>CM052702.1:32238739-32256538 GCA_028551405.1 Uromys caudimaculatus | reverse complement strand
GGACTACAGAAGGTGTCTGAGCCCCACAGTCTGGAGGTATACCTGGTTGTAAACTGCTTGATGTCAGTGCTGGGATCCGAACTCAGGTCCTTTGCATGAGCAGCAAGTGCCTTTAAGAGCCAGGCCATCTCCTTGCCCCTCTTTCTTTTTCTGAGGTAATGGATGAGCCTTCCTACAGCTCTGCTTCCAGTTATGTTGGCCAAGTCCTCTCCTACTGAGGTACAGCCCAGTTTCCTTCTTCTGAGACTCAGGTCAATACAGCCTGAGCTAACCCTGGAACTCATTACATAGTTCAGGCTGGCCTCATATTTGCAGTGATCCTTCTGCCTCTGCCTCCTGAGCACCAGGACTGCAGGTGTAAGCCACTGCCCCCTGCCTCCTGATTCACTGAAACATAAAGACATACAGTTGAATACCTTTGTTTACGTGCAGCTTGATTTTTTTGGGGTGCTGCTTCTGATAAGCTCCACCCTGAGCCCACTCGTTGCCTTGATGAAGGCACACATCTGCCCTTATAGCTGGGATCAAGGGCTCACTGTGTCAGCAGTTGCTTTGGTTCTTCATGGTAAGAATGTTACTGGAAATTCTGAGGTATCTTGGTGGAGTTGCTATGTGTCATCAAGGAAGTAGGGGCTTCCTTCTGGGTTCTTGGCCTTGCTACTAATAAAAAAAAATTAAGAATCTTGAGGGTGCTTTTATTAGAGTTCAAAAGAAAGACCAGGCTGGGAGAGGGCTTAGCAGTTAAGAGCACTGACTGCTCTTCCAGAGGTCCTGAGTTCAACTCCCAGCAACCACATGGTGGCTCACAACCATCTGTAATGGGATCGATGCCCTCTTCTGGGGTGTCTGAAGACAGCAACAGGGTACTCATTAACATAACATAACACAAAAGATTTTTTTCTAGAAAACAAGTTTATAAGTAGGTGTTAAAACTTATTAGTTTTATTAGTTAACTTTCACGATACCAACAATGATTGGACAGGTAGAGAATGGAAAAAGAGCCTGGCAACAAAACAGCCCATGTTAGTGCAAACACGGAACTGTAAAGTTGAATCCAGGTAGAACCAATGGCCATCGGCCATATCCTACCACACAAATAGCAGACCTCCTTTAGGAGTCACAAAGGAAAGTGCCATGACCATGGAGCTAGTGTGCTCCTCTGAAAGATAAACATAGGCTCACAAGCCATTTAAATCGATCTAACTACCCGTGAATTAACTTATACGAGCACCAGTTACCTATGAATCTGAGCCCTTTTTGGGGTTTTAAAAAATGAGACAGTTGTTAGCACTTGAAAAAGTTATGGACAGAAAACTGCCACTTTAACCTTGTAGCTTAACTTAAAAGTTACATGAGAAATATGAAACAATCTGACTAAAAGTTCGTTCTGAGAACTGAGTTTTCCTTCAGTGTACTGACAGAGCACATTTAAATCTCTTACACTTGAAAACAGTACACAAAAATATGTATGTAAATAGATAGAAATAGTAAGGCCGAGGGTCTAAGTTAGTGCTTCTCTGTGTTAGAGAGATCACAGCTAAATAAATGATATCGCCTCATATTGTTGCCCATACTTAGAATGAAAAGTCATATTTACCAGTTTGGATGTCTCTACTCAGGAATACTCTGCTTCTCAGGAGTGCATCATTGTCTTGAATTCACCTGGCTTCTCAGCAACTATTTATCACAAAATTCTAGGATGAAACTTTTATGCCAGGGGTGGGAAACTGCTGATAATTGCACTTTGTTACCTTTCCTGAATGAAAATATCATGAAGGTGAAAGCCAATGCCTCTCACACCACAATCTTTACGAGCACCCATTTCTGAATACAAAACTGTGAGCTTTCTTCAATGTTGACAGCATTTCCTAAATAAGCATCCTTAGTATGAGATGCCAGTGACATGCTTTGGCCTGCTACTTATTAAAGAACTTTCTGAAGACACTGAGGATAGAGTTTAGCCACCACACACTCAAGGTGGCGGCCAAGATCCCACAGCAGATCTGGGGTCTCATACACTTTCATCCACTGGTCAGCAATGCCATCATATTGGTAAAGAGAATTTTTCCTGCTGGTTCTGAAGATATGTTCTTCCACAGTCCCTTGAGTAGCTCGCACAAATGAATAGAGTTTATTCTGGAAAAGTACCAGCTTAAGGTATGGATTTATGGACTGATCACATGGAAAGTCCTTTCTATGACTCCATTTATTTAGTTCAACGTCATGGACTTCGGTAGTAAACACACGCTTATGATTTCCACAGGTTCCAGATATGTAGTAGATCGAGTCTTTGTACACAGCTGCTAAGCCTGGATTCTAGGCACAGTCATGGGGGTTAAAAATCCCCAGTAGTCTTTTTGAGGCTCATAGAAGAGGAAAAATTCTCCACGTAGATTTTCTCTGTGCTCCACAGCATTATGAAACTCCACTGCATCTGGCGCAAACAGTCATCCAGCAACTCTCTCTGCTGTCGTAGCACTCCACAGACTTGAGCGAGTTTCTTCCATCACCGTTGTAAACACGCCCTCCAATTGCATACATTTTACCACAGCAATATACTAGTTTGCAGCCTATTCTGGCTCGAAGCAAGGATGGCTTGGAAAGCCATCTGTTGGTGGAATCACCGCTGCTTGGCCTGTAGCTTCCTGCAATGCTTATGCCATTATCTGGTGATACAAGAATCCCAATGTCTCTTAGGTCATTTGGTGGTTTGCATAGCTTAAACACTCTTCCTGTGGCTGTATCTAAACAAGGCACAGTTTGCTTCTTTCCTAAGTGTTTGCGTGCAGCATCTAAACATGTGATCATTTCAGAAGCAGTCATTCCAAGCCTCTATGTACAGTCTTGGTGTTGGAGGGTCCCTTTTCTCCACAGCCTTTGACTATGGCCTGAGCAAACTGAGGAGGAATTTTCTCCATAAATGTATCTTCCATTATGGGAAAACGTACATATGCAAAAATTCCTGGAAGATGTATTCTCTTTCATTCTGCTCATGTTCAAAACACCTTATAATGCTTTCATAAACACGTTCTTCCCGGTCTACATTTAAATCGTCACTATCTAGTATGCTTACGAGTTGTTCTTTTGCCAGCTGGAGAAACTCTTGTTCTTTGGTGACACACAGAAACTTTTTACAGATGTATTCTTTTGATTGATCTCCAAGTTCCTGATGACCATAATGATCAGCAAAGATAAAAACTCCAATAGAATTCTGTGGATCCAAATGACGAATCATATACTTGGCACACTGGTCTTGTATAGAAGGAATTTGGAAGATGCTAGCTGTAGTGAACAAGGCTTGAACACTGGCCTCTGTCAGAATAACTCTAGAGGTATAGGCATAATTCAACACTAAGTCCATTGGTTCAGCTTCAACGCTGATGATTCGAACTTCTTTCTGAGTACTTTCTGAAAGGCCGCTAGTGAACACGGATCTGAAGTAGGGGCTGACTGCAGCAAGAATGTTTCTAAGGCAGGAAAATGTTTTCCCACGATCCACTTCCTCTACAATGTCTGTCAACTGCCCTTCACCGTACAATGTTTTGAGTTGCTTAAGAATACTGCAAGCATGGAAAGGGTCCATGGTTTCCTTGGCTGTGTCTGAAGATGGAATCCCATTCGGTGCTGGGGAAGACTTGCGTAAATCTGCCGACGTGGCCATTTCCAACACAAAAGATTTATACTTAAAAAAAGGAAGAAAAAGGACAACCCTAGTGCAGGCGAGCTGTAGACATCAGCAGCCACCTAGAGGAGGAAGAGGGGAGAAAGAGAAATCCCCATGCTGTCCAGCCACCTCGGAGTGTGGAAGGGAACTGTGCAGAAAGACTGAAAAAGGACCAACTGCAGAGGAGACACATCGCTGGCTCTGGCCAGCATCTGAAAGGAAGAGATGGAGAGGAAGGAAAAAGAAAAGCCGTATCCTTTAGAGTCAGGGTTTAGAAAGCTCACAGACTCAATAGAGCCCTCAGTGGCTCTGGAGCAGGTGCACAGTGGCAGGAATTCTGGGGAGGAGAAGTCTATTCTTATAAAAGTGACAAAGGACCCATCATCCCGAGGGGGGCAGGCGGCTGACTGACCCGACTGGAACGTTATGTATGCCTCCATCCAGGCCAGAGATTCCATTCTTCTGAACAGAAGGAAATAGGTTGGGTTTTTATTAATGAGCCTTCATTGCTCCTGTGACAAGAACACTGAAGAAACCCCTCTCATTTGGCTTTTTCAAGACAGGGTTTCTCTGTGTAGCCCTAGCTATCGTGGAAGTCACTTGAGAGATCAGGCTGGCCTCGAACCCAGAGCTCTCTGCCTCCTGATCGAAGTGCTGGGATCAAAAGCGTGCTCCACCACTGCCCATTTCTTAAAATATTTTTGGCGTACAATCCACCGTCTTCCATGACAGTGGAAACACGTGAGGAAGGCTTGGATGTAGCCCAGCCTACAAGCACAATGTCTTGAACTTGGTCCTCGGTACCACAGAAAACCATTCTTACAGAGGCAGGAAGATCAGGAGTTCAGGATTGTCATTGTTGCATGTCAAGTTCGAGACCAGCATGGACTAAACATACCCCTGTCTCAAACATATGATGAAGAGGGCTGGAGAGATGGCTCAGTGGTTAAGAGCACTGACTGCTCTTCCAGAGGTCCTGAGTTCAATTCCCAGCAACCACATGGTGGCTCACAACCATCTGTAATGGGATCTGATGCCCTCTTCTGGTGTGTCTAAAGACAGCTGCAGTGTACTCACATACATGAAATAAATAAATAAATAAATAAATAAATCTTTAAGAAAAATAAGAAGAAAAGAGAGGAAGAGGAAGGGGAGCAGGGGGTAGGAGGAGGAGGAAAGAGAAGAAAAAGAATCCTGAATGTGGTAGTTTGAGATGAGTCAGGTACTTAAGATCAGGGCAGATTGAGAGGACAGACAGTACATCATTTAGCTCTCTTTGGTAGTTTGAATAAGAATGGCTCCCATGGGTGCCTAGACTTCAATGCCCATTCACCAGGGAGTGGCACTATTATTTGAAAGGATTAAGAGTTGTGGTCTTTTGGAGGAAGTGTTTAGAGGTTTTAGACACTCATGCCAATTCCAGCATCTTTTTTCCCTCCTGCTGCTTGTGAATCCAGATGTAAAACTCTCAGCTCCTTCTTCTGTGTGCTGCCACCCTGTGTGCTGTCTGTGTGTGCTGCCTGCCTGTGTGTGCGGCCTGCCTGTGTGCTGTCTGTGTGTGCGACCTGCCTGTGTGCTGTCTGTGTGTGCTGCCTGCCTGTGTGTGCTGCCTGCCTGTGTGCTGTCTGTGTGTGCTTCCTGCCTGTGTGTGCTGCCTCCCTGTGTGCTACCTGTGTGTGATGCCTGCCTGTGTGCTGCCTACCTGTGTGCTGTCTGTGTGTGCTACCTGCCTGTGTGCTGTCTCTGTGTGCTGCCTGCCTGTGTGCTGTCTGTGTGTGCTGCCTGCCTGTGTGTGCTGCCTCCCTGTGTGCTACCTGTGTGGGCTGCCTGCCTGTGTGCTGCCATTCTCCCTGCCGAGCTAATAATGGACTAAATCTCTGAAAGTCAGCAATAGAGCACTGACACCCATGAACAGCAGAGGACCTCACATGTTCCAGATCATATTGATAGGTACTGCTTTGTAGTCCACAGATCCTCAATAAAAATGTATGACTGAGAGCTGGGTACAGCTATCCCTCCCTGTCATCGCAACACTTGGGAGGTGGGAGCAGAAGGACCAAGAATTCAAGATCAGTCTTAGCTGTGTGGGACACTGCCTTAAACAAAACAAAACAAAACAAAACAAAACAAAACAAAACAAAACAAAACAAAATAGAAACAACTTTTTTTTGAGACTACGCAGTTAGGCTTAGAACTCAATATGTAGACTGGGCAGACCTCTAACTCAGAGATCTCCCTGCCTGCCTCTTGAGTGCCTTGCAGAATTCTTTAATTGACAGAGAAAACAAAGCCCATTAAGACACCTAGATTGTAATAAGTGGAAAGCACAGGGTGCCCAGGTCCATATCCTGCAGGGAATGGGTGTGGAGAAAAGAAAACATTATGACAGGCATACATACAAAGAAAAAACAGTGTTCAGGGGTTGCTACCATCTGCAGCCTCACCTTCAGTGTCCTAGAACACGTGACCTGAGGGTACTGTTGTTACCTGCCATGGTCTAGATAGGCATAGAAAAAACGAGAGTTTGCTGGTTTGAAACAAACTGAGAGGTAAGTGTGGTGATTCTGGAACAGGGGAGGTGGAAATGGGAGAACAAGGAGTTGGAAGCCAGCCTTGGGTACATGATAATCTCAGGGTCAGACTGTCCTTTATAAAACCCTGTCTCTAAGAAAATCAAAACCAGCCGACTAAACAAAAACATCACCCAAAGAAGTAAGCAGATGTGTATCAGCTGGTAGAGTGCTTTCCAGACAGAGTGCAGACATGGAGCCCTGGGTTCGATTGGAGCCCTCACACTATTGAATGCTCAGCCATGAATAGGATCTTAACTTCTCCAGCCCCAAAGGCTCAGAGAACATGGAGGAAGAGCCAAATGGTTAGGAGGAGTGCTGTGAAACACTGTCGTGTGGACATGACCATTGACTCGTGACCTCACAGCAACTGTGGTTAGCCATACAAGATCAAGCCAGTCAGCTCTACATCATGGACGAAGGGCACATGAGCCCTCATCTGTAGCTGAGCAGTTAGTAGCTGCTAAAGGAGAAGAAGTCCTTTTCTTCAGGGTTGTAGCTAAGAGACCAAACCAACTTCATCTTGGGTTTAGGCTCCATCTTAGAAGGTTGAACTCGAGTTAACTACCAGGCCTGCACCTAGCACTGGTCTCCAGGTCATTCCTTAACAACCACCAATCAGGAGGAAAGCAGAAGTTACAGTTGTACCTAAAGATATTTACTTATGAAAGGTTATGGTTTGGCTCCCAGCACCAGCCAATCATGTTAAAGAGCAAAAAATTCTATAATAGCCCCCCACCCAGATATGTGCTAAACTGGAGAGCAACCTTACTTCTTTGGTTGACTCTATAAATGCTTGCTTGAAACTGGGCTTGGGCTTCACCCTCCCATCCGCCTTTGTCAGTGACGATGATGTGGTTTGAGCGTGACTGTATTGGAACTGGCTGCTTGGAAGTCTTTTAGGGCTTGCAGAATGGGCACAAGGCAGCCACTAGTAAATGTTCCATGATCCAGTAAAGAAAACCCACACCATGCAAGGAACCCTAAATAAACTCAGTGGATGGTCAAAGAGGGCAGGAAAGCAGGAAGGCATATGTTGGGGAGTAGAGTATGTGTGTGTGCCTGTAATTTTACATTTTACAGTAGAGCCCTGTGAAATAGAGGCAGACAGAGTTGACTCTGACAAATACATTTGCATTGAATTCAAATCTAATACAGTACCATTTCAATATGCAGTTGATATAAACTTATTGAGATATTTATTGTTTATTTTGAGATCGGTCTTGCTATGCAACCCAAGGTAGTCTGGAACTCACTATGTAGCCCAGGTTGGCCTCAGGCATGTGGCAATCCTGTGGCTTCCAGTACTGTGTGCTATGACTACAAACACGAGCCACGCTGTCTTCCAGTTCCTGACATTTGTTTATAATGCCTTTCAAATTGAGGGGTATTTTATATAGTACATCGTACCTCAGGTCCTGAATTTTTATATCTATCTATCTATCTATCTATCTATCTATCTATCTATCTATCTACCTATCATCTATATTATGTGTGTCTGTGTGTACCTGTATATGTTTGGAGGACAGAGGGGGACACTTCATGAGAGTTAGTTCATCGACATCTATCAGGTAGTGTCTTAGTTAGGGTTTTACTGCTGTGAACAGACACCATGACCAAGGCAACTCTTATAAGGACAATATTTAATGGGGGCTGGCTTACAGGCTCAGAGGTTCAGTCCAGTATCATCAAGGTGGGAGCATGGCAGCATCCAGACAGGCATGGTGCAGGAGGAGCTGAGAGTTCTATACCTTTATCTGAAGGTTGCTAGCAGAATACTGACTGCCAGGCAGCTATGATGAAGGTCTTATAGCTCACACCTACAGTGACACACCTACTCCAATAGGGCCACACCTTCTAATACTGCCACTCCCTGGGGCGAGCATATGTAAACAATCCCAGGGGTTGTGGGTTCCAAGCATGGCACTCAGGTCTGGTCTCTAGGCTTGGCAATAAGCACCTTTACCCTCCAAGGCACCTCACCCTCACTGGACCTCTGTTTGTAAGAGACACAGTGTCGCCACTGAACTTGCTGTGCAGCACAGCTGGTTTGGGACTTCTGCTGCCCCTCCAGCTTCTGCCTTCCAAGCCCTGAGATCAGGTGCACCCCATGCCTGGCCAGAGGCTACATTTTCATATGAAATAGTTGGTCTATATTTAGATTTTTGAAAAAAATGTAGAGTTGAAAATGTAGATTTGGATAACCAAACTGTTTAAAATATTCCTAAAATCGTTCTTATAACTTGAATGAGCATTCGATTTTCCATAAGTTAAATTATGTACAATTAAAAATTCAATAAAATGTGTAGCCAAAGAGTCTGTAGTTGCCAGGAGCTGTCTAGGATTCTGTAGTGAGGGAGCTGGCCATAATGTTAAATAGTAAAGACAATTTGGAATAAAGAAGTCCACTGCTCTGCCATTCACACTTTAGTTAGATGATTTACTCATCTAACTAAATCTAGAGCTAATCTAAAGTCGACACCATTTCACTCACTCGTAGGTAGCAGGACAGCAGACTGGGTGTGATGGCAATTCTACATTTTCAACTTGACTGAATTTAGAATTCCCTTGATTCTAGACGGATGTGCTGGTGGCCCTCACTTGTAATCTCAGCCTCCTGAGGCAAAAAGATTGCCAGGAGTTCCAGGCTAGCCTGGGCTACAGAGTGATTTCCAGATTAGCTTGGGCTATAAAGAGTGAGACCCTGTTTCAAAAATCAAAAACAGAGTCACCATGGTACATACCTCTATGTGTCTACGAGGAGATTCCTGGAAAGGTCTGTCTGAGGCATGCAAGCCCACCCTGAATGTAGGCCGAGTCCCAGACTTAGTGAAAAGGAGAAGAACTGAGAACCAGTTCTCACCAGCCTGTCTCTTTTGCGGGTGGTCCCGGAGATTCTGTCTACCATGCCTTCCACCGTGATGGATGTAGCATGAGACTGTAATCTCAGCACTTGCGGGACAGAGGCAGGTAAGGCTTGGCGGATTTGAGGGCAGCCTGGTCTACATAGGGAATTCCAGCCAGTCAGGGGATACACAGTGAGACCCTGTCTCAAAACCAACTAACAGAAACCCAGTGAGCCCAAATGGATCCTTGCTTCCTTAAGTTGTGTGCCAGGTACTTCGTCACGGCAACTAGAAAGCCCATGGCCATGCTGTGCTTGTGTAGGAGGCTGTAAAGCAGGAGCTGCACAGGGGTTTTGGTTCCTGAGAATCAGCAAGTCGGTCAGTCATTGGAAGAGGAGTAAGGCTCATCCCCAAGTGGAGTGTTTGGACCAACATTGTTGACGGCCATCTTAGGAGCTTTGTAGGAAGTCTATGAGTTGTCTCGTGAGTTGATGAGCTGGTGACTGTCTCAGGAAAAAGAAAGAAAGAAAGAAAGAAAGAGAGAAAGAGAGAAAGAAAGAAAGGAAGGAAGGAAGGAAGGAAGGAAGGAAGGAAGAAAGAAAGAAAGAAAGAAAGAAAGAAAGAAAGAAAGAAAGAAAGAAAGAAAGAAAGAAAGAAAGAAAGGTTTCCAGGGCAAGACTAGCCTTTGAGCTGGGTCAGTGACAACACATTTTTGATTCCAGTATCACAAAATCCATTCTGTTTTTTCTTAGAGACCATTTAGAATTCTACTTTTATGCAGGGGGCAAATAAAACTCACGAGCCAGGAGGGACTTTAGTGTTCCTCCAGACCACCGTGATGTTTTCCAGAGAGAACATGGACTTTAAGGTTAGGTGACGCTCAAGGTTGTGCTGCTAACCTTAGAGAGGCGCTTAGAGGGGAGCCTTTCAGTGACTGGGCTCTGTCCTTCCCAGAGGAGCACAGCCTTGTTGGAAGGGAGCGGCTGTGTGACACCACAGGAGCTGCAGGTGTTGCTTGCTTTCTCACTTATACCAACAACTCAGGGCCGAGAGCGGTCCTGTAATCCTGGCAGGGAGCTAGAGGCGGAAGGATGAAAAGTTCCAGACTGGACTGGGCCGGTCTGGATCAGATCAAAGCCGGGATCCCTCATCTGAAACTGGTGTGTGCGCGCCACCTACAGGATTTTCAGAGAAGAAACACAGCATTTTCCTTTTCCTGCAGGTTTCCCCCCACCGTGCCGCGTTCAATTCTTGAAGCCATTGAGAAATGTACTATTTCTTAAAACCCCAAGCAGATGATAGTTACTTGCCTTGCAAAGGAAAACACTAGAAAGGACAGAGAAGGCGCCATGCTTCTGGAGAGCATGTCAGGACCAAAGTTTAAAACGGTCCCTTTTCCATCCCTAAAGATCCTTTGAGCAAGCTTTTGATTCCTTTCCATCATGTGCTAGTTGCTTTCTATTGCTGTGATAGACACCATGACCAAGGGGGCTATAAAGATGGTGCAGCTGTTAAGAGCACTGGCTGCACTTCCTGAAGGCCGGAGTTTGATTCGCTGCACACACATGGCAGCTCACAACTGTCTGTAACTCCAGTTCCAGGGAATCGTCAGCCCTTTTCTGGACTCATTGGGCACCATTGGGCGTGAATATAGTGCCCAGACATACTTGCAAGCAAAACACCCATACACATAAAATAAAATAAAGCAACAATAGTAAAAAGTAAATTAAGGAGGGCAATTTATCTGGCTTCCAGGGTACAGTTCATCACTGAGGGAAGCCAAGAAGGCACGAGAAAGTGGAGCAGAACCTACAGAGGAGTGCTGCTTACTAGCTTGTAATGGTCTGGGCTCTCTCATATTAATCATTAATTAAGAAAATTTCCTAGACACACTCACAAGCAATCTGACAGAGGCAAACCCCAATTCAGGTTCCTTCTTTCCAGATGACTCTGGCTGTGTTGACTTGACAAAAAACTAACCGGCACCAATCCTAAATAGTTTCCCCTTCTGAAACATTTTCGTTCCATGACTCAGTAGGCAGAGGCAGGAGGATTGTTACAAGTGTGATGACAACTTGTTGGTAGACATAAAAATGGACCACAGGCAGAAAGGAAGAAAGATCATTAAAGAGTAGCATAGTGGAGTACTGAGAACAGCACAGGTTGCCGTTCATCCAGGCAGGGTCTCCTCTGTAGCCCAGGCTGGCCAAAGTTCCAGATATCCCCTTGAATGCTGGGATTACAGTGATCTACACCGCTCCGCTTCAGGCTTATTCTAGACGACGGCTGCGATCTGCCCACACAACCTCACTTATGTTCCACTTCAATATGAAACGTCCTTGACTTTTTGTGGTTTTCACGGAGATTGTCACCTCAGGCTCTTTTACACACGTTCTGGAAACCCTGTTGGCAATCCAGTAATCTGAGTTTGCGTCCCGAGACTGGACGCTGTTCTGGTTACCTGCACCGGAGCGCCCTCTGCTGGAAATGTCTAGAAATAGTGACCACAACGGAAATCTCAGCAAACTGAGAGACTGAGGCAGAAACATCGATTAAGCCTAAAATTTCGATGACAGCTCAGGCAACATAATTGAATTCACGAGGGGGAAAAATTAGAGTCCATGAAATGGCACGCACTTTCTCTTTAGCAAGAAAGATGGTCCCCTTTCCTCAGGGAGGGGAAAGATAACCATTCTCACTTCTTCCTTGACCTCCCCCCCCCCCCCTCGCGTGGAGACGGAGTTCTTTCGTGAAGCTGGTATTTCTGGTCGTCGGTGACTCTGTGATAGGGAGACAGGTTTGATTCTGTCCTGTTACTGAGGGCATCCTACAGGAATTTTGACTCTCCAACACTTTAGAAGGTGTGTGATCAAAAAGGAGCTATGAGATAGCCAGCGGGGGAGGTCACTCGGGGTAACCAAGCTGTAGAAACGTGAGCTGAGAACACCATACTGGCTTGTTAGTGGGAGCTTGACGCTGCACCCTGCTCTGGCTGAGCAGTAAGGCAGAGGGTCAACTCACAGTCCCCTTTGAACTGTTGGAAACACACAGATGAAATTTGCCAGCGACCAGAGTCACTGCTCAGAATTGGCCTCGAGTATAGACTGGCTGGGAAAGATAAGAGAAAAAGAAAGAGAAGACAGGGTTTTGTGTTGCTTTGAGACCAGGTCTTATTAGCCCAGGAAGGCCTCAAACTTCTGAGTGACCCCAGAATCAAGTGTGTACTACACAAGTAGGCAAGCACTCCACCAAAGGAACCACAGTCCTAGCGGTCTCCTCCTTCCTTTGGAAACAGAGTCCCGTGCAGTCCAGGTACGCCTTTAATTCCCGATCCCCTGCCTCCACCTCAGAAGGCATTGCAAACGTGTGCCGGCAGATGAGAAGTCACTGGGCATCTGGTGGGGTCTATTTCTTCCTCTGAAAACTTTCCGAGCTGGCTGAGGGTACTATTTCCAGCAATGGACTACCTCTGTCCAGGTTGACAAGTTGTCCTTTAAAAGTTCTTAATGCTCAGCTGGGACACAGACACCCCAAAGCATGTGGAGCCTCTCTGACTTTGAGCAGAAAATTAAATTATTTGAATGAAAATGTAGAAGCTTGCAAAACAAAATCTAATCTTCCAGTGTAGTGTGGAAGTCATGAGCCAGTGATGTTGTAACTGCAGGCCTTACCCTTAGAGCAGGCCCCTCTGTCATTTAAAGCAGTGCTCCCTAACGCTGTGACCCTTCAATGCAGTTCCTCACGCTGTGGTGATCCCAGCCATAAAAGGATTTTCATAGCTACTTCACAACTGAAATTTTGCTACTGGTATGAATCCCAAAAATTCTTTTTGTAGCTAGACATTTGCCAAGGGGGTCAGGACCCACAGGTTGAGAACCAGGAGACTAATCCTGAGTTTGCGCAGACCACTCGTTAGAGGAGAGACCACAGGCCTGTAAGCCCAGCCCTCTTGGGGGCTGAGAAAGGAGCATAACATGTCTGAGATAAACTCGGCTTCTTAGTGACGCTGCCAGAAAATCGAAAGCCAAACCACATACAAAACCAAACGAAAACTGATGAGAAAGGGATGGTCAGCGTTGTGCCTCAGGTTGTGTGTGTGTTCACGGTACTGGTGCCGACAGCCTGCAGGTTCCTCCCACCTCTCCCTCTCTGTTCTTTCTTCTTTTTGGGATGGGCTCATCATCTGAAACTCACTGCGCACCTCAGGCTCACCTCAAACTCAGGGAATTCTCCAGTCTCAGCTTCACTAGAGCTGGGATTGCAGGCATGCGTGGGCCACAACATCGGCAAAATCACCTGCTGCTCCTCCAGGGAGCCGGAGTTCAATTCCTCGAACTCAGTCAGGTGGCTCACATCCACCAGCGATTCCAGCTCCGGGGGATCCGAGACCTCTGCATCCACAGTCACATGCGAGAGCGCGCACACACACACACACACACACACACACACACACACACACACACCATACCACATCCTCATATACATACACACACACACATACATACACACTACACCCTCACACCCACACCCAGCCACACCCACACCCACACTTACACATGCCTACCCCTTCTCTTTTAAAAAAAACATTTATTTATGTACTTTTATTTCTTAATGTCTATGGATGTCTTGTTTGCATGTATATCTGTGTACCATGTGCACGCTTGATGCCCACAGAGGCCAGAAGAGGCTGTCTATTCTCTGTGACTGGAGTTATAGCCAGGGATCTATAGATAGCTGCAAGTCACCATATGGTGCTGGAACACAAAAAGTATTTTTTGGTCACGTTATTCAAAGTTAGGATGGGAGCCATTATTGAAACTATCTTTGAACATTTTACATTTTTTTTTGTAATTGGAAAAAAGGTGACTGATAAGCACACATTAATTTTAAAATTATTTTAAGAGGTGGAGAAGGGTTTTGGTATGTTGCCCAGGCTAGCTCTGAACTCTTGGGCTTAGTTGATCTCCTGTGACCACCTGAGTATGATCCCTAGAACCCGTGTAGAGAAGCCATATGAGGTGGTGTGCAGTGTAATCCCAGCGATGGAGAAGTAGGGGAGGGGGTGGAAATCAGTGGCCATCCGGTCTAGCCTAATGCTCCTTAGGTCTGACCTCCACATACATAAGCACACACAAGGACATACACCTACCCACACCCAGGCACAAGACTGCTTAAATATTGTGATGGTTTGTATATGCTTAGCCCAGGGAGTGGCACTATTAGGAGGTGTAGCCCTGTTGGAGTAGGTGTGTCACTGTGGGCATGGGCTTTAAGACCCTCGTCCTAGCTGCCTGGAAGTCAGTATTCTGCTAGCAGCCTTCAGATGAAGATGTAGAACTCTCAGCTCCTCCTGCACCATGCCTGCCACCTTGATGAAAATGGACTGAACTTTTGAACCTGTAAGTCAGCCCCAATTAAATGTTGTCCTTATAAGAGTTGCCTTGGTCATGGTGTCTGTTCACAGCAGTAAAACTTGAAGACAAATATGTACCATTTCTTCTTCTCCAACAACAACCAAAATACCAAGAAGCCCAGTGCTCTGGTGGAAGCAGTGGGGAACTGTTTTACACATCACATTTAGGGGCGGCCCTCAAAGGTTTTCGAAGGAAAAGCATCAGTGTGCAGCTTCTCTGTCCTGACTGAGTTTCTTATCTTTTATTATTTAATCTGCAGGCACTGCTGTAGAAATGGATGGGTGGACTGCTAGATACAAGGAAGGACACTCAGTTAATCTGGGTGTCAGGTAATAAGTACATGAGTGATCCGCTGGACACGGCCTCGATCGTCTTTGATCCCAGTGTGGTGGGTGAATGTCTGTGAGTCTGAGGTCAACCCAGTCTGCATAAGAGAGTTCCAGACCAGTGAGATTCTGTTTCAACAACAACATCAACAACCCCCAAACTTAACCTGAACACCCCCTAAACCTCCATCCAAACCCAGTTAATATATGCACACCCCAAATATTACAAGAGCTATATTTCAACCAACTAATCTTTTGTTGTTGTTGTTTATGTAAACTTCAGCTTTAACTGGATGTCTTGTGTGATGTTCATGGTAAATCTGGCAGTGACAACTTTTGGATTTCTACAGAGAGGCCCATCCCCGTTGCCACCTGAGAAACTCTCCTCCCCACCTGCCCAGCCCCTGCCTGGCAGTGCAGGGCAGCACCCGGGGCTGTAGTGGGAGATTCTACTCCTAGGAGGGCGTCGGCAGTCTGAGACTAGAACAGTGTGAGCAACGGAAGGGGCGGGTTGTTTTCCAATATAGGGGCGGGATGAGCAGGGGCTGGGAACCTGGGTCTAATTCCTGGACTTGCTGAAAACCCACATTGACCTTGAAAGTAATTCCTTTGTAGGCAAGCTTTTTGTATGAATGCTACCAACCTAATAGAAACTTGTTGAAGGGGCTCATAGGAAACCAATAAAGTTATGTTGATCTTATAAAGAACTGTATTAAGTTTTTAGACAGGGTCTTCCTGTGTAGCACAGGTTAGCCTTGAATTCACAGTGGTCCTCTGCAGTAACCAGCCTTCTGAGTACTGAGATTATAAGCATGAGTCAAGACACTTGGCTAGAAAATGTTTAAGGCTTGGTGTTAGTTCCTTTTCACTTAGAGCTATATAAGAGAAGGAGCCCCTTTCCCACAACCTCTGAGATGAGACTTTGCTGTCTTATAGCGAATATGAAGGCAAGTAATTTCAAAAGTTTATTATTTTACATGCACAACACTGTTTTGCCTGTAGGTATGTCTGGGCACCAAGTGTGTGCCATCCCCACAGATGCCTGAAGAAGGTGCTAGATCTTCTGGAACTTCAGTTACAGATGATTGTGAGCCTCCGTGTAGGGTCTGGGACTTGAATCTTGGTCTTCTATAAGAGCAGCCAGTGCTCTGAGCCATCTCTTCAGCCCTGTCATTGGTATGAAAAGCCTTCCCCTTGTTCCATGTTAAGGTTCAGGCACTAGGACAGTTACAGATATAAAATGCTAAGTGTATTGTGAAGACGCCACCTAGTTTCCTGCCCCCTTGTTTGTCTGCTGTAGCCCTTTAGTGGAGTCCACACTAGTTAGATGTATACGCCCTCTGAACGGTTACACTCTCGGGCTGGGGAAGTGGCTCAAATGGTAGAGTGATTGCCTTCCATGCTCAAAGCCCTAGGTTTGATCCCAGCACTGGGTAAACCGTGGGGCTGGCACTGCAAACTTTTGGGGGTGCTGGCATATGCCTATAATCCTAACACTTGAGGGACAGAGGCAAAAAGATCAGAAATCCAAGGTTGCCCTCAAGTATATAGCCAATTCAAAACCAGCCTGGGCTACATGAGATCCTATTTCAAAAAAAAAAAAAAAAAAAGTGCATTCTTTGCCATCTCTACTAAAAGGCAGAGTCAGCAGCTAAAATTAAGTCCAGTGTCTTCATGCCAAACAGCTAGAGACCTGCCAATGCCAAAAAGCTTTTTCCTTTGTTTATGGGTTGCTAGGTAGAAAAGGATCCTGCTGTACCGAACTCTGGCATGCTTCTTCACAGTTGGGGGTGTAATTAAGAGGAAGTATTTTTAAATATTAGTCTTATAAACATAGATGGAACAATCAATTATAAAAATTGTTTGTGTTTTCTGATTTAACTAGAGCAGAACTTCTGCTAACTAGGAACTTATATGGAATCCTCAAATTTGTTCCCAACTCTGAGCTTACTTTTCAGCCCTTGGTGTATTAGCAAATACTCAAATACTTGCTGAATATTGATTTAATAAATATATGCTGTGGTTGTTTGAGTGAGAATGGCCACAATAGGTTCATATGTCTGAAGGCTTGTTCCCTAGTTATTGGAACTGTTTGGGAAGGATTAGGAGGCATGGCTTTGTTGCAGGAGGTGTGTCACTGGAGGTAGGCTTTGAGGATTCAGAAGCCCATGCCCAGTTTCTCTCTCTGCCTCCAACTTGAAAGCCTCCAGCTCTCAGCTACAGTTCCGGCACCAGGTGTGCCTGCCTACTGTCATGTTTTTTGCTTTGATGGCCATGGACTCACCTTCTAAGACTGTGAGCAAGCCCTTAATTAAAGCTGTCTTCATCATCGTCTCTTCACAGCAACAGGAAAGTAACTAAGACATGTGCATACTCTTTTAAAAATTATAATTATTTGCAAAGCTTCTGTAAGGCAAAGGACACTGTCAATAGGACAAAACGGCAACCAAAAGATTGGGAAAAGATCTTAACCAATCCTATGTCCGATAGAGGGTTAATATCCAATATATCCAAAGAACTTAAGAAGTTAGACTCCAGAAAACCAAATAACCCTATCAAAAAATGGGAACAGAGCTAAACAAAGAATTCTCAACTGAGTAAATTCGTGGGGCTGAGAGGCACCTAAAGAAATGTTCAACATCCTTAGTCATCAGGGAAATGCAAATCAAAACAAGTCTGAGATTCCACCTCACACCAGTCAGAATGGCTAAGATCAAAAACTCAGGTGACAGCAGATGCTGGCGAGGATGTGGAGAAAGAGGAACCCTCCTCCATTGTTGGTGGGATTGCAAGCTGGTACAATCACTCTGGAAATCAGTTTGGCGGGCCCTCAGAAAAATGAACATAATACTACCTGAGGACCCAGCTATACCTCTCCTGGCCATATACCCAGAAGATGCTCCAACATGTAATAAAGACACATGCTCCACTATGTTCATAGCAGCCATATTTAGAATAGCCAGAAGCTGGAAACAACCC
>CM052702.1:32215859-32238239 GCA_028551405.1 Uromys caudimaculatus | reverse complement strand
AAAAAAAAAAAAAAAAAAAGAAATGTGTTGCTTTGGGGGAGGCTTTCTTTAGATTCTTTAAATTGAAGTTATAGGCTGATAATAAAAATAAAATCTGTTCTGTTTATATTTTCTAATTGCGACTGAATGTGTAACCCTGGATGTGTAAGAAAATCAAACATATAATCTGTACTTCTAGGGTAATTATTAGTCTGTTGAAGGATACTTGATCACACTGCGAACCCCAAGATTGTGTTGTTTACTGGAAAAATCTGTTTCTGGTTGTGGTGTGGCTCAGCCTTAGCTCACACCTTTAATCCCTTGGGCTGGAATACAGACATGCCCTTAGTACTCACCTTCAATCTCAAACAATGAAGGCAAAATTAGTTTGTAGAAGGAAGCAGCCATGTTTGAAAGTGATGTCTAACTGAGTGGCAAAGTGACAAATCAGAGAAAGAATAGGATCTGCCCAACTCTCATGAGAAGAGAGAGGAAAGAGAGGTGACTTAGGAGAGAGCAGCGCAAGAGAGGAGGCAGTTTTGCCTGGAGAGTCTTACAGAGGTGGGTTGAAGCGAGAACAAGCTAGACACAGGTGAAGACAGAAGGAGCCAGAGAATGGGAAGGAGACGGTAGATTAGAACAGATTGCTGGGGTTAGTTTAAGGCCAAGAGGGTCATTCAGTCAGAGGCCAATAGGGAAACCAGATTGAATCAGTCAGAAAGAACTAGAAAGGGTAAGCTTATTCAGTAGCAAGTCTCAGAGGCTGAAAACATTCTAGGACTAGATAAGGTTGTAAGGAGATTAGAAGCTCCTAGGCCGAGGCCTAGGTCAGCAGACTGAGGCAGGAAGCCTCAGAGACGACAATTACACAGGAGAATTAAAGTCACTTTTACATCAGTCTGTCTCTGTTCTGGGAGACCTGTATAAATAAAGAAGCACTGGGATGCTAGTCAGTCACCCTTGCTGACTCCGTATCTGCCCCGTAAGCTGCACTGACTGGTCAGTGACACCCCCCACTGCCACCCCCTCCTCTTCCACAACACACACAACAATGACTGTACGACTGTTTTGCCTACATATGAGTATGTACACTATTTGTATGCAGTGCCCACAGGGATCAGAAGAAGACATCTGGATAGCCCTGGAACTGATGTTATAGACTGCCGTGAGTCACCATGTGGATGCTGCGACCTGAACTTGGGTCTTCTGCAGAAGGAGCAAGTACTCTTAACTGCTGAGCCATCTCTCGTGGGCCTGACCTTGAACTCTTGATCCTCCTGACTCGGCCTCCTATACTCTACAGTGTCTTAACAATGAATTATCATTTTGCTCATACAGTTGGCAAAACTTTGTCATTCTGTCTGCTGCTGGCGAGAGTGTGACAAGTGAGAGATCATAGACTGCTGTGAAAATTTGATGTGACTCTGCATCATTCTTGCCTAATCTCTGCTCAGACTTTGGCAAGGACCTGACCTTGGCTAGGATAACTTGACAGTGCTCCATGTGGACTCTCATCTCCAGAAAGCGCTCTCTCTCTCTCTCTCTCTCTCTCTCTCTCTCTCTCTCTCTCTCTCTCTTCTGTTTTTAGACAGGGTTTCCTCTGTGCAGCTCTGCCTGTCCCATCCTGAGACTCACTCTATAGACCAGGCTGGCCTCAAACCCAGAGACCCACCTGCCTCTGCTTATTGAGTGCTGGATTACAGGCGTGCGCTACCATGCCCAGCCTTGTGAGATGTTCTCATGACAAAGCAGAAATCTAGGTCAAAGCACACAAGCATAGAGTTTCTGAGTTAAGGCTTCATTATGTAGCCCAGGATAGCTTCCACATTTCAGTTCTTGCCTCAACTTTCTAAATGATGGGTTTGGAAATATGTGCTGCCAGGCCTAGTACAATAGGATTTTTAATTTCATTTTTAGAAACAATTTTTTATTTCTGAAGTATTAATCAATGGCATTGAGCATGACGAGTGTACAGGGAGGTTCTGGTTTGAAATTATGGCTGGAGCCTGGAAGACCCTTCTCCTCTTGTTATCAAAGGGGGTATTTAGGGCTGAAGCAGTGTTTCTCAGTCTTTCTAGTGTTGGGACCCTTTAACACAGTTCCCCATGTTGTGGTGACCCTCAACTAGAAAATTATTTTGTTGCTACTTTGTAACTGTATGTTTACTACTATTATGAATTGCAATGTAAATATGTAACCTCCAAAGGGGTTGTGACCCACAGGTTGAGAACTTCTGGGCTAGAGAGATGTCTCAGTGGTTAAGATTACCTTTTGTTCTTGTTAGAGGATCGTGGTTCAGGTCTCACATGGCTGCTCACAACTCTACTTCCAGTTTCAGAGGCTCCAACACCCTCTTCTGGCCTCCATGTGAACTTTGTGCACACACATACATGTAGGCAAACATGCATGTACATAAATAAAGAAATCTTTTGGGAAAAGGTGAATTCATTTTAAAATTATTTGCCACATTTAAAAGAATAAAAATTTACCACCTGTGGCAGGCAGGAGAGCTGGCCAGAGGTCATGAAAGCAGGAGAGCAGGCCCTGCCCCTTGGCTGGGCAGCACAGTAGAGCTGGCTCTGGTGGAGTAGATGAGGGTGAGCCAGCCCTAGGGCATGAGAGCAGGAGAGCTGGCCCTGCCCCTTGCTGGCTGCAGCTTTGGATGAGTTACACCCCCTGCCCCCACCACAGTGCTGGAGAGTTGGCAGACTGACCAGCTCAGCTACCACCAGAGACCAGATCCAGGGCTTTGAGCTAGCCTACCCCCACATCTACCCCATCTATGAATTGCTGGAGTGAATGAAGGGATCGGTCTTACAGATCCAAAGCTGCAGGATCTCCCTGACACAGAGCAATGACAGGAGATCCAAAAGGAGTCCTGGTGAAGATCTAGTACTAATGGTCTAGCAGAAGCCAGAGACCTAGAACCAGACCAATGACTCATTGCAATGAGCATTTGCAAGTAAAGATGTGTGGACAAAGGGGTAGACTGTGGGGCACACTTCAGCTTCCATGACAAGATTTTACCTAAGAAAATATTTTAAATACTTTCTTTTCTCTGGATGTGAACCATGTCTAGTGCTTTCTGTTAACAGCTCTCTGTCTTGGGGTTACTATTGCTATGATGAAACTCTATAACCAAAAGTAACTTGGGGTGGAAATGGTTTATTTGGTTTACATATTCTGAGTCACAGATCACTGAAGGAAGTTAGCAGGACCCTGGAGGCAAGAGCTGATGCAGAGGCCATGGAGAATTATTGCTTACTGGCTTGCTCCTTATGGCTTGCTCAGCCTGCTTTCTTATAGAACCTAGAAGTGGCCCCACCCACCATAGTCTGGGCCCTCCCCCATCAATCATTACTTTAAAAAATGCCCCACAGGCCCACCTACAGCCTGATTTTATGTAGTCATTTTCTCAAGTGAGGTTCCCTCTCAGTGACTCTAACTTGTGTCACATAGCTGCCACATGCTGTCAAGGACAAATCCCCTTGCATCTGATGCCTGTAACACCACCCGGCAGCAGATACAGAGATGGAGGGCACACATGGCCTTTCTCAGTGGCTCTAACTGGATCTTGGTGATTTCCTTGCAAGTAATACAGAGACCTGGGCTCTGATTTCCTATACTTTGCTTAGAGATGCCAGGCTGGCCTTAGCAGTAAATATTTCCTGTAAACAATAAAGCAAAATTAATATCCTTAATGGCCAACTTGGAAAGGCTGTTTGTTTCTTGCCACACAGCCTATCTTTCAAGATAAAGAATTCTGATCATTGCTGACTGTGTACCGCTGATAGTGATTGCAGTCTGTAAAACCCGGCCCAGCAATGCAGGTCTTCATGCCAGCACATGGATGGATAAGGACCAAACTAGAACGTGGGCTATGAAGTAAGATCCTGCCACCCCACCCCACTAGACAATGACAAATTCAATAGATAAGGGGGGATTAAAGCAGTGGCTTTTTAATATTAGTTTTTAGTTGGCATATAAAGAAATGGCCTTCATTGTGACATTTTCACACGCATACATCTTATTATACTTTTAAAACATTCACTGCCACACTGCCCCCTTGCCCTCTCCCCCCTCTCGTGCTGGTACCCTCCTTCATCTCAGATGGTTTCCACTCTGTATTTCTGTCACTTTCTGAGTCTAGTAGCTTTTTTGTTTAACATGGTGCTCTCTGGTTCTACCCACTTTACTGTAAATGTCAATTTCTTATTCTTCTTTACAACTGAGTAAAATCCAAGTGTGTATGCATCCCATTTAAGAACGTTTTTCTTTACTTCCGAGATGATGGTAATTTAATTGTAACACTCGCCTTCCCTCCCCTCCCGTTGTAACTTCCCATATGCCCCTCCCCGCTCTCTGTCACATTCCTGGTCTCTCTTTTCATTTATTGCTATTGTGCCCATACATGCCGGTGCATACACATGTACAGTCCTAAACATACTACTCAGTCTGTTAATGTTACTTGTATGCATGTTTTTGAGGCTGGCCGTTTGCCACTGGACAACAACTCTATGTGTTCTTCCTGGGGATGCCACATATTTTTATCCATTCGTCTTTTTTTTTTTTTTTTTTTTTAAATTTATTCTTCTCTCATGTATTACATCCCGACTGCAGTTTCCACTCGGTCCTCTTCTCCCAGCCATGCCCCTGCCCCTGCCACTTCTCTCTCCCTAAGGTCTACTAGCCTCTGCTGGCCTCCCAGGGATAGCAATCAAACATGGTATATCAAGTTGCAACAAGACTAGGTCCCTCCCCTCATCTTAAGGTCGGACAAGGTGACCCAGAGGGAGGAAAAGGTCCCAAAAGCAGGCAAAAGAGTCAGAGACACCCCTGCTCCTCTTGTTTGGAGTCCCACAAGAAGATCAGGCTACACTACCATAGCATATATGCAGAGGGGTCAGGTTAGACCCATGTAGGCTCCCTGATTGGGGGTTCTGTGAGCCCCTATGAGCCCTGGTTAGTTGCTTCTGTGGGTTTTCTTGCCATTTAACTCAGTACTAGCATGTTGGAGGTTGGTGCTAATGCTTTAATTTAACAGGGAATCTGCGTGTCCAAACGCTGAAGGTCCTTGTCCCCAATTCTTTTATGATCGATCAATAAAGAAGCCAGCGGCCAATGGCTGGGCAAAGGGAGCTGGGACGGGGCCTGTAGATTTGTGAGGGAACTGGGAAAAAGGAGACAGTGAATCTCCATGATTCAGGGGAGAAAGATGGGATATAGGAGCTGCAGGAGAGAAAGCCAACCAGCCATGTGAGAATTCGAGTGGGTGGCCACTGGCCACTTCTTCAATTGGGCCTGAGGTAGTAGGAGAAGGTTTAGGAGTGCCCAGCCAAGGCATTTTGGCACGCTCGTGTGTGTGTGTGTGTGTGTGTGTGTGTGTGTGTGTGTGTGTGTGTGTGTGTCTTCCATTCATAAATCCAGATAGCTCCAGGATGAGTGCATGCTTGCGTGCGTGCGTGCGTGCATGCGTGTGTATGACCTGCCAGGAGCTAAAGCGGTGTAGCCCAAACTCACCGTGACACTGGCACTCCAGACATTTGTTTTATTTGCATTTCTCTTTTAAAAACTGCGTTTCATTAGTTCCTTGTGTAATTGTTGTGATGAGAGGCACTGATGGACGGAAAGGTTAGGTCTGGCTCACAGTTTGGGTTACAGCGTCCAACACTGGAGAGGTGTGGTGGCAAGAGGGAGAGGAGCTGGCACTACTGCATCCTCCATCACACACAACAGACAAGCAGAGATGAGCGCCTGGGCTCAGCTGCCTTTACCTATTTGTTCAGTGCAGGCTCCAGCTCACAGGGTCATGATGCCCACCAATAGGGTAGGTTTTCTGAAAACACACAGATAGACAGAGATGTGTCTCTTAGATGGTTCTTAATCCTGCCAAGTTGATGGTCAAGATTACCCATCACAGGGGTCTGGGTAAGGATCACAGTTCAACAATCCAAAAGAAATCTTAGAATTTATGGCAGAAAGGAAGGTCCTAAGCCAGGTATGATGGTTCATACTTGCAATCCTACTACTCAGGGAACTGAGGCAGGGGGATTGCTGTGGATTTGTCATTACCCAGAGCATGGTGCTATTTTTTGTAAGCAATTTCAGAGATGTTAGGAGCAAATTTCAGAGGCGGGGAGAGTGTGTGTGTATTATTGGTATGTGTTTGTATTTTACTTTAAAAGTCACACAGATACAGTGGGCCCAGTTATAAGTCCTATAATCTCCCAGATATTCAGTAGCCTGAGTCAGGAGGATTACAAATTCAAATCCTGGGGACTGGAGAGATGGCTCAGCAGTTAAGAGCACTGGCTGTTCTTCCAGAGGACACAGGTTTATTTCCTAGAACACATATGGCTAAACTCCATAGCTCCCAACCTCTGTTACTCCAGTTCCAGGGGATCTAATGCCCTCATCTGACCTTTATAGACACTATATACAAAATACACTATATATGTGCAGGCAATACACAACACGCACACACACACACACACACACACACACACACACACACACACAAATAATAAAAATTACAAATATAAGGCCTGCCTGGACCCCCTTGTCTCCAAACAATTTTCTCTGAAGATGGCACCAATTAACCACCCCCTCGTTCAGTTTTTAACTGTTCTTCATCCCAGGATGACGCTTTTTCCTGGTTAATCCAATCCTACAGTAGGAGGGAAATGGCAGGCAGGCAGGTGGGCAGTACTAAGTCCCTTTCCTTGACCAGTTAAGCAACTGAGAAGTCTAGAAAGAAAGGCTGTGTTTACACGGAGTCTATTACATCAAGAATAGTTGGGTCTTGATGGGTGGAAAGGGTCGTGTTCTTTCTGCACTGAGCTGGGTCCCTTTCTTTGACAGGTACTTCGGAAGATGGTACATCCTTACCTTTCTTTGAATGTCAGTTTTAGTTCAGCCTCCTGGGCTGGTCAAAAGCATTAACTTCTGGTGAGGTCTTTGTTTTCCTGTTGTAGAAAAATACCAGCAAACAATAGCTACAAAGGTTTATAAGGAAATGACAAGCAAGCCCAGCAGGCTTTGAGAATTTACAGACCAGCTTTATTAGTTTACTCTGTATATAATTAGGAGCAGGCATCTGTCACAAATGCTTGTCACTGTTAATAACTTCAGTTAGTATGACACCAGCCTAGAAAAGCCTTTTGAAGCTTTGCATGCTAGCACAGTCGTCTCCAGGAGCATCAGAGACATAAAAAGAAACCAGCAGCATAGTTGCAGAATTTTTATTTTTGAAGCAGAATTTAGACTATTTAGAGTTTTTAGACTTCTTACAATTTATTTAAATGGTGTCAGTGACCACAAAGAATTCAACACACAAATGCACCTCACATGTGTGATAGATTTCTTCAAGGAGAGCTAACGTGGTTATTTAAAAACTCCAGGGTGTGGTGGTGGCACACACCTTTAATCCCAGCACTCTAGAGGCAGAGGCAGGCTGATCTCTGAGCTCAAGCCTAGCCTGGTCTACAGAGAAAGGCCTCGGACAGGCAAGACTACACAAAGAACCCCTGTCTGGGTAAAACAGAAACCTTTAGGGTGTGAAGAGGTGGCTCAGCGGTTGTGTCCTTTGCTGCTCTTGCAAAGGACTTTACCTTGGCTCCCAGCCCCCATATGGCCTCTCATAGCTGCCTGTAATAACGGCAGTTATTGCTTGGGGCTCCAGTGCATCTCAGTTATACACATACAAAAACTGACTCTCACATGTAGTCATCTGACTTTCACATGCTTCTTACCACATGTCTGCACCCATACACATGTGCTCACACATGCACATGCACACTAACTAAATAGAATAAAGAGAACATTACCAGACAACTCAAACTCTGTTTAAAAAAAGATTTCATCCTGGTTTCTGAAATGTAAACAAGCCTAACAAAATTAACAAGAAACATATAACATTATCTTTTTCTTTTTCTTTTTCTTTTTTTCTCACTCTGTAGCCCAGGCTAGCCTTAAACTCAGAGATCTGCTTGCTTCTGCTTCCCAAGTGCTGGGATTAAAGATGTGCACTACCAAAGCAGGCTACTTTAAAAAAAAAAACAACAAAGAACAAAACAAACAAAAAAACTCCAACAGGTTCTTACTGTGTAGCTCTGGCTGGCTTGGTTGGAACTTGCGATGTAGACCAGGCTGGCCTGGAACTCACAGATATTTTCAGCTGTAACCTTTATTAGCATAAACTACTATTCTAAGGAAGCTGGGAAGATTCAGTTGAGAAATGTCGCGTAGACTCATGTATGTGGTCACTTGGTGCCCTAGATGTTGGTGCCGTTTGGGCAGTGTACAGAACTTGCTGGAGGAAGTATGTCACTGGGGGCAGGCTTTATCAGGGTATGGCCTCGAGAGGCCTTCGGTCCCCTTTTCCTGCTTCCTGTTTTCAGTTAAGATGCGATCTCTCAGGTTCTCTTTTTTCAGACTTACCTCATCTACCATCATGGACCCTTCCTCTGGAACCATAAGACAAAATAAGCATTTTCTTCCATAAGTTTGTATGGGTATTTTATCACAGCAGCAAAACTTAGTTAATACAAAAGTCCATTGGTTTAAGTATGAAGCATTAGAAAATCTCATAAACAACATTTTAATTAGAGTCAACATAACCATACGTAAATCTTTTCTTACAAAATGTATTCCCTATAATCCTTTTAGCTTTATAAAATTTTTGTAACTTTTTCAGATCTTTTAATATAATCCTTGGGTTGCTACAAAATGATTTTGTCCTATAAAGCAGAAGGTATGTTTATGCAGTAGTATTTTTTATTGGTTTATTTTTCTGGTTTGTTGGTGTCATAATTTTGACAGTCTCAGTAAGTAGTCCTAGCCACCTTGAAATTCTCTGTGCAGACTGAAATAGCTTCAAAGATGCAGCTATCCTCCTGCCTCTGCCTCCTGAATACAGGATTGTGGGTGTACAACACCAGCCCCAGCTTTGGTGCCCATTAAATCATCTGTTTGTTTTGTTTTGTTTTTAAACATTTTGTTTTGGAAAAGGAAAAAGAAAACTCAAGTAAGATGAGACCTTTTCAATATAATTCTGATATTATGTTTCAAATAGCATTTTAGCTCATGTCTAAGTTTATGCAAACCTCATATGAGTTCATCTACACTCCAGATAAATTTTTCTTTTTTTTTTCTTTTTTTGGTTTTTCGAGACAGGGTTTCTCTGTGTAGCCCTGGCTGTCCTGGAACTCACGCTGTAGACCAGGCTGGCCTCGAACTCAGAAATCCACCTGCCTCTGCCTCCCATGTGCTGGGATTAAAGGCGTGCGCCACCACTGCCCGACTCACTCCAGATAAATTATGGATACAATTTACTGATGCAAACATTATATATTAACTACAAATATAACTTATGGGGTGTAAAAGTCAAAGGCTGTTTGTCTCTGCATCTTTTTACCTAGAGATACTTGGCAACACGGACATTTTTGTCATGCACAGAGTTACGCGCACTGGTTCACACATATCTGTAACCACCAAAAGCAGTGAACGGACTGCTAATAGCGTTCCCATCAGGCCGCATCTGCCGGCCTCACTGGCACAGCGCCATGTTCTGGCGTATTGTAGCAGATATGCTACACCGTATTACATACATTAGAACCACGTTCTCTATTACAAGCATGAAGACTGAGTCCAATGATCTGATGAGCAGAGATGCTCTAAATCTAATGCCACAATGTCGTGCACATTCCTAATGTTTCCTCTTAATAATTTTATAATGAGCTGGGCAGGGCGGTAGCGGTTCGGGCCTTTAATCCCAGTACTTAGGAGGCAGAGGCAGGTTGATCTCTGAGTTTGAGGCCAGCCTGGTATGCAGAATGAGTTCTAGGATGGTCAAGGCTACACAGAGAAACCCTGTCTCAAAAATCCAAAAATAATAATAGTATTATTATAATGTGCATTTTAACAAAATGTAATTTTTACAGTTAATTAATATTGAATAGCAACTTTATCATCCCAATACAATAACCTAAATACACACATATTTCATATGAGACAAAGTCCAGTAGCTATGAAATTTTTCTCCACACACAGGATAAGTTTTTTAATCTTTTATCTTTTAGCTCTTAAATTTATATTTTAAGTTGGTCTAACAACAAAAAAAAAAAACAGCTACATTTTTTTCTGAAATAAGACTATTTCAATAATATATTTTAATCAACCCTTAAATTTTAAAATTTTATTTATTATGTATGTATATCCACACATTAACACACTGTGTATACAGAAGTCAGAGGATAACTGGCAGGAGTCAGTTCTTTTTCTCTCTCATGGGCAACTCAAGGGTTAAACTCAGGTCTTCAGGCCTGGCAGCAAGTGTCTTCATCTGCTAAGCAGCCTTGTGGCCCATTAGAAAGCTCTCTCTGGCAAGACCTAATAACATCATCTTTTTGCCCATTATAGAGATATAAAGGCTTCCCCAGAGCTTGTATGGGCTGGCATCTTCTATAATCCCTTCACAAAACAGAAATAACGGAATGATTTATCAAAATACACATACATGATTTTGTGAATATCACTGATTTAACAAAAATCTCACATTTACCAACTATACATAAAAAAGTATGCCTACCAGGCATGGTGGCACACGCCTTTAATCCCAGCACTCAGCAGGCAAAGGCAGGCAGCCGTGAGTTCTAGGACAGATTGGACTACTTATCAAGTTCTAGCACATCCAGGGCTACACAGTGGGACCCCGCTTTAGAGGAAGAGGCTGGAGAGACGGCTCAGCAGCTAAGAGCACGGGCTAATCTTGCAGCGGTCCCAGATGCAGTTCCTACCACCCTCAGGACCACTCACAGTCACCTGTAACTCCAGTTCCAGGGGACCCAACACCCTCTTCGGACCTCTTTAGGCACCATGCATGCATGCATGCACATATATGCTTGCAGGCAAATCGCCCATACATAGATTATTCATAATTCATATGGTTTTCTTTTTCAGAATACTTAAAGTTGATTTTTTTGATTATTTATGCATGTGTGCACTTGTCTGTGGCAGTTAGAAGACAACTTGTGGGACTCAGGTCTCTCCTTCCATCACAGGTCTTTTGGAGGGTTGGTGGCAAAGCCGCCTTAAAGGCCTAAACGCCTTTTACTATACATCACTTAAAGGTATTCTTATTTTCTTTCTCTAAGTATATAGTAAGATATTTGGATGTCACTGAAAACTCATAATTGGCACCCTCCATATATCAAAAAAAGTGTCACAAAGCAGTTATACTTGGACTATTAACATGTCAGATTTTCTGGAGGTTGGTTTATTTGTTGGTTGGTTAAGACAGAGTCTCATGTAGCCTAGGCTAGCCCCAGATAACCTTGACCCCCATCCTCCTGTCTCTTTCTCCAAAATGCCAGGACTACAGGTATGTGCCACCTACAATCTTTGGTTCTTTCAAAGACTATTCAAGTTTCTACTTTATTTTGACATTTTAAAAAAAGATTTATTTATTTTATGTATATGAGCACACTGTAGCTGTCTTCAGACACACCAGGAGAGTGCACCAGATCCCATTGCAGATGGTTGTGAGCCACCATGTGGTTGCTGGGAATTGAACTCAGGACCTCTGGAAGAGCAGTCAGCACTCTTAGCCACTGAGCCATCTCTCCAGCCCCACTGATGCTTTTTTAAAGGAAGTACTTCTGTTCTCAACTTCCTCACTATCTTTAAGATTTTCATAATCTCACTTTCAGGCTTCCCTCTTTACTTCAGTAGTTCTGGCTTTCATTGTTTTTATTTTAGATCTTGAAGACACGTCTAATTTTTAAAGCATCTTACTTTTTCATCTACTGTAAATGATCAGTCCCTTGATTGTGTTCTTCTTTTAAAAAACTTTCTTTTCTTTTGTTGAGGCATGGCCTCATGTAGCCCAGGTTAACTTCAAACTGCCAATAGCCAAGGTTAGCTCCTGAGCCTCCTTGAGCTAGGATGTGAACGTGCTCCACCAGGCCCAGTTCTCTCAGTCGATTCAGTCCTTCAGCCCTCACCTCTCTCTGTCATATCCACACACTCGTTCCTTATCTTCCTTTTTTATTCTTTTCTTCCTATAGGCTTTGATTTTTCTTAACTCTCCCAGGAAGTGTGTATGGTGCTCCTGCCTATAATTCCAACACCAGGGCAGCAGAGAAGGCCAGCTGAGCATTAGAGGCCAGCCTGGGCTCCATTATGGGATCCTGTATTAAGTTTCAAAAATTAATAATCTTTTCAAGGTACTACAGTCAACTCACTTTAAAATTAAAATACTTTAAAATTCCTAGACACTTGCTATCTGTTAGACACCAGGAAAACTGCTAACTGGAAATGGTTCACAGTTTCAACATTAATAGCTACACTCCTTTTTGAAAGTGTCATGTCTTTGCAAGCCCAGGTTTTTGGCAGTTTCTTTGGTAAAAAGCAAAACTACATTGAAATGAGCATAAAATAGGAGTCAAGAGCATCAGAGGCCAATCTATGATAAAGCAGAGCCTGCATCCTGTTTTATTATGTTTATTTGTCAGAGCGGGGGTTCCTCACATGCTACAGCATTCATACGGGGTTCTCTTTCCACCATGTTGGTTTCAAGAATCAAACTCAAGCCATCAACCTTAGTGCCAAAGGCTGGTCACAGTGATGAACTATCCTACCAGCCCAGTGTACAATCTTAATTATAACTATTCAATACAGTATAATTCTTTCTTTCAACTTATCTGCATAAATATTTTGAAAGAACATCAACTATCATCATGTGGTAACTGGGGAGTTGCTCCTGCCATGAGCTTCTCCTGAAATGGAATGTCAGTTTTGTGCGACAGTGTATATGTTAGCAAATCCCTAAGACAGAGTCTATGCTGTATATGTGTGGGTACAATCCCATAGCTCTCATTTCTAAGGGAAACATGAAATAGTTTATTCTGGAGCCATGTTGTGTGACCACAGCCTGGAATACAGGGTTAAGTTACCCCTAATTCCATGTTCCAGTGTGGAAGCAATTTCATGAAATTTTATAGTTTTACAGAACAACAACGATAACAACAACAACAACAACAACAACAACAACAACAAAAGGTCGTAAGTCAAGGCACATTTAAGATGCATTGGGGCCAGGTACAGAAAGATGAGGAGGCTTTTCTACAGGCCCAGATGCTGTCTGATGACATTCTTAGCTTTTGGGTCAGTGGAAACTAGTGACCTGCTAAGTTAACACATTCCAAAAGGTTTTCATCTAGTAGTCACAAGATGTTAGTTCACATGCAGAGGCGGGCAAGCAATGGCTGTTCCAGCAGGCTAGAACTAGCCAAAGATAAGGTAATTAGGTCTGCTCTCCAACATTCCAACACAGTTTGGAGATTCTAATAAGTCTCTGCATCGCAGACACTGCTTCTTTCCAAGAATCATTCATATGCAGATTATGGTGCATGATTAGATGGCAGGCTTCTTAAGCTGTTTTCAAAGTTTGTTGATATCAAACTAATTCTGAGGAGTTGATTGCAGACTGAATGTTTGCTTTGCTATTTACGCATTGCAGTCCTCAGCCCCAGTGGATTTTAAAGACAAGGCCTTTGAGGGTAATTCGGTTTAAGACAGGCCATAGGGCAGGGCCCATGATGAAATTAGCACCTCTCCTATCTTCACCTCTCTGATCAAAACAACTCATTTATACTTCCAGATCACAGACCAGCATTGATGGGAGCCATGGCAGGAACGAAGGCAGAAGCCATGGAGAGCTCTGCTTGCTGGCTCACTTACAGCCCAGGAAATAGTGGGCTGGGCCCTCCTTCATCAGTTAACAAGACAGTTCCACACAGACATGTCTACAGGCCAGTCTAATGTGAGAGCTCCACCAAGTGAGAGCCCTTTCTCACATGATTCTAGGTTTTGCAAAGTTAACGGTTAAAGCCAACTATGGCTGCAGCCTTCCACAGAAAAACGCCAGAGCTTTCTCCATCTCTTCCCGCCTTCCCTGATGGCTCTCTCCCTTTCTTCTCTATAGGATTCTATAAGCTGTGAAGAGGATCCTCCTCAGAAACCAAACCCTGCAGGACCCTGGTCTTGAACTTAGAAGGACCTGGCCTGTGGGCCTTTGTTAGGGCACCCTTTCAAAAGTCTATACAAGGACAGAAATAGAGGTACTCCGAGGTAGAACTTGATTTAAAATAAAAAGGATCCCTGTAGCCAGAGTGAGTTATCACTCCACTTCCTCAGATGCCGTCAGAGCAGAATGGAGAGCAGACCTGGTTAGACCCCTCCAGACTCTATCTGTGATGCCTGATCCTGGTTGTCAAGCTACACTCCTGGCAAGAGGGAACCACAGAGGAGAAATTGCCACCATCAGATTAGCCTGCGGACATGTCTTAGGGGCGTTTTCTTGATTGCTAATTGATGGAAGAGGGTCCATCCCACTACGGGCAATGCCATCCCTGAGCAGGCGGGACTGAGCCATATAAGACAGATTGCAAAGCATGTCAGGAGAGGCAAGCCACTGAGCAGTGTTCTGTGGCCTCTGCTTCAGTTCTTGCCCTCTGGTTCCTGTTTTGAATTTCTGCTTTCTGTTTCACTCCATGACAAATTGGTAACCTGTAAGCCAAATAAACCTTTTCCTCCCCCAGGCTGGTTTTGGTCAGGGTTTTTTCACTGAAACAGCAACAAACTAAAACCCAAAATTCCTAACACAGCACCTAAGCAGAGATACAGGCCCAACACTACGGGGAGAAGCAGGAGCATTTTGCCATTCACTAGCACACTACCCACCACTCCCAACTGTGGAAGGAATGCCTCAAAGGGAGAGATTTAGGGAGCAGTAAGATGCATACTTCAGGGGTCAGTTTAAACAGATGATGTCACTAGACATCATATGGAAGCTGGTTTCTGATTTCCTGTGGCCCTTACCTGTAACTCTACTCTCAGTAACTCTCCATCAATTTTGTATTCTGAGACAGGGTTTCTCTGTGTAGCCCTGGCTGTCCTGGAACTCACTCTGTAGACCAGGCTGGCCATGAACTCAGAAATCCACCTGCTTCTGCTCCCTCAGTGCTGGATTAAAGGCTTACACCACCATACCTAGCTACCTCAATCAATATTGTTCCAAAAAGTTAATAAAAAAAAATAAAGAGATAAACAATTTATATGTTTTAAATAGATGAACACGGTGATGCACGTCTTTAATTCCAGCAAACGGGAGCTAAGGCAGGGCAATCAAAAGTTCAAGGCTAGCCTGGACTAGATGGTGAAACCCTGTCTCAAGCAAGCAAGCAAACAAAAGTCTACAAATAGCTATTATTCTAACATGGTTTTCTGATTGTTCTATTGCTAGTTATTAATCACTCATTGTGTCCAATTTATAAATAACCTCTGTCTCATATTTATGAGGAGACATTATAGTCACATGGCGAGCAATGTAGCTCAGGGGTAAAGAATATGCCTAGCATGCAACCACTCCTGGGGGGATCTATCACCAACACCACTGCAATAAAAATTATGCATGTGTGACCACAAGACCCCATATTCAATCCAAAGCACCAAGATTGACACACATGCCCAAATGGCCCCAAATTAGCAAGATTTGACTTAAAATGTATAAATCTGATGATGGGAATATTCAATTCTTTTTTCTTCTTCTTCTTCTTCTTCTTTTTTTTTTTTTTTACTTTAAAGGGTGCTGCTATCAGGATGCAATCCCATGGCCAATCATGCTCAGTACCCTTGTCTCAGACTAACGCTGAGACACTTTGCATGTCTGCTACTGGCTTTTTCCATGTGTAGTGCTGCGTTTTACAGATGGGGTCCATGACTAACGACACGGCGTCCTCTTGACCTCCGGTACCCTTGACGACCTCTCCAATCAGAACTGGGCCCAGCTCCAGAGTCCTCGAACTGCCAAGCCCATGGTCTGCTCTCTAAACAGTTTATGTTCCGTTTAGACAGTTTAGGCATGTCATCCAGGTTTTCTGTAAACTAAGTGTTTCTAGTTCACACAAATCATTAATTCATTGGTGGGCTCTGGCAAAGCATCAAGATACCTGGAAAATCTTTTAAAACTCCTTTATTACCCATGAGTATATGTTTCATAGTAGAAAGGGGAACTAAGAAGCAATCAAAAGACAAAACCACACAGAAGTTGTCATTTTAACTCAGCAGCCCTGGATGCCTGCACTAGGCTTGGGGAGACCTATTGCTCACTACTGAAATGCTTGCTACAGATAGATTCAGACGAGGGGGACTCACTGTCTTCAGGTTAGTGCCCACTTGATGACTCCACTGGGCTCCGAAAGATGCTGCCAATCCAGTTTCACACAGCTGGTTAAAATAGATGGATCACAAAAAATTAAATTAAATTAAAAATCAAAAGTCATGAATCTTGCTGGGTGTGGGACTATAAGCCTTTAATCCCAGAACTTGGAGATAGAAACAGGCATGTGGATCTCTATGAGTTTGAAGCCAGTCTGGTCTATAGATCAAGTTCAAGGCTATTCAGGACTACATAATGAGAATCGGTCAAAAAGAAGGAGGAGGAGGAGGAGGAGGGGAAGAGGATGAGGAGGAGGAGAAGGAGGAGGAGGAGGAAGAGGAGGAGGAGGAAGAGGAGGAAGAGGAGGAGGAACAGCAGGAGAAGGAGGAGGAGGAAGAGGAGGAGGAGGAGGAAGAGGAAGGGGAGGAAGAGGAAGAGGAGGAGGAGGAGGCAGAGGAGGAGGAGGAAGAGGAGGAGGAGGAGGAAGAGGAGGAGGAGCAGGAGGAGGAGGAGGAGGAGGAGGAAATCTAAACTAGGGAGGTCTGGACTTGGTAGCACATGTTTTAATCTCAGTATTTAAGGGACTAGGGCGGAATCGCCCACCTGGGCTGCAGAGGGATATCTTGTCTTAAGGGAAGGAAAGTGTAAGGGAGAATACTGTACATAGGTCATATGCAGATAGTAAACATCCTACATAAAAGACAGGGCTTTGGCAGCCTTAACCAATTTCCCAGGAACATCACGAATCAACCATGAAGACAAATTCCTTAAGGGTGGCTGTGGGGTCTGACGTTGAAGGACTCACCAGAGAAAACATGAAAGTTTGAAGAGTGTTCTGATCCAGTGTGTGGAACACAGCTTCCTGTGCTCATTATACAAAACCCGCATCAAGGAGCTGGAAACTCCTGAGCAAGAGACAGGATGTCCAGAATTAAATGTATCCATTCACAAAGCATGCAAGGATAGAGTGTCAATACAACAAACGGTGTTTAGTGGCTGTAGGGGAAACTGAGTCACAGACAAGCAAGCTTTCCTAGAAGAATGGTCTATGGGGATGGCCACTGTGCCTAGCCCAAGGCCACCTCCTCTCCATTACTGAAACAGGCCCCTCCAAGGGTGACAGTGGAGCCAGGTGAGCCAGGGCACTGCCAACAAGGAAGGGGGTGTTCAAGGGACCCTCCAAATGTAACTTAAGCACACAGGCCCAAGACGCAGTGTCCATATGGAACATATAGTTGTCGTATGTCTTTCAACGATTAATAGTACCACCCTCAAAGGGAAAGGGGCTCTAGAAAGATTGGGAACACTCCCAGAAAGCTGTAGGTGTCGCTCAGTGAGTTGAGAGCTTGCTGAACATGGGCAATGCTCTCAGTTCAATCCCCAACACCACACACACAGACGGGGGGCGGGGGAGGGGGAGAGATGGGAAGGAAAGCTAAGACACACCCTCTACCTTAGGAGAGCTAGCCATGCCTCATGCTTGGGAAGCTTTTAATTAGTAAGACTGTATTTAGGATTCCTGATGTCTTAAATATGCAAAACTGAAAAATAGCATTCACAGAGGACAGCCTTTTCGTAGGGTGTATGTTTGTTTTTAAGTAATGAAAGCCAGTGCTGATGCTCACCTCAAATCCCAGCACTCTAGAGGCAGAGACCCTGGGATTGCCAGTTTGAAGTCCACTGAGGCCACAAAATGGGCACTGAAGTTAGTCTTATACTGTGTACCTGCAGAGCTCAGGAGAAAGGCCTGGAAGTGTCAGTAGCTTGGTACAGTGTGACTCTGAAATGTCCCCATAGACCCTGTGGGGCTTGAGAGATGACTCAGTGATTAAGAGTACTGGTCATTCTTACAGAGAATTTCCAACCTGTTTCCAGTACCCATGTCAGGAAACTGACTCTAGCTACAGAGGACCCAACATCTCTTTGGCCCTTCATGGGCACCTGTGCTCATGTACACATACACACATATACAAATAATTTTAAAATAAAATAAATCTTTAAAAAATATCCTTTTCTCAAAAGACCCAAACCACACAGAGTATATAGATGGCAAAAGGAGTTAAATTAGAAGCTGTCACCTGCCAGTTCTGCTTACTTTGACATACATACAGACAGACAACAATGTAAACAATATTCCCCTGGAAGATCCAAATCGGAAGAGTGAGGACGAAGTGAAGGCTGAAAGGTCAAACAAGGAGAAAGATGAGAAAAGAAACAGTCGGTGAAAAGCCATGAGCTGCCTCAGGCTCTTCTGCAAATATTATTTCTAAATTACATGACCATAAAGTCGGAAATCGTCTCTCAGACATTAATCACACTGAGCAGGGCCAGCTTTTTAAAAGGCCTTTTTAAAGCTTTGAGCATGAATTAATTTGTTCTCTAAATCCAGGTCTCTCTTAAACAAATGATGTCAATGCGTGTGAGGGTTATGGGATCCAGAGCTGGGGAGTGCATTTAAATTCTTAGTCCCACTTCAGCTCCAAAATAGATGTCCAGTGCTAGCCTTTAAATCTGCTTAAGGGGTGTGTGTGTGTGTGTGTGTGTGTGTGTGTGTGTGTGTGTGTGTGTGTGTGTGTTTGGATGGTTAGAGACTAGAGAGATGGGTCAGTGGATAAGGGCAGTTGTTTCGTTTGCAGAGGACCATAATCCATGTAGAATGGCTTGCAACTGCCTGTAAGTCCAGCTCCAGGTGAGCTGATGCTCCCTTCTGACTTCTAGGGACCTCCACAAGCAAGAGTACACACCTCCACAAGCAAGCACGGCCTCACCCTTCTCTGTCTCTAAGTTGACTCCCTCATATGTTTGTTATAATTGTTGAAATCTGACTACCACAGAGGTCACCTGTCAGTCAGAGTTCTTCCACCATGGGGAAGGCTCCCTGGTGAGGTGACATGCATCCCTCTTTGAATGGACACTGGTCAGGAATGTATACCTGGCATTTCTACTTAAACAGGAGGGGTAAGATAAACGTTGGCTCCAGTCACTGTCTGGTCTAATAATGTTACTGCTGACTCATGACAAACCAATAAATAAATCGGGGTAAGAAAATAGCTCGTGGGGCGAGTGCTTCTCTTGCATCCATGAGGCGCTGGGTTCTATTCTGAGCCCAGTGTAAACCAGGCAGGGTGATGTACACCTGCAACCCAGCACTTGAAAGCCGAAGGCAGGATGATCAGAAGTTCCAGGCCATCCTCAGCTATATTAGGAGTCAGAAGACAGCCTGAACTATATGACCCACTGCCTTAGAAAAAAGAAAAGACAAGAACCAGGCCAGGATTTTTCCCCTAGAGCTCACTTTGTTGAATTTAAAGACTTCTTCTCAGTTCTGAGATGGCTCAGAACTGACCCTTCCTGACTTGCCATTGTCAATGTCTCCTCTGTGGCACTGACGGGGGATAATGACGGTTGTTTTTCTGTTGGAAATGTATTTGACAGAAGAAAACCAATCATTATTATGCCTATTGTTCCAGGGTTCTTCTGTATTGTTGAATCAGAGGAATAAATCTGAAAAACTGCTAGATAAAGTGAATTCTAACATGCTTCTAGTTGAGGCTGGAGAGATAGATCACTTGCTGCTCTTACACCCACACAGTGGCTCATGCCTACAACTCCAGCTCCACAACGTACACGGCCTCTCTGGCTTTCTTCAGCACCTGGAAATCATGCGCTACACAGACACAGATGGAGGCAGTCATACAAATAAAACAAAATAAATCATTTTTTAAAAACCATCTGGTTATTAAAGCCCAAACCAGAACTATCCTTGAGTCTTCCTTTCCCTGAAGCTCATATTCAACAGCCATTACGTCATGATCATTCTGTGTTCACACTTTCTCCCCTTCTCTTCTGCATAGTGTGCCAAGTCAAGCCCTCACTGTCTCCCTCACAGCATGGCCACAGGTTCCTAGCAGCGTCCCCGACTCCACAGCCCAACCCTTCCCTCAGTTCAGTCCTGTTCAGCGGCTAGAGCAAGGGGAAATGACAGGTCATGGTCTCCACAAGCCCACCTAGGGTAAAAGTCTGTAAGATGGTGCCCCAGCCTCCCTCTGCAGGTTCAGTCTATGCTGTCCCTTTGGCCGTTACCACATGCCAGCAGCTACACCGTAGGACTTGTGTCGTGTTGTTCCCTTGACTATATTTTTTAGGTTTTTGAAAAGGGCCTCAACTCTGTGGCCAAGAACGACATTGAATTCTCCTGGTCTTGCTCCCATGTCCTGAGATTATAAGCATTTGCCTCCACACTTTGCCTGTTCCTCCTGATTAGAGCAGTCTCAACAACATCTTCCCCTGCTGAGCCCCCTTCTGTTCATCCTCCAGTGTTACCTCTTCAGAGAAGTCTTCCAAGACCAAATGACCTGGAGAAACCCTCGTCTCCCACCTGTCTTGATTATTTTTTTTTAAATAGCGATGAAGACAGACCAAGGCAACTTATAGATGAAACAGTTGATTGAGGCTTACAGTTCAGGGTTAGTCCCAGAGCTGGAGGGAGCTAACTGGGAAGGACAAGGGCTTTTGAAATCGCAAAGCCCACCAGCAGTGACACACTTCCTCCATCAAGGTCACTAGACTTTCCCAAATAGTTTCACCAACTAGGGATAAAGTATGAGAAAGAGAGAGAGAGGGAGAGGGAGAGGGGGAGGGGGAGAGAGAGAGAGAGAGAGAGAGAGAGAGAGAGAGAGAGAGAGAGAGAAAATTCTGTAAGTTCTGTTACCCTAGAGAACCCTGATTAACACACCAGTTGCATGGCTGCCATCAAGGATCTCAGGATGGTTCTGGCCTTTGTTCAGATCAACACTCTGATGCCTTCCCAGTCTCTCAACATGGTGGAGACAGAAGAGAGAAGGCCATCTTCATTTATTTCTCATGCAATGATTAATTTCAGTAATGCAGATAATCTGTAATGACCCATAATCTTCCATAATGCATGTCAATTTTTCATTTTTGTGAAACAAAGCATATCCTAAAAAGATACAAAAAATGGCTGCAATAGAGACAGAAAAACCGAAGAGTAAATCTCCCCCATTGCTGCAAGCAGCTGCTGCACAGTGACCTTGTCAATGGCAGAGGAACCAGGAATTCTTTTAGGAAACAACTACATAGTTGCTCAGATTCCCAGAATCAACATGTCAACCAGCTGGTGAGCGCCTGTCTTAGGGTTTCTATTGCTATGAGGAGACACCATGACAACGGCAACTCTTATAAAGGAAAACATTTAGGATTTCAGAGGTTTAGACCATTATCAGCATGGCCAGAAACAGTGACGTGCAAGCACACAGGGTGCTGGAGAAGGAGCTGAGAGCTCCGCAGCAGCAGGCAGCAGGAAGAGAGAGAGACTGGGCCTGCCTTGAGCATTTTAAACTCCAAAGTCACCACCAGTGACACGCTTCTTCCAGCAAGGCCACACCTCCAAATGCCACGCCCTAAGCATTCAAATAGAGTCTGTGGGGGCCATTCTTGTTCAAACCAAACACAACACCATTGCCTGCCTGTAATCCCAGCACAGGGAATAGAGTCAGGGTATTCCTGAAGCAAACCGGCCAGAACAGCAGAACAGCCAGCTCCAGATTCAGTGAGAGATCCTGCCTCATTACATAAAGTGAAGAGCACTTAGCCTCAGTCTCTATATTTATGCATACACATATGCACACATGTGTGCACACAACATTTACACATTCATACACAAAAGTGTTTCTAGAGAGGTGATGCATTTGTATTTTCTTTATTACTACTATTACTACTACCATTATTATTATTATTATTATCATGTATTTGTGTAGTAATCTGAATGCAAATGGCCCTATAGATTCATAGAGAGTAGCACAATTAGAAGCTATGGCCTTGCTGGATGGAGTAGGTGTGACTCTGTTGGAGGAAGTGGGCAGGGGGCAGGCTTTAGGGTCTCAAATGCTCAAGCCAGGCCTAGTGTGACATTGGCTTCCTGCTGCCTGCCAATCTAGGTGTAGAATTCTCAGCTCCTTCTCCAGCATCATGTCTGCATGCCTGCTGCGATGCTTTACCCCAGGATAATGCACTAAACCTCTGAGCTGTAAGCCAACCCCAATCAAATGTTTTCTTGTAAGAGTTGCATGATGAGTGCTCGAGAGCTGGCCCCGCCCCTCTCTGGGGTGTGTGGAAGAGTTAGTCCTGCCCCTCACTGGCTGCAGCACTGGGGAGAGCTGGCC
>CM052702.1:32186871-32215359 GCA_028551405.1 Uromys caudimaculatus | reverse complement strand
GTATAAGCTGGAGAAGCATAATAAACTTAATCTCTCTTGCTGTAAAGTTCAAGTGTTGAAAATTCAACAATTGTGGCTGCCCTGGGAATATGCTCAGTGATGTAGGACTCTGTTCATTTTCTTTCAAAATTTATTTATTTGAGCTGTTACAGTTTGCTGCTCTGTATAGAATTTAGAATCGGTTTTGTGGAAAGTGGATCAATTTGCCTCAGTTCTTTTTTTTTTTGTTGTTGTTTTTTCGAGACAGGGTTTCTCTGTGTAGCCCTGGCTGTCCTGGAACTCAGAACTCACTCTGGCTGTCCTCGAACTCAGAAATCCACCTGCCCCTGCCTCCCAAGCGCTGGGATTAAAGGCGTGGGCCACCACTGCCCGGCGTGCCTCAGTTCTTAGAGAGAGACTCATCCACAGGCAGATCTAGAAGGTTGGATGGTTTTTTGTTTGTTTGATTGCTTGTTTTTTTTAAAAAAACTTCTTTTCATATTTTGTAGTTTAAGAAAGAAAACAGGGAATGCACATTTAAGGAAAATCAAAGAAAGATTTGTTTCAAATCCCAAGTCTTGATCTAGCTACATTGCCCAGTATAAAGTAATTAACTATGTTGGTGGAGTGTGCTCTGTTGGACAGTATCTTTTAAGCATGGTCTAGGATCTGGAACTTGACCGCAGGGACAGTTGGGTAAGTCTGGCTGCTACTGCTTCCCTTATGCTGGGGAGAAGATTACAACATCAAGAGACCCTATACCCAGGCTGGAGAGATGGCTCGGCTCAGCAGTTAAGAGAGCTGACTGCCCTTCCAGAGGTCCTGAGTTCAATACCCAGCAACTACATAGTTGCTTACAAACACTTATAATGGGATCCGATGATCTTTTCTGGTGTGTCTGAAGACAGCTGAAGTGTATTCATATACATTAAGAGAGAGAGAGAGAGAGAGAGAGAGAGAGAGAGAGAGAGAGAGAGAGAGACCCTGCAATGGAATGAGAAATGTAGAAGTTGGTCTTGGTCCTGATTCTTCCTCCCAGCCCCATGCTCTCAAAATATATGTATTTTGGCCATATAGCTAGGCTCTTCTCTGACTGAGCCTAACTTACTATAACCTGTTTACTTTAACCTACATCCTGCCATGAATTCTTTCTGCCTCCAAGATGTCCCACCTTCTAGTCTACCCTTTCCTATAGGCCATAGGTTTTTTAATTGACAGGTGATGATCCATATAATATCAAGATATTATCTCTACAGAGGACTGCTGTTTGATAATGGACTAGCAAGTCTTGGTCAGCCCTCAAGATTGTTGGCATCAAATATGCTCAAGGAATGGCCTAGGCAAAGAGCACTCAGGCGTGTCCCAGGCTCTCTCTTCCTAACCTGCCCTGCCTCTGTACTTCCCAGGCCTAGGGGGAATGGTGGTAACTAGGAAATGCTATGGTTTTCATTTAAAGTCAGAATCTCATATAGCCCAGGCTGGCTTCTAACTTGCTGTCTTAGTTAAGGTTTCTATTGCTTTGACAAAAACAATATGACCAAAAAGCAAGTTGGGGAGAAATGAGTTTATTTGGCTTACACTTCTAGATCATAGTCCATCATTTGAGGAAGTCAGGACCAGAACTCAAGCAGGGCTGGAACCTAAAGGCAGGAGCTGATGCAGAGGCCATGGAGGGTGCTGCTTACTGGCTTGCTTTCCATGGCTTGTTCAGTCTACTTTCTTATAGAACCCAGGACCTCCAGCTCAGGGATAGCACTATCCACCATGGGCTGGGCCCTCCCAAATTGATCATTAATTGAGAAAATGCCTTACAGCTGGATCTCATGGAGGGATTTTTCTCAACTGAGGCTCCTTCCTCTCTGATGACTCTAACTTGTGCCAAGATGACACAAACCCAGACAGTACACTTGCTATGCAGCTGAGAATGAGTGTGAAGGACGTTTCCTCCTGCTTCTACTTCCCAATGCTGGAGCACCTAGAATTCCATGTATATATGTATTCATGAATATATGTACATAGGCATATATGTAGATATGTATATATTTTTTACTTCATAAACAATCAGTACTTAACTCAATGATAATATCAAGTGTATTAGTCACTTTGTTGTTTTGAGCAAATGTGATGAGAAGTGACTTAAGGGTTTATTGCAGCTCACTGTTTGAGGAGATGCAGTCCATCATGGCAGGGGTGTCATGGTGACAGACCTCGGAGGCAGCTGGTCACATTTCATCTACTGTCAGGATGTCAGGATGCTTTTTATTCAGTTCATGCTTCCAGACCATGGAATGGTGCAGGCTATGTCCATGGTAGTCTTCTCTCTTCAGTTAAATGTCTCTGGAAATGCCCCCATGGACACACTCAGAAGTGTGTGTCCTGGGCATGTGTGGATCTAAGTAAGTTAACTGTGAAGATCAACTCTTACGTTCAAGTTCTACTTTATGCCCAGAAACTATCTTGAGTAAAACTCAGTTCTCCTGTCTGGGAAGTCCCCCCAAAGCAGTGCTGAATGACTGGAAGGAAAGGGAGGGGCCTCCCTCCTTCCCTCTCTCCTCACACTGGGCCCTATGTCAAATGGCCAGATTAGTATTGTCTTAGTTGTTCCTGTTGTGGGGTATTCACCAGAGGAGACTACTTGGACATGGGTTTAAGCCAATAGAAAGTCTTAGTTAGCCAGCTGGTGACGGCCCTGGGTGTTAGAATCCTGGTGTAGCACGGAGCCTTTTTTGGGGTGTGCATCATGTTCTGGTTTGATGTTCTTCAGTTAACAAGAACACTTAGCCCAAAGAGGAACTACGGAAGCTAACAAGCAGGGTTAGTACACATTGAGACGTTCCTAGAACCATACAGACTTTGATAAATTAGTTTTTTTTTGGGGGGGGAGCAGGTGGTGGTACCTACACACTGAATTTTACAGCCTGAATGGTACTTCCATCATGGACTTAGTCATGCTAAGGTCTGGGAGCCTGTTACAGTTCCCAAGTGACTTAGAAGAAACTAAGCAAACTTGAAATGTTGAGTTTTCGGTCACAAGCCTAGTCTTCCAAGGTATCAAACAAAGCAACCACATACAGAATGAAAGAAGCCGGAGGGTAGTAGAACTCGACAATCTGACTCTGTTTCTTTCTGTTAAGCTGGAGATTGGGGCCGATGAAGGCAGACTTGGTGTCATGGTTCAGATCTGAAGTGTTCTCATAAAAGGCTCACGTCTTAAGGAATTGTTCCCCAGCTAATTGGTCCAGTCCTTGTGAGGAGGTTAAATCATGACAACTCTGATGCAAGCAATTCTTATTTGGTGGCAGTATCTAGAGGTGATAGAAGTTTTAGGAAAGATGAGGTCTGTACTACAGAAAGGTATAGAAAGGCTCTCCTCTCCCTCTCTTTCCCTCCTGCTCTTCCTTTCTCTCTTTCAATCTATGAGGTGATCTGTTGCTCATTCATGCTGCCCCCACCATAATGTCTATTGCACACAAACTATCAGAGAAACAGGAAAGGAAACATCCCATCTGGAATGTTTGTTACGTGAGCAGCTAATTGAACCTTTTAAAATTCTGTCTGTAGTTTATGACTTTATGTTAGTGGCTAAACGATAACACAATCCTGTAGGCTTTTAGAATCATTTCTAGTTTGAGTCTGGTAATTGACCATGACTAAACACAGCGGGATCCAGGAACATGACTGGTTAGCTTTGAGTAGGGAAGCCCTGGCACCTGATGTAAGAGATCAAATCTGCTACAGAACAGCTGGTGTCTGGAGTCAAGGCTGAGATGAGAGAATGGGACAGGGAGCAGAGGCAGATATGAGGATCTAGATCAAGTCTGTTTGGATCCATAATGATCTCTGAGAACCAGTTATGGACAGGAAGGAACCACATAGTTTTGTTACTTTATCAGGAGAGGGAATTAGAATCTAATAAGGGTGGCGGTTGGGGTCACACTGTCTGTTGGGGATAAATGACCACAGGTTTGAATGGACAATGACAGGGAAGGAGGAAATAATGATTAGTCAGTCTGGCCACTGCCATGTTCATGCTGACTCTGTGTGGCTGTGAGCACACCTGGGCTTCTCTTAGGTGTCCGCTGCTCTCATTTGCTCTTTAAAGGTCATCTGTAGACTTGCCAGTTGTTTGACTGAAGTGGGATCCTCAAGAGCCACAAGTGGAGATACCATCCAGTGAGAGGGAAGAGAAGGGAGAGCAACAGCCACAGAATAGGTTGCTCCATGCAGTACCCATGGAGAGCAGATGGTATCAGGTCCTCTAGGGGAACTGGAGTTACAGATGATTGTAACCCACCATGTGTCTTCTGGGAATCAAACCTAGGTCCTCTGAAGTGAGTCTCCAGATCTCTCTCTCTCTCTCTCTCTCTCTCTCTCTCTCTCTCTCTCTCTCTCCTTCCCTTTCCTTTCTGAGATAAAGTCTCGTGCGTACAGCCAGTTGCTGGTACTTGTGAGTAAGCAGGGCCTTGTCATTCTGTCCCCTTCTTTCATCTGTCTACATCTTTGGCCTCAGTAACACATTTTTTCTCTATTTCTCTGGTTCCTGTATCTAGTCTTATTTTTTCTTTCTTCTTCTCCTCCTCCTCATATTTCACTGTATTCAGGGATCCAACTTTAGTCTTCACCTCTTCTCAGTTTGAAATCCGCTCTATTCATTAATCCTTTCTCATGCTGTCTTAGTAATAACCTACTAATCTACATGCTTAGTCCAGATCTTCTGAGCATCTTACGTGCAGTAGCTTATGAAGGTCTAATGGCGTTTCAAACTCAACTCTCATAAAATGAGACCAAGCAGTATGCTTCTCCTCTCACGTTTTGATTAGACTCTGTTCATCACTCAAGTGTGAGATCCGGAGCCCCCCCCCCCATCGGCCTAGCTAGGCGAGCCACTTCTGCCTTCTCAACTTGTTTCCTGTCTCCCTGCCTCATCACACATCGATATTCCCACCTAGCTTGTCTACACTCACAACAGTCTACCGCCATTGACAAAGCTATTTCTGGTAAGAATGTCATGGCTCCTAGGACTGACAATACACAAGTCATGAAACCCCAGTGTCCTGTTCTCTGCCACTCTTGCAATCCGGTCCCCCGCCCCATGTCTCCAGTTTCTCAGCAATGAGAAAATTGATTTACTCATAGTGCCACGCCTCTGTGCCTTTGCAAGCGCCCTTCCTGATCTGGACAGGAAGGTTAAAGGATGCAGTGTGTATAGAATGCACTGTATAAAATACTTTGACGTGGATAATTTGGGGTGGGGGACAAGACAAATTTTCCTAACATCAGGGATCTTGTTCCACTTTGGTTCCCAGAAACTGCTATGGTAAAAAGACACGATGTGTGGTGAACATGGTAGAAATGAGTGGAAGTACTTTACGCGAAATGGCCTCTCTGTTCAAGTTGGTGACTTTTGTAGACACCCGCACCCTTGGGTCTTCAGTACCGGTCGTCTTCCCACTGTGAGATGAAGGGCAGCAGGGTGGCTGGTTGCCTGAGGGCTGGGCTGGGTGGCTGCCCGTGCGCCTGCGCCCTCTGCTGCTCCGGTCCTGGCGCGTCTCTGTGCGCGTGTGTCTGTCTGGGGGAGAAGATGCTTGGGTGACAGGCCAGAGGTTGGGGGAAGAGTTAGCTAGCTCGACTAGCAGTCTCACTCCTGATCTCTCGGCTGCGGGACCGAGACCGCCTCCGCAGGCGACTGGCCCATCTTCCCGCACCGCCGCCGTCCTACCGCGGCCGCTCCTCTCCCAGCCCGGCAGATCGGTCGTCACCCTCGCTAGTAAGTTGCGAAAGCTTGTGTGCCCAGCAGAGCGGCGAGCTGTCCCCGGCGGTTCTGTCCTCCCCCCAGGCTGCGTGTGTGTGCGCGTGCGTGCGTGTGTGTGTGCGTGCGTGTGTGTGTGTGTGTGTGTGTGTGTGTGTGTGTGTGCGCGCGCGCAGGGGGTGTCCCTGGGATTCCGCGTTGGTTCCGAGAGCTCGGGGCGGGGATCCGCGTGTCCATCCCATTCGAGTCTGCGCTGCGATGCGGCTGCTCCCCCAGCCAAGGGGCTCCGAAGCCGGGATTCCCCAGCTCGGCGTGCAGCCACGGGTGGAGTTCCCCGGGAAGGCTCAGGGGTGAGCAGGCGGAGCCCAAGACCCGGTTTGCAAGCCACTGGCAGACCGGGGATCTGAGAGCAAGTCCGGTCCGGAACAATCCTGGGAGATGCGGTGGCCGCCACCCCTCGGTCAGCCCCTCTGCCTCTCTCATCCTTTTTCTTTTCGCAGCAGCATCACAAAAGCGCAGAACGAAACCCAACGCAGCGGAACTCCAATGCCTCCCATCTGGTGCACCTCGCCGCGGGGGCGGGAGGAGTATAGGGTTCCCCAAGATTACGGATGGGGTTTACAGCGGGGGCGCACCTGTGTTAGCGCTCGCTGAATTCAAACCAAGTGCTGGATCGCACAAGCAGTTTCAACGTGAACTCTTTGGTGTGTGTGTGTGTGTGTGTGTGTGTGTGTGTGTGTGTGTGTGTGTATGTGTACATTAGACCTCACATTCTCGGGGTGTGCTTGGTGAATAGCACACCTCCGGGCCGGCGCGCCTGTGCTGAGCCGTTTCGGTGGGCTCCTCGCGCACGTTGTGCCAGCTTGCCAGCGTCTCTTTGTTTGGTTGTGGCTTTACCCAACCATTTGCAAAGCAAATTGATTTTCGGTTTCGCTCAACATTGCGCTCTGGGACTTAACGTGGGCCACAGCCTCGAATGCCCTCGTTACTTGTAATTGAATATAGTTCTTTCCGGCAAGGGGCTATTTTTAGTGTAGAGAATAACCACGCAAGCATGTTGACCCCCCAACCCCCCGCCTTCGGCTTTGAATAAGTAGGTGTTTGATGGAGCAGACGCATTCACATCTCGGCGCGCACACGTGCCAGCGTACAAGTGTGCATACACATTTCTACACGTAGTTTTCTTTCTATTGCTTAAAAAATGTATTTTAAAGTTTGAGACCAGGAATGTATTGTGTGCTTGTAAAAGAAAAAAAAAAAACTTTCCTTTGTTCTTCTGGGAATCTTCTATTTTGAGTCATGGAGTAGGAGTACCAAAAGGTTGCAATTAGTTCACTCGCATAAAAGACACTGCCTTCTGAGTCAGAGCTGCCAGGTTGATAATTATTAACATAAAAGCAAACGCACTGTTTAAGGCAAAAGGGGCGGGGCGGGGGCAGGCCCGCCGCAGACAACGAGCGAGAGTCTTGGCGGACCGCCTGCAGCTCATTGTTCCGGGACTTAAGGCTGCAGTCTCCGCGGGTTCCTCCTTCACGGTTCAGCTAGTGGATAGCACCTCGGTCCCTCTGGGGACCCCCGGACGCCGGGATGCTAGCCCCAACTGCAGCCATCCTCTGACCATCCATTCTTCGCTTTACAGGTCGGCAGCTTCACGATTCTGTGTGTCACAAGCCTTGAGGTGGGCACCGAGCACCCCTGGAACCACAAAGTGGGATGTTGTTCGGACAGTTTCGCTAAGTGACTCCACACTGGGTCCAGGTCGCTCTAGCTTCTGGCCACCGTCTGAGAGGCGGCGGCGGAGGGGATGAGCACGGGACGCGCAAAGCGCCTACCGCGAGCTATCCCCGGGAGGTGGACACCAAGCAGGGCTCCTCGAAGGACCGCGCAGACCTTTACCTCCCCCGGTACAAGGTGGCTAAAGCTTCCTGTCGCACCTCGTGTCAGGATGCTCTGGGCACCTCCCTGCTGCTGAGATGTTCTGCTTCCAGACTCTGCCATCCCCAGCCCGGGTCTCAGGAGGGAACGACTGAGTGGGCCCAGCATCAGTCCCTCGTGCAGGTGGATGAAAAGTACCGAAGGCCTTGTATGGGATCAGCGATTACATTTTAAGAGCCATGGACGAAGGGGCTGCACAGTCCCCGGCCCAAGAGCAGCTAGAGGCACCTTCCTCGGTAGGAGCCGTCCAAGAGAAGTGCGAGTCAGAGTCCTTCAGGTCTAAGAGTTTACCGGTCCTGCACAGCGCCTCCTGCCGGCAGAATCTCAGTGCTGGGAATGCAGATGGCAAACTGGTCTTGGGCTGCCCTGAAGCTTCAGGTCGCCAGGAGACGCATCCAGGACGGACCTTGATAGTCCCCAGCCCTTCTGCTCCATCCACTTCGGCAGGCACTACAACAGAGCTCGTGGACTGTAACCACAGGATGGACCCTAGCAAAACTGTGTCAGTATCTTCCACTTTGGCCACACTCCAGGAGAGAAGGTGTCTCTACGTGGTCCTTACGGATTCTCGTTGCTTCCTAGTGTGCATGTGTTTTCTGACTTTCATCCAGGCGTTAATGGTCTCTGGGTACCTGAGCAGTGTCATCACCACTATTGAAAGGCGCTATAGCCTGAAGAGCTCTGAGTCAGGGCTGCTGGTCAGCTGCTTTGATATAGGAAACCTGGTGGTGGTGGTGTTCGTCAGCTATTTTGGTGGCCGTGGGCGAAGGCCCTTATGGCTGGCGGTGGGTGGACTTCTTATTGCCATCGGGGCTGCGCTCTTCGCTTTACCTCACTTCATCTCGCCTCCCTATCAAATCCAAGAGTTGAACGCTTCGGCTTCCAACGACGGCCTTTGTCAGAATGGCAACTCCACGGCCATCTTGGAGCCTCCTCCCTGTCCCAAGGACTCAGGAGGAAATAGTCACTGGATCTACGTGGCTTTATTCGTTTGTGCACAGGTTCTCATTGGAATGGGCTCCACACCGATTTACACCCTGGGACCAACCTATTTAGATGACAACGTCAAGAAAGACAATGCATCCTTGTACCTAGGTAAGACTTGCAATTCTCAGGCATGTAGTTGGCTCACCGACAGCCCTTTTCTTCCCACAAAGGAACACAATCTTTTGTATTTTCAAATATATTAGCATTATGGTTCACTCCTTTTGAGTTCTGTTTTTGGTGTGGTATGTTTTCAGTTTGGGATAAAGAGTTCTTTGATCTAATTTTCAGGTAAATTTCACAGTTGTCTTTTCCCAATAGGCTGGAACAGGGCCTTTTCCTCTTGCTGACCACCTTTGGGAAATCGCTGTGTGTCAAGTTCATTTTCTAAGCTTTCCTTCCTAGAAATGACCAGAAACACTCCCCAGCAGTTTTGGGTCATCGCTTTCCGTTGCTACCTCTGATTCTCATCTCCAAAAGCAGATAATGAGGTAGCCAGACCACATACGCTGTGTAGCTTCCATAACTGTGTTCTGAGCATGTCTGCATCACCCAGCACCAACAAAGCCTGAAAAACAGCAGATGAGTAAGTTATGTCTGTCCACGAGGAAGCAACAGCTTGGGCCACGGGGTTTATCCAAGGCTCTTTTCACTGGGCTTGGAAGACCTCACTGACTGGAGTTTGTGAGAGTTCATTACTGTCTTCTGAAGAACACAGGTTCTTGGGTTTCATTCTTTGACTTTCATTTAAGAGCATCAGCGGACAAAGGTGTTTGGGATAAGTTCAGGGTACCCGTGGGAGGTCAGTCATGTAGGGACAGGGCGAACTGACTTCCTAGAAGTAACCTAGGTGGTTGTCAGCATCTCTCTGTAGTTAGTAACTGCTCCTTCAAAAGTGCACTAAAAGATGGATTTGAACCTCTGGAAAGGATCAGGGTTATACCAGCTCAGTGCTCTGTTTTCTGTTTTGCTGGAGTCCACTTAAACACTTAAAACACCTAAAGATACTCTGTGTGTGTGTGTGTGTGTGTGTGTGTGTGCACACATCTGTGCTTACACCACAGGACAGCCTTGGGTATTATTTATATTCTCTCTCTCTCTCTCTCTCTCTCTCTCTCTCTCTCTCTTTCTCTAAGACTGAGTTTCTGGCTTTGAACCACCAAGGGGCTCATCTAGTTGACTAGCATAAAAGTTCTTATTTTTAGTTAGTGACTTTTTAGCTTGTGTTGGTAGGTTCCTTGATGTCTGAATGGTCAGTGTAGGAGGGCTCTACTTTGTCTGCAGTTCACCCACTGCCCTCGAATTTCTAACTTAACTTTGTTAGTAAATATACCCACAAGATTTTTTCCCATGAATGGAGGAGACTAGTGCCACACCTCCATGTCTCCTAACACGCAATATGGAAAGTTTAGACAATGAAATAAATATCAATATACCCACCCATTAGACTTAATAATTCCTCATTTTATCAGCCCTGTGTGATGGCCCACACCTGTAATTTAAGCACTTGGGAGGGTGAGATAAGAGGATCGCTATGAGATTAAGGTCCACCCTGGGCTACATGGTGAGTACTAGGCCAACCAGAGCTACATGGTAAGATACTGTCTCAAACAGCAACAAAAACTTCCCTTCGTCATGCTTACAAGCATCCCCGTATGTGTGTGTATATTTGATGTGGGTAGCTTACCAGCTTCTCCCCCATAGGTGTGTGTGTGTGTGTGTGTGTGTGTGTGTGTGTGTGTGTTTGACACAGAGAGCTAAGCTAAGTGTGTAGGTACCACTAAGCCTCAGCATGCCCCTTCTAGAGGTAAGGGTGTTGGGACTGGACCGTAGCTGAGCTGTAGAGTGCTTGTCTCATGGAAGATGCCCTGGAATTGCCCAGGAAGTAGATAAACAAACAGGGAAACAAACAAATGCATTCTTTTCCATACTGGCAGATGTACCCACATGGTAGGAAAGTTATGAACCATTACCTAATATCAAACACCTTTCCAAATTCAAATTTCAATTGCCACTCAAAATCTTTTATATTTACTAATGTTAAAATCAGGAATTCCTCAAAGGTCACTTATTAATATAGTTACATTTGGCCATTTGCCATTATGGCTTTCCTAATGCAGAACAGGATCTCAACCTCTGTGTGTGTGTGTGTGTGTGTGTCTGTGTGTGTGTGTGTCTGTGTGTGTGTGTGTGTGTGTGTGTGTCTGTGTGTGTGTGTGTCTGTGTGTGTATGTGTGTGAAGTCGACCTTTTGACTTTGAAGTAATTATAAATTGATGACTGCCTTAGGATACATTTTTAAGGAAACCCCACCATAATTCTGACTTACATTAAATGAATTTTAGTAATCAAAACAAGGTTTTTTTCTTAGAAAGAGGCTCACAGTGTAATCCGGGCTGGCCAGGATTCATTAAATATGTAGTCCAGGCTGGCTTTGAACTTTCAATCCTTCTGCCTCCACTTTTTGGGTGTTAAGGTAACAGACACATACCAACATACCTGATCAAAACCTTTAAAATGGGCTTCATAGGTTCCTCTGAACATAGGAGAGTACTGTTTTCCCAGAACACAAGCAATGCTAGCCAGTCAGAATGTGGGATTCCTTTCTAGTGAGTAATGACAGCAAAGCACCTGATGTTCTTTCTTCCCAAAGCTGTTGTGCTGTACCCCACCCCCTTCCTCTCTTTTCTGACCTTCCTAGTCAGTCTTTCCAGCAAACAGCAACAACAAACCTAATGACAGATGACCCCTTAGAACCTGGGGGCAGGAGCAAATATCTGAAGTGACCTTAAAATCACAAGTGTAACGGATGGGGATATAATTGTATGTCTTCATCTTGGCAAGGCTCTATGTTAGCATTCTGGTGGGTTTAACTGAAGAAGAAATGAAGACATAGATTCAATCATGGGGCTTCTACCCACTAACGTCTCTGACGCTGCTGTGAGGATACGGCCTCAGTGTTGGCATTGAGTATAGAGAAAGCTTTGTCAGTATTAGTAATAAGTTGGGTGGGAAACTAATCCATGATTTGTAAATATATCACAGAGAGAGGTGTATGTGTGTGTGTGATACTATGTTGCCAAAAAACCCCAAAAAACAAAAACAAAAAAAAACCCCACTTTTTTTGAACCACAGGGAAAGGAGAAAAAATGGACACCCAATGGGGATAGAATGAACAGATGCATTTCTAGAATAAAGAATCACTGTGGAACTGGCAAGATGGCTCAGTGGTTAGAGGCGCTTGCTGCCAGCTTTGATGACCTGGGTCTGATTCCTGGGACTCACTTTGTGGAAGGAGAAGAGTTACTCCTAAAAATTGTCATCTGACTTCTCCACACTTGTTGTGTCATATGCTTCCTCCCTCACCAGAGTAAACGAGGTGCAATCAAACCCTTTTAAAAGCTACTTGCCCACTTGGAGGACGACATTGCTGATAACTGATGATTGGGATGGGTTGTCTGTCTGTCAAGCAGAGCGGGCGCCAGCTTTGCTGCATCCCCGGAGCTACCACTTACTTATCAGTCCTGACTGGCATCTCAGGAAGATGCAGACAGAGCAGTAGAGCAGGAGGCATTGGCCCATATTCCATCCTGATGCCCCTGGGTCATTTTCACAACCTCCTCCACTTCTCCCAGCTTCTGTCTTCAGTGGGAACAATGACAGCTTTCCCTCCGTGTTTTGCAGACTAAGGGATGTCGTGTGTATAACAGGTCTGCGAACAGCATGGGTGGTCATTGTCAAAGCAGGACGCAAGCTCACGATAGACACAGGCAGGAGGGGGTAAATGATGGTTTACCACTGTATGTGTCTTCTTCTTTAATAATCAGAAAAGGGAAAAATATTGTGCATGAAATCAGAGGATTGTGTAGGGAGCCACTCCCTCAAAATAGGACACAGGAAAGTCTTGGTCAGCATCTCAGCAGTGCTATTTCCTAATTATGTTTTACAAGGCCTCAACGTCTTGCCATTAGAAGATTCTGTTTGTCAACCTTGGATGACTCTCTCTTTAATGTACGCCACGAAGTGTGCTTGTGGCTTGTGCAATGCAACACAAGCTCTTAAAGTGTGAGGGGTTTGTGGTGGCCCCATTTCACCACTCTGCATAATACACACACACACACACACACACACACACACACACACACACACGGGCTACACTTTGAGCAAAGGGCATTCTAATAGTGACAGAATTCAACAGACTTATTCTCCTAGACCCAGGCAGCTTGCTTGCAGCAACCTGAGATCTAGGACCGAGCCAGGCTGAGAGTTTACTTCTGGGTGTGTCCTCACCCCCCCCCCCCCCAAAAGCAAGAGGAGGTGCATTAATGCCCCTGTATGTCCTGAAGAGGGGCAGAGGAAGCAGGGACAGGAGTCAAGAAGGGGCGCATCAGAGTAGGAGTTTATTTTCCCTGAAGACTTTCAAGTCCTGTTAAAATTCTGCTTTAAATTCGTGTGTCCTCTTTACAATGTGTTTATCTTTGTAAGCCATCTAAAATCCTTTTGGAAGTAGGCTTTGTGTAAAGCTTGCATAAATGGAAAAAATAATCTCCACCAACAATGAATGTGAGAGAGAATGAATATTAGGGAATTTCAGGGAAAAAAATCAGGCTCCTGGAGAAAATCCACCGGATCAGTGTGGGGCAGTCAGGGACGGGGGCAGGGCAGAGCCGTTGGAGGCTGTGCAAAAGCTCCCCATATACCAGGGATAGCTAATCTGTGTTAGATCACGTGTCTTCCTCATGTCTAGCAGGGGCTGGACTGGTCTACTTCTGCTGGTATGCTGGTGTGTTTGTTGGTTTGGGCCTCGAAGGCAGGTTGTCAGAGCACGAGGCAGAGAAGCAAATGACTTCAGGGTCCAGTTGAGCAGCACGAGTGTCTGATCTTAGGGAAGAAGTCAGTGGTTGGGTGCATGCTGATTTTTTTCAGCCCACCTGCTGGTGAAGAGAGCATTCTTTTTAGATTCGATATTTCTTGCTCTTTCAAATTCATGGAGCTTTTGAATTGCTGTTTTCACACATGTATCTTCCTAAATACATAAGTACATAAACACAGCCTGCTCAGCTCATGCAATGCTGCCTGTATGTCAGAAGCCAGGCAAGCGGCACTTCCTCTTTCCTTCTCACCGGAGCTGTGCACACAGTTGCATTTCCCTCTGTGGGTGGAACTTGCCCTGTGAGAAGCCCACAGAGCCATGCAGCTGCAGGTGGGGAACACCAACACACCCACAATTCCTTTCTGCTTTTTTTCTGTCTTTTGCTTGTTTTAATTTTTTTGAGACAAGGCCTCATGTGGCTAAGGCTGGCCTTAAACTCCGATCCTGCTGCCGAACCTTCCAAGTGCTGGATTACAGATATTCTCTGTCTGTCTGGGCTGCTTCTTTCTTTGTTGGTAATCCAGAAACAATAACAGCACACTGAGGCTGTGGGGCAGACACGTGTGAGGTCTGTGTTGCATGAGGTTTTGGACAACAAGGGGCAGACAGGATAGAGTGGTCAGACAGTAAAAATCTCAACAGTGGCCTAGAGTTGGAATTCAGTGTCTATCAGCAAGAGAAGCTAAGCAAAATGTCTTGCCAGCAGACAATGAGACACCATGCAACCATAAAACGGAAGGGAATTCAGACACCGAGCACGACACTGATAGCCTCAAAGTCTTTATGATAAGTGAAATTAGCCATTCCCACAAAGCCCGAAACTGCACCATTCAATCTATACACTGTCTAAAGTAGTTAATTTCTCGAAACAGAATGACTTGATGTATGGATTATAAACCCGGATGTCTTTTCAAAAGTCATTATTACTGTTTGCATAGAAATTCTGCAGAGTCCAAGTCCTAGGAGGTTAGAGTCACCTGGGAGTGTGTGCAGCCTCCTCACACCTGTTGGTTAATGGATGTCTCTAGTTCAACTCTGAGGATCATTTTTCGAAGTGTGTGTGGAAGTTTTGCATTCCTTCTGGGTATAATTTTAAAAAGAAGAGGAGGAAGAGGAGGAGGAAGAAGAAGGAGGAGGAGGAGGAGGAGGAGGAGGAGGAGGAGGAGGAGAAGAAGAAGAAGAAGAAGAAGAAGAAGAAGAAGAAGGATTTGTAGAAGGAGGACAAGTGGACTGTAGACGTATCTTGGAGAAGCACTCAGGGAGAGAGCAGGAGAGGCAACATGAGGACCCAGGTTTGCTCCATTGGGTCTTTCTGGGACCATGAGTCTGATGTCAGTAGGTGCTGCTGTGTCCCTTGCTCCTGCAGTCAGAGCTTGTGGGGGACCGTGTGTTTTCAGTTTCTCATTGTCAGAAAAAAAAACAACAGGTAGGGGATTCCACAGTCAAAAATATGGGGATTCCACAGCGGCCTGGTATAGGCAATTTTGTAACTATCAAGAATTACCAGATCTGAAGCTCCTTTCCCATGGAAAACTACAAGGTTTTAGCTCCTTCCAAACTAGTGGTTCTCAATCGAGGTGACCTCACCGGTCTTCTAGGGACATGTGACAATGTTGGGAGTCACTTTTGATTGTCACAAACATGGAGGAGGCCCACTGGCATTTAGTGATGTTTAGGCCTCAGACCGATGCTGCTAAATATGCCACAGTGCCCCAAAGGGACTCACCTCATTGAATTAGCCAGCAGAGAGTTGTCAGAAGTGATACACATTTTTAAACCTTTCAGGTAATCTATGATTTCCTGGGGTCCTCAGACTTCTGTGTCATAGTCATAAGAAAGGTCATAGGCTCAAAAAAAGGATGAACTTGCTGGCTGAAAAAGCATCAAGAAGAGGAAGGGAGAGAGGAAACAGAAAATTTTCGCCTTATTCGCCGCTCCATGTAGGTCTACATTGTATTGTGCTGAGAGACAGTGATAGTGGGTTATTTTAAAATATTCTATTATTATTTTATTTATTCTTTGGGAATTTCATACAACATTTTTTCTGTCACATCCTTTCCCATCTTCCGGCTCTTCCCACACCTTCCTCTTTTCCCTCCCTACACAACTTCATGGCCCTTTTTCTCTCTTAAAATAAAACAAATCAAAAAGAAAAACCTGAAACCAGAGGTTCAACTGAAACCTCTGGGCTGTGTTTGGTAGCATATGACGTCATCGGGGGTATTCTCCCCCTTCCCCGCTATTTGGTGACTCTGCTTAGGTTCATTTTATACATGTATGTATTTTAGGATTCCTATAATAGTACATTTCCATATGGCTTTTTTCTTCTTTTTTCTGAGACAGGGTTTCTCTGTATAGCCCTAGCTGTCCTGGAACTCACTCTGTAGACCAGGCTGGCCTTGAACTCAGAAATCCACCTGCCTCTGCCTCCCAAGTGCTGGGATTAAAGGCGTGTGCCACCACTGCCCGGCTACATATGACTTTTTAGAAGGACTTTAGCATTACGTATAGCTCCCCATATTTCCTCCTTTACCCTATACCCCACCCCAGCCCCTTCAAATCTTCTATTCTAGCTCCTCCTTTATTTCTTTATAACACTATGTTCTATTTTCCCTTCCTTGGAAGATCCTCTCCTGCCCCTGGTCCCTTACTATACCTAACCTCTGTGGGCATTCTGAATGAAACACACATACCTAACCTCTGTGGGCATTCTGAATGAAACACACATACCTAACCCTTGTGGGTATTCTGAATGAAACACACATACCTAACCTCTGTGGGTATTCTGAATGAAACACACATATCTAAAGCACAAAACTTTTAGAAGGTTAAAAGCTTTTGTCGTCATTTTCTTTTCCTCACAATTTATTATTGTTGTTGTTGTTGTTATTATTATTATTATTATTATTATTATTATTATTATTATTATTATTATTATAGGCAAGGTCTCTTTCACTTCGTATCCATGGCTGGCATGTAGAACAGGCTGGCCTCCAACAAGGACCTTGTGAGCTACCTGGGGTGGGTGCTGGGAACTGAACCCAGGTCTTCTGCAAGAGCAGCAGGAACTCTTAACTGCTGAGCCATCTCTCCAGTCCCTGGAGGGGTTATAGTTAGTGGATGCAAAGATATTGAGGCTTTCATGATTGCTATAGTGACTTTAGACTTTCTGGACCAAGGATACTGTGATGATGGTGTGTGTGTACGTGTGTGTGTGTGTGTGTGTGTGTGTGTGTGTGTGTGTGACTGTTTAATAAAGAAAGGGGGAAGCACGCCCCCTTTCCAAGCTCTCTTTTAGGGATGGTGACTTCAATTAAAGAAAACCTTCAGGCAGGGGGTTCTGCAAAACCATAAAGCACCGAATCAGCATCTAAGGAGAGACCCCCCCTAAATAATTGGATCCTTGGAGGGGATACAGGATGGGCAGATTTAATGAGGGGTAATAGACCTAATTCTCTTAAAATAATCCAATACTAATGGAAAAACAAAACAGCAAAACCTCAACTGAGCAACAACAACAAACTAACTCTGATGTAGTCTCCAATGGGAATGTCTAACAAGGGCTGTTTTCACAGCAAACATTTCTGTTATTTAAAACATGCCATCATTGTGTATGTGTAACCAGTACATTTTATTTATAAAAAAGCTCTGGATCACATCAACCCAACCTATAGCCCATTTAATAGTCGAAGAAATCAAGGTTAACTCTTGTGTTCAAAGTCACCCAGAAACTATCAAAATTGGGACTTCATATGAAGCTGCAAAGGCTGTGACCTCTAACCTGAGAGAGGACCCACGAACATCAGAGGACTGGCTTTTCAACATTCACAAGGGAGGGAGCTAAAATACCTTTGTCTGCCGTTACCCCTTAAACTCTCTAGTGCCTTCAAACCAAACCAAACCAAAGCAAAATACCGAAAACATTTAGCTCACAATCCCCCTCACCCGATCCCCACCTCTTGGAACCTGGGCCTCTGGTCTGAAGGACTTGGAGGCAGCCTGCTACTTTTCCCTAAGCGATCTGATCCGATGTCCTTTGAGTACTTCTCAAGTCACGTGGCTTGAGCTGCATCACAGTTGCCAGAGTGGCAGCTGTCCTCTGGGTCTCAGACATTCCTTTTGGCTCTTTTTTCAGCAGCTGTGTATCACCTGATGGTAAAGTCAGACTATTTCCCCTCCTGGGAGTTGTGATTCCTTGTGAAACTCTCACCCTGCAGAAACACTAATCCCTGTTACCAAATATAACTTTGAAAGGCAGGTGCAGGTTATTCTCTCTTAAAAGTAAAGAGCATGCTCATGTAGTAAATATATTATAGCAGGATGAAATAAAATAATCGGCAAAGGCTTGAAATAGAATTGTATGGTCCCTGGCATTCTTGGGTTGGAGACTGTTTAGCTCTGATGCCTTGATGATGAGGATAACAGTAGGTTTGGGTATTATTAGGTATTTTCTTATGTTTCCAAACTTGAATTCTGGTGAACGTCAGAGATTTTTTTTAAAGATGTCTTTATTTGGGTAGGAGAAGAGGAGGGGTTTCAATGAACAAGATTGGGTGGAATGAATCCCAGATCTTGACTGTCCTGGTTGTTAACCAGTTTATATTCAATTTTGTATATTGACAGAGCAAGAGTCCTGATCTGGAAGTGTCTTTAATATTAGGCAAAAGATATTTGCCTAGAAATATGTCTATATGTTTAATTTCTCCTGCGTCCTAATTTGAACTGAATTTTAATGACTTCCCTTATGATGGAAGAGAGCAGCAAAAGCAGATGTAAAAACTTTTAGAGAGACTTCTGATAAATCACCTGTGGGAAAGTCTAAAGTTGAAAAAAAGAAAAGAAATAAAAACAAACTCAAAAGAAAAAGAAGAGTCTCAGAATAATGGTTCTGAACTACTTTGGCTCTAGCATTCTTTTTTTCCTATCTTGAGAAACATTCAAAGAGAAATGCATTTTGATTTCTTTAGTTAGGACTGGGGAAGGGCGACGGCAGTCAATGGTGGCAGGGCTGTGGTGACAGCTCAGTCGGCAAAGTGCTTACCTTGCAAGCATGAGCACAGTCCGAGAGTCTTGCTACAAATAAAGACGATAATAAGCAGCACATGGTGACTGCCACTGAGGCAGAGACACCCCATTCCTGCTGTGTGTTGGCCAGCAACCTTAGCTTAGGTGGGGCATTCCAGGCCAATGAGAGACATGGGAAATCACACCCGAGGTGAGTCTCTGGTCTGCATGTGCACATGGGTGCACATAAACACCCATGACAGCACTTTTCTGAGTCACTGGACTCAGGATTCTGGGTATAGAATGTTTTTTCCTGGTAGCCTTAGAGTGATCATTGCTAGAGAGAGCCCTCAGGCCCACCCCCAAGGATACTGGTGGGATGGGGCACACACACACACACACACACACACACACACACACACATTTCTGTGAGGCTCATTGCGCCTTGGGAATGGTTTATGTAGGATGTGACCTTTGTCTGTCATTCAGTTCAGTAGCAATGGTCAGTTATACATAGGTGGCTGGCTAGTGAGTACAGAAATTCAACTGTACTCACTTCCATGACCGACCAAATTATGTTACCTTTGGCAGTTTGGTTTTTTTCCCAGTCGCCTTCTAATCTAATCTGTGGTTTTGTAAGGTCTGAGTGGGGACAGTGGGAAGTACTGTGTGTCGCTTCTAAAATTAACCCTGGGATGAGTTCCTGATCCGTGAGGAATTTGCAATCTAGTCTGATGATTCCTTTGGCAGCATCAACTGGATGATTGAAGTGACTGTCGGCTGTGTGGACTCCAGCAAGTCACATGATACATTGGGTTTCAGTTTGGACATTTGTAAGGGGGTGGAACTGAGATAGTGACAGAAGTCTATTCTCTGTTTCACCACACACACTGTGCTATAGATCCTAGTGAGGCACATGTAAGGCACTGGTCACTTGTGTTTGGTGTAACTTGTCTGCCTGTGTTCGATCAAGCCCAGCTCCGTCCTGGCCAGTGGTTTAACTGGGGACTGATGTGGTAATCTCGCACCTCCTTGTCAATACATGGGTAGTAATCTGCCCTCGATGTTAAGATATGTGAATCACTTAAGATAAGGCTAGGCCTGGCGCCATTGAAGACTCAGAGAAAAAAAAAAATCAGAGCCAGCAAGATGTCTGAGCAGTAAAGGTGATGGCACTGCACTTGATGACCCGAGTTCCATCTCTGGGATCCACATAGAGGAAGGGGAGAAGGAATTTCGGTAAGCTGTGCTCTGATCTCCACACGAGTTTCCCACTCTCCTCCCTCAAGTATATATGCAAATCATGTAAGTGAACTTTCCAAAGGACTGAAATGTAAAAGCCCAACAAGCTTCCGTTTGGGAGGAGAGCGGGGTGAGCTGGGTTGTGGATGGCAGGGAACAACTGGTTTCTTTGACGGGGTGCTTGCCTCCAGTGCGTCAGTGTTGACTGACTGCGTTACTGTGTTTTGGACTGGCCCTGGGCCAGAAGGGACAGAACGTGAGGGGTTGTCCATCAAGGTATTTTCTGAAGGGCAGATGCCCTTCTATAGGCATCTATCACACTGCCCCTAGTGAGGCCTGGGATCTGCCACCCTATGTTAGGGGTGATTGCTGATATCCTTTATATAAAGTAAAGACAGAGTATAAATAGCTTCCTAAGGAGAGATGCTCTTGCTCTGGGCTTCTGATAATTATGATGTGAGCTGTTGCCTATAATCAAGTGTAATTGCTAAGGATCACAGGGAGGCATTCCTAAATACAAAAACTCACAGGCTGATCTTATTCCTTTTCTATCTTATACAGCATTGAAATACCTATGATTGGTCAGCTTTTATGATTTCTGGGATGGGCCTTTGATCTCAGGGTATGATACATTGACTCATGTGCCTAGTCTTAAGTGGAAAGGTGGGACAGACAATGCAAAGTAGCAGACAGGACCCTGGGACAGGCTTGAGCCTTCTGGTTTCACGGCCCTTACAAAGGCACCTGTCTTTGTGTGTAAGCATGTCTGAGGGCTGAGGAAGCAGAGGCAAAGCAAGACCAGCGGAAGAGATGGCTGTGGAACACTTTCTGGATGTCCAAGCCATCTTCTTCCAGGATCAATTTATAGCTTACGAATTACTGTCATGTCCTCTCAGGCCTCCTCTGCCTAATGTTATTGAGTTTGCCAGGTTGTGGTGCTCCATTCAGAGTTTGCATGGCAAATCAAGGGACTCTGGGCCACATTACTTGGTTTTTCTGTTCAAGTCCTCTCCTAAGGTATACCAAGAATGTTGAGACTGCTACCAGAGATGAGGCTTATCAGTGATCCAAATGGTCTGTGCTGGGGTAACCCCTGGTCATTCCCCTACACACAATCCAGAGACATTTGCTGCTTTCTTTCCTGGGACAGATGCCACCAGCTTCTGTCCTGTACACATTTGCGACACCTTTCGGCTGTGTCCCAGGTTTTCTAGTCTACCCTTCCTTCCCCACATTTTCTACCACCATGCTCTGTCCGATGCGTCTCCCCTTATGCTTAGTGCCCAGGGTTTCAGTTCCTGCTCTCAGCTGAGTCCCTGTGGATTCCAGAAGATGGTTCCCTCGGATCTCATTAGTGACTTTTCCAGACTGCTGACTTAGTTTCTATTGCCATCACCTACAGCTAGGCCAGTACCATTGTGTGTGACCTCTTCAAGCTCTCTGAAATTCACTGGGTCTAGGACAAGGGTGTACTCTTGCCTGGTCTGGATTTCAGATAGAAAAAGCACACGCAGGTGTTTCAACATAGGCAGATATGGTCCTCAGTCGGGGTCGTCTTGTGCCAGTGTCTGGTGAACTCACTGGACCAGGCAGAGCAGGTGTAAATGAAGTGTGTGATCCTGGGTGTGAACACCTTGGGAGTCAGTTCTCCATGGCACTGTCCTGGCCTTGTCCTTAACTTATAGATGGCTCTGCTTATCTCCAGGAGATAGGAAAGAGAAGCCAGGCTCACCCTTCCAGCTGGAAAGGTAAAACCCAAACCCAGATACGAGACCGTGCTGCATTCCTCCTGTACCCAGCCTGGATCAGTGGCTGTTATCTCAGTACATGGAAGATAGCATAATAATAATAATAATCAACTCGTATTATACGGTGATACCATAATTACACTGTCATCTTGTAAGTGGCCCTGGGGAAGCAGGGCTTTTCAACATTCCAGCCAGGCTGGTTTTAAATGACTCAGGTGATTCTATGTCTTTTTCACATTTTGTTTGGCAAAGTTGTCTACATTTGGCTAGCTTGGTTCACATTCGAGATCTGGGCACTGGTGCCTTTGCTTCTTAGGAAGTGCCTTTTCAGATAGAGAGGTGAACTTCTTATAAATATAAGAAAGTAACAGAAACATGAATAACTATGTCCGGACTGTGAGTTAGGTTCTTTGCTTTGGTGTAGATCCCTTTTGCTAAGACAATGCACAATTACACTGTGGATAGCTTCTAGAAGTGTGTCCATTCGCTAAAGTGTATGTTCGATCCAGAGCTTTATTTCTTGCCAATCACAAAATCTGGCAATGACTGACTCATTTTTCAGTTTCCTCCTTTTCTTCATTGTCTGGGATTTTAATTTGAGGGTTGTTAATCCTTTTATCAAAGCACAGTGCAGTCTTTCTGCTGACTCTGAGGGCTCCCATGGGGACCCCATGTACTTCCTTGGACATTATTGGTTGGTTATGCCCTTTGCTTTAATTTACTCCTACTGATTTAGAGCCTTCTGAGTGCTCAGATGTGAGTCAATCTGAGTTACTGTTTCAGAGCGCTTCCTAGGAGACCACTGCCAACTGCTCTCTTAGGTGACTGTCAGCCATTGTAGTTACTCAGTAAAAACCCCATTTCCCCCTAAAATAGCTAAATACTTTATTGTCAACATTTCCATCCAATCTTTCCATTCTAACTTGCTATCCTTTTGTTGGGAATTTTCATTAGGTATACATTTTAGAATCGATATAATTTAAAAGCTCATTAGTTTCTTTAAAAAATTAATTGAGCAGGCGGTGGTGGCACTGCCTTTAATCCCAGCACTTGGGAGGGTAAGGCAGGCTGCAGGCCAAAGGTAGGTCTCTCAGTTCAAGACTAGATTGGTCTACCGAGTGAGTTCCAGGCCAGTCAGAGCAATACTGAGAAACAAACCCTGTCTGGGAAAACCAAAAAAAGAATGAGTTGGTAGTGTGATAATGGGTTTAGCAATGACTTGTACTTATGTGCAACTCGTACGTGCTGTTTTGGTTAGATATATTTTCTCCACATAGAGAACAGTCACGTCAAAAGCTTGGTTCACCGAGTATCACTTCTCCTTAATGGACAAATTTTTAATCTTACTGTTGTTAAAATCAGAATTGAACTATTTTTTAAGATGGGGTCTTGCCTGCCTTAGGAGTCAGGCTGGCTGTCTTGCTGTCTTAGGTACACTTTATTGCTGTGAAGAGACACCATAAGCAAGAAAACTTATAGAAAAAGAGTTTAATGGGGCTTGATACGCCAGAGGGTGAGGTCATTTCACATCAGGACAGGGAACAGGCAGTAGGCAGGCAGGCAGGCAGGCATGGTGCTGGTATAACAGCTGAGAGCTCATATCTATCTGGAAGTAGGACACACACACACACACACACACACACACACACACACACACACACACACAGAGACACACAGAGAAAAACAGAGAGAGACAAAAAGACACAGAGAGACAGAGACTGAGAGAGATAGAGAGAGACACAGAGAGAGACAGAGACACAGAGAGAAACAGAGAGAAAGAGACAGAGAGAGAACAGCACAAGGATAATTGGGAATGGAGTGAGCTTTTGAAACCTCAAAAGTGACACACCTCCTCCAACAAGGCCACACCTCCTAATCCTTCCCAAACAGTTCCAACATCTAGGCTGGCCTCAAATTCTCTATGTAGCTGAGTATGACCTTGAGTTTCTGATCCTCCTGCCTCTGCCACCTGAGTGCTAGGATTAAAAACGTGGACTAACATACCTCATTTATGTGGCACTAGTATCAAATCCAGTGCTTTGTGTATACTAGGCAAGCACATTACCAAATGAGCAGCATCACCAGCCACAGGAAGATTCGTAAATGTGTATGAATCATCATTACTTGACAAATATCCTTTAAAATGTAGACTTTTGTCCTCTGCCCCATCAAACTAATTTAGTAGGGGTACACTCCCACTGAAATTATAATGTGCCATCTATGATATTTTCCCAGATGATGGAGACCACCATCCTATAAAACCAAGGCAGAAAAAAATTCCCTTCGAAGGAATGTGTATGGCTTTGTCTCTAATTCTGCATTCATCTGTCACGAGGTTCGAATTCTAGCTTCTGAATTTCTGATACTCATGTGATGTGGAGCCTTGGTCTTCAACTCCTGCTGTGAACCAGGCTTTAACTCCTCTGCAAGCACGCTGCATGATGGGAAGGAGCTGTGGACGAAGGGCGGGCATTGGATTTCTGGTGCAGGTGTTGGGACTTTTGGCTTGTAACACTGCTACCGTGAGCATTGTGAGCTGGTTTGGGAAGCTAAATGCATCTTTAAAGTTGTGTGTGTGTGTGTGTGTGTGTGTGTGTGTTGTAAATAATGTGTGTGGGTGCATGTGCCCATTTGTGGACATGTGGAATCCAGAAGAGGATGTCCGACATCTTGCTGTACCATGCCCTGCCTTATTACCGTGAGGTAGTGTCTCTCACTGAACCTAGAGCTAGGTTGTTGGCCAGCACTGCTCTACCTGTCTCCTCCCTCCACAGTGTTGGGATTGCAGGTGTAGAGGTGGTCATGCCTGCTTTTTCCGCAGGAGCTGGGGATTTGAACTCAGACGCTCACTTGCACATGCTCTTACCCATCTTGCCAACCCCCCATTTTGGAGCTTTATGCCTGTTGAGCTTGTCATTCTGGGTCTAGGAAAGCCCAGCGTGAGCCCTGGGACAGAGCTTCATCTTGTCTCTTCCTCCTGGGGCATCTAGGAAGTTGAGACTAATGCCTTTGTGCACACAGTCTAGCCGCTAGGACTTGCCCATGAGAGGCCTTTTGTGCTCCTGTGTGTATTCCAGCAATTCTCTCTTGCTTCAAGCTGCACTTTAAAAAGATTGGTTGCTAACAGTTTAGTAGTAGGAAGATGCTTCTAGACACGAATAATCTTTTGAAACTCAGTGCATGCATCAGGGGACAATGGTCTGTGTAGGTATTCTCTTTCTCATTTTTCCATGTGAGCTGGGTAATGCACTGATGCGCTAGCTAGCAAGGACTGTGGCGGGAGGGGGGCAGCTCACACTGCCATGTGGAAATCCACTCACCAAGCTTAGGATTTGTGGAAGGATTCCGAGCAATGGTTCTTGGTATTCTCAGGCACTCACAGCCACCTTCTCTTATTTGGGCAGATCGTGGGGTGGAAGTGAAGGGCTATCCTATGGCAGGCAGGGACCTATCCTATGGTAGGTCGTCTACCACCGACCTACATTTCCAGCTACTCAAAGCACCCTTTATGCCCAAAGACTGCTGCAATGGCTGACCAGAGCTTGAATGACAGCTGTCATTCATGAGAAGCAGTTAACACCTGCTTTTTGACATCTATTTATCTATCTATTTATCATCTATCTATCATCTATCTATCTATCCTTATCAAATTACTTTCACATGTATGTCTGCATGTTTGTGTCTTGGCATATGTGTACGCATTCATATGGAGGTGTCTTAGTTCTGGTTTTATTGCTGTGAAAAGATTCCATGACTGAGGCAACAATTAAAAGGCGAACATTTAATTGGCACTGCTTACAGTTTTATAGATTCAGTCCATTATTGATGCAGCAGGAAGCATGGCAGCATGCAGGCAGGCATGGTCCTGGAGAAGGAACTGAGAGTCTACATCTCCATCCACAGGGATCCAGAAGGAGACTGTTTTCTCCAGGCAGCCAGCAGGAGGGTCTCTTCCATACTGGGTGGAGCTTGAGTACTGAGATCTCAAAGCCCATCCCACAGTGACACACTTCCTTCAACAAAGCCACACCTCCTAATAGAGCCACTACCCATGGGCCAAGCATGTTCAAACCACCACAGGAGGTCAGCGGTCAATCGTAGGTGTTATTCTGAGGCGCCATCTACTTTGTTTTTTGAGAGAAGTCCTCCCACTGGTTCTATCAACTTTTCAAATAAGGTTGGCTGGCCAGTGAGTACCAGAGACCAACATGTTCCCAACTTCCAATGCTGGGATTATTATCATGTGCCACTTTGGTTTATTATTATTATTATTATTATTATTATTATTATTATTATTATTATTATTGTTATTGTTATTATTATTGCATGTGGATGCTGGGGATCAAGCAGATCCTCATACTTGTGTGGCACAAACTTCACCAACTGAGCTGAGGTCCTAGCCCACTGGCTACATTTATTATTGGAAGCTATACATGATTTAGGACTTGCTACCTCTAATGCAGTGGAGTCTAGAAGCATGGTTTCCTCCTGCAGGTGTGTGAGTGAGTCTGATGAAGAACTCAGGACTAGGACTCTGGCAGGGGCTCACTCTCTGTTTGGGAGTGATGCTTTACAGCCTTGCTCCTCCCTGACTAGAGTGCTAACAGCTGTGAAACAAGCAACACCCCCCCCTCCCCGAGCAGCTTGTGCCTTGAGGAAGTCATTCATAGATACTCAGAGAGGACACCAGAAAACACAATCAGAAGATACAGGGAAATCCTCTACTTGGTTGATTTTTAAGGTATAGATCTTAGAACCTATCAAAAGATGGCTTGCTTCTTGGCCTGGTTGCATTGTATACTTCTTGGGAATTTTAATCTCTAAACTCAGAAACTCTGAGTTCCCCGAAAGGCATATGGGAACCTGGGCAATCTCAAATTCCACCTGGTATGTGACCTACTTCCCCAAGGAAGGTGCTAGTGTCTCTTCTAACCATCATCCCTCCTCTTCCCTGATTTCTGGTCTGTCAGTATCCCTTCATGGCAAGATTCTCTTCACAGCGCTCACTCAGATTTCTTCCTCTCCAACTAAGTCTGTCAATACAGCATGTAACCTCAGCACTTGGGAAGCTGAGACAGGAGGAGCAATATGAGGCTAGCCTGAGATGTACAATGTGTGTGTGTGTGTGTGTGTGTGTGTGTGTCTGTGTGTGTGTGTGTCTGTGTGTCTGTGTGCTTGTATGCTCCCGTCTGAGTGTGTGCTTGTGTGCACCCCACATGTGTGCATGTGTGTCTCTCCTGCGCACACAGACACAAACACAGACTTAATACTCCATCTTAGCTGCTTTCTTTTCACTTGACAAGAAGTCACTTAAGAAGGAAGGTTTTTATTGCCTCACAGTTTGAGGGTACAGACAATCATGGTGGGAAAGCGGCAGCTAGCGCATGAGGTGCCTGGTCAAGTGGTGTCCACAATCAGGAAGCAGAAAGAGATGACTGCTGGCAATCAGCTAGCTTTCTCATTTTTATTGGGATCAGGACCCCTCCTCACAGGATGGTGTCAGACACATTCATGGCGAGTTTGCCCTACCTAGACACCCTCACGGTCTCCTAGAGATGTGTATCCTGTTTTGGAGTGCTGGAGGGAGATTTTTTTTTTTTTTGCAATTAGAGGTTGCTGAAGGACATGAAGTGCAGGGTAGGAGGACCATGCAATTCAGGGCTGCTTCTGAGTCTGGTGGCCAGGCCTGCTGCTGGATGTTGTGGGACTTCCAAGAGGAAAGGAGCCTTGTAGCCTGGAATGGCAGGCTGCTCCTGAGGTCCACCTAGACTGAAGAGTGGAGCTGAGCCAGAAGGACGAAAGGATCACGTGATGGGAATTGGGAGAAGGGGCTGAAAGCAAGGCTTACCAGGCACCTGCACTCCTATCAGGGTATAAAATGCTCTAGAAGACATTAAGGTTTGTTATAACATGTATTTGGTGTCTTCCAGTAAAAAAGAGAATAAAAGTTTGACCCATTGCTAGCTTGCAGTTGATAGAAAATGAAAATAAGCAAAAGTGACTCTGCATTGTTCTCCTGTTTCTCTAACCGAGTTTTCTGTGTTATCCATGGAAATATAACCAAATGATTGGTTATGATGAGGAAAATTGTGTCTGTGTGTCTGTGTGTCCGTGTGCATGTGTGCGTGTGTGTGCGTGTGTGTCTGTGTGTCCGTGTGCGTGTGTGTGTGTGTGTGTGTGCGTGTGTGCGTGTGTGTGTGTGTGTGTGTGTGTGTGTGTGTGTGTGCTGTGAATGTTTCTTATTTTGGAGGAACATAACCCTTGTTAGACTTTAATTGTTCTCGGGTAATACATTTCTGTTGATCTTATAACAGATGGTAAACTGGCCCTCGAGTGTTTCGGGGTAGCTGGGCAGCTGATTAACTCCCAGTGGGACGTTTTGTGCTAATTAAAGCGTTATTTCTATCAGCGGGGAAAGCAGTGTGTTGCTATATGTGTGATAAGTCTAGGACTAATGAAACTAGAAATTTGCTCCTTCCTCCGTCAGATGTCAGAGTAGCAGAAGAGAATTGCTCACACGCAACGGAATTTTACAATTCTGTGGCTCCTTTATCCTGAAGATGTCTCAGGTCAAGAGCTCTGACATCAGCAAACACTGAGATCCCTGGGGGTTCGGACAGCAGATCAAGGGTGGGACCTGAGAAGCTGCGTTCCTAATGAGAGACCAGAGGCAGGAGGCCTGAGCACCAGGGCCTGAGGGTCTTCATTTCCCCAGCACTTGCAAAGCCAGTCCTGTGGTTAAATAGCTGGCATTACCGTGACACAAAGGAGCCCTAGTTTTATTGCACTTGGCATATGGTAAATGTGTATGTGAGGTTATGGAGAATCTTTGTCAAATTTTAAAGTGCGCTGGATTTTAAAGTTTTCCAGGAAACGGGGTTCATTTTGATTTTGCCAACACCATTTTCTGAGTGAGTCACTCAGACTCACAACATGAGAACAGGCACATGGAGCCGTGGTCAGCACTGGGAGGAC
>CM052702.1:32085949-32185056 GCA_028551405.1 Uromys caudimaculatus | reverse complement strand
GCAAGATTAAGTCAAACCTGGGATCAAGCAAAAAATGCCAAGGTCAAAAGCCTTTGTCTCCTACAATTCTTTAATGGATTTTTGTGTTTCCTCTCTAAGGGCTTCTAGTTCTTTACCTCTGTTCTCTTGTGTTTCTTTAAGGGTGTTATTCATTTCTTTCTTCATGTCTTCTATCATCATCATGAGAACTGATTTTAAATCTGAGTCTTGCTTTTCTGGTGTGTTGGGGAATCCAGGGCTTGCTGTGGTGGGAGAGCTGGGTTCTGATGTTGCCAAGTGGCCTTGGTTTCTGTTCCTTAGGTTCTTGCCCTTGCCTTTTGACATCTTGTTAACTCTGATGTAAGCTGCTCTTATTCTTCCTGGCTATGGCTTGTCCCTCCTGCAGGCCTCTGTATCAATACTCCTTGAAGACCAGCTCTCTCTGAGAGGTGTTTGGGTTTGGAGTGCTGTGGCACCGGGTCAGATCTGGGATGCAGACAGAAACCAGAAGATTTTGTCCCCAGCTGTCCCTTGGTTCCTATGTTCTGATGGCTCTGCAAGGGTCCCTCTTGATCCAGTGAGTTTGAATGGAAGTGGTAGTTTTGCCTATGCTCGAAGGTGTGTCAGTACTCCTGGGATACCACCTCTTTCCTGGAGCCCTGTGGCCCAGGCTGAGGTCTCCAGGTCCCGGTGAGCAGTGGTGCTTGTCTTATCCCCACTCACGGCTTTTCCACCCTCGTGGGAGGGTGACTTTCTCTTAGCACTGCTTGTCTATGTAACCCTGGTTGCCCATGCACAGGTCTCCTGCCACAGATAGAAACCGGAAGGTTCCTGTCCCTTACTTTTCCTCCTCGGTCTCTTGTGTCCTGAGGGCCTGGGAGAGTAACATTCTCATGGCGTTGCTTGGCTGTGGGACCCTAGTGGCCCAGGCAGAGGTCTCCTGCCACAGATGGGAACCAGAGGGTTCCTGTGCCCACCTACCTCAGTCCCTGTGTCTTGCAGGTTTGGGGCGGTTCCTGGTGAGCAGTGGTGCTTGTCTTGTCCCCACTCCCAGCTTTTCCAAGCTCCTGGGAGGGTAGCTTTGTCCCGGTGCTAATTGGCTATGGAGCCCTGTGGCCCAAACTGAGGTCCCTAGCCACAGATGGAGACTGGAAGTTTCCTGTCCCTCAGTCTCTGTGGCCCGCGGTTTCCAGGCAGAGTCCAGTGAGCACTGGTGCTCATTTTGTCCCCACTCACAGCTTTTCCACGCTCCTGGGAGAGTAACAATTTATAAAGTTTTACACTTTCTTCTAAATCTCTCTCACACCCATCCACCATCTGAGCTTAGCCCCAATCTTACCAGTTCACTCCTGGACTGTCTGGCTCTATTGCTTTTTGTTTTCCTGTGTGTGTGTGTGTGTGTGCGTGTGCGTGTGCGTGTGCATGTGCGTGTGTGTGTGTGTGTGTGTGTGTGTATTAGAATAAATTGCACTGTTACTCCTTCCATTTTCTTTCTCCCTCCCCCTCCTTCCATGTTCCTTCTCCTAGCTTCCTCTCAGATCCACGGCTTCCTTTTTTTTTTGTTATATTGTATGTATGTGTGAATGCATAGGTCTGTAAGTACAACCCGTTGAGTCCAGCCAGGGTTGTGTCTCTGTATATGATTTCAGGGCTATGCATTCGGCAGCGGATAACCAGTTAGGGGGCTCATCCCCGGGGAGGACTAATTCTCTGTCTAAGTGTTAGTTGCCTGTAGTTCTCTGTCTAGGCTGTGCCTCCATGAGATTTCCCTCTTCAGTATCAACGTGTCTGTTTATTGCTGGTGTCATCGTTCAGGTGCTGTTTAGGCAGCCATATTGTTGAAGTATCACAGGTAAAACTTTCCTTTTTAGGAGATGCAGTCTCAGAGCAGACTTCCTGGTTGTCTGGCTCTTCGAGTCTTTGCCTTGTCTTTCCAGGTGTCTCCTGAGCTCTAGGTACAAGACTTAGGCTTGAGGTGCATCCATTGGGTCTTGGAATGCTATAGTCCATTGTTCTGCATATTTTGACCAGTTGTGGGATTTTGTGAAGGTCTTATCTGTTGCTAACAGAAGCTTCTTTGATGAGGGACGAGAGCTGTGCTCATCTGTAGGTATAAGGATAGGTATTAAGAGTGTAGTTAGGAAGTACACTGCTTCGGTAAGGTGGTGTTAGAAAGTTCTCTAAGAGTCATAACCTCACCAGCCCTGGGTAACTGGGTAACTTTCCGTACACAGCATGATCTCCCTTCTGCTGAGTGAGCTGTAGGTCCAGTTAGGCAGCTGTTGGTTACCACCAGGACATAAACGCCACTATTGCGCCTTTAGGGACATCCCGCCATGCTGGTCATTGTTGGGGTTCATCACAGCTGGGTAGGACTATGGTCGCTTTCCTCCTTGGCAGCTTGTATAGTGCCTTCTAGTATCTTTTCGTGGTGTGAAAGCTAGTCCTAGTGGAGTAGACTTTCAGGTCAGATCTGTCTCTGATGGTCCAAGTCCCATGTCTTAAGTACATGCTTCTCTTCAGCAATAGAGACTTACCTTTAATCTCTGGAAGGTAGCTGAGGGCAGTAGCAATAGCCTGTATTGTTTTGGAAATCATTTTGACTTTCTTTTCCTCCTCCCCTTCCCTCAGCCCTGACCTCCCCCTCCCCCTCCCCCTCCCCCTCCCCCCTAGCTAATCCTCTCCTTGTCTTCTCCATTTCCCCTTTGGTATCACTTATATTCTGCTGTGTGTGTGGTCTGTATGTTTGTGTGGTGTGTGTGTATGTGTTTGTGTGTGTGTGTATGTGTCTGTGTGTGTTGTGTGTATTTGTGTGGGGTGTGTGTGTGTCTGTGTGTGGGATGTGTGTGTATGTGTGTGTGTGTGTGGTGTGTGTGTGTGGTGTGTCTGTGTGTGGTGTGTATGTGTATATGTGTCTGTGTGTGTGTGTGTGTGGTGTGTGTGTGTGTGTATGTGTGGTGTGTCTGTGTGGTGTGTGTGTGTGTGTGGGGTGTGTGTGTGTGTATGTGTGTGGGTGTGTGGTGTGTCTGTGTGGTGTATCTGTGTGTGGTGTGTGTGTATGTATGTGTCTGTGTCTGTGTGTCTGTGTGTGTGGTGTGTGTGTGCGTGTAGTGTGTGTGTGTGTGTATGTGTGTGTGTGTATGTGTCTGTGTGTGTGGTGTGTGTCTGTGTGTATGTGTGTGTGGTGTGTGTCTGTGTGTGTGTGTTTAAGCCTTTTCTGGGGCTCTTTGGGTTCTGTGTCACTGTGGGTATAACAGCCTCATGCCTTACTTTGAAGACTCCTATATTTTCATCTTTCTCTGCTCTCCTGAGCAGTCCTCTCTTTATTCTGTCTTTTCCTTTTCCTTATATTTTTTGTATGACTGTCTTTGCTTGCCTACCACTTTCTATCCAAATATTACTTACCCTTCAAGATCTTGCTTAGGAACAGACTTGTTGAAATCTTCATGGATTTTCTTTCTTGGCAAATTGCAGAAGCATTGGTCTGTTTCAGTTGGCCAGGGAGCGCATGCAAGCTTGTGATTGTCTGGCGTCTCAGTGATACTAATCCGTGCCTTGCACGCCTGCCTCCTGTCCTTAACCAAGCTGCAGCGTTTCTGATGAGGCTTACCTTTGCGAGCACCCAAGTGCTTGGAGAGAGGCAATAGATGGGCTGTTTGATAGAAATAGCCCACCAAAGCCTCCTCTATTTTGTTTTGTTTAAAGAGAAATGAGAAGTGAGGACTTGCTCTGGACACTCTCCCTCTTGACTTCATGGCTTATTTTTCTATTTATACTATTGTTTATCCTGACAATCTGGGCTCTCTCCCTTCTAGTGAGTTTGGACCTTCAGTGGTTCTGATCTCTTTAACAATTACAACTGCTTTCTTAGCACCAGCCTAAATTCTCTCTTGCCTGAAATTTCCTCTGCTAAGCAAATTAGTCAATTTGACTTCAGTTAAATTCTCAGGACATGGACGAAATGAAGCCGGATTCTTGGATAAAATATCACATAAATGACCCCAGCCACGTTCCGGGTAGAGATTTTGTTTCTGTCTCAGGAACTTGGCTGCCATTGTCTGCATTTCTTTCAGTGTCCTTGTCTTCCAAGCTCCCACCAGGATGGCTCACTAAATCATTACACTTGTAAAATTGGAGAAAATAAGAATTCCAGGACACACTTGGCTCTAAGGTTTTAGGCTAAGGGACTGTAGACATGACTTCATGCTATTGTGTAGTTTAGGCCAGCATGCAGTCATTAGGATGCTGTATGAGCACATGTCATACTGAAAGCTGTCTGAGAAGGTAATGGTCGGGGCTGGCCATAACTCAGTCAAAAGTGCTATGGTTTGGTTCTTCGATGTCTTCCCAGGCCTCGTGTGAAGGCTTGGCCATCAGCCTGTGGCATTGTGGGAAGGTGATGGACCTTATAGGAGGTTGAGTTGAGCAGAGGAAGTTATTTCATTACAGTTGTACCCTTTAGGGACCTTTCTTTCTCCTTCTCTCTTCTTCGTTCTCTTCTCCTGCTTCTCTGCTGCTAGAGTGAGCAGCTTTGCTCCCCACTGCCCACCATAATATTCTGCTTACAACGTCCTCAAAAGCAATGGAGCCCACTGACCTTAAACTGAAATCTCTGATGTGAGGAAAAGGAACTCTGTCCTCTTTAAGCCACTGATGGACACCTGGGTTGAATCTAATTCTTGTCTCTTATGAATGATGCTGTTTTGAGCATAATAATTCACCTGTCATAGTGATCGTAAATCCTTTGGAGACATATCCAGTATCGTGATTACCAAGTCACAGAGTTATTCTGTTGACTTTGCTGAGGGATCTCTGTACTGTTTTCCATAATAGCTACATTAATTTCAATTCCTATCAACAGTGCACAAGGACCCCCTCTTCTCTTTTTTATTTTTGTTTTTTCTTGCTGATGTGTGTCTGTGTGAAAATTTGAAAACTTATGAAAAGGTCACTTGCTTTAAACATATTTTTGTTGCATTTATTTAGCTATTTGTATGCATATTTATGCATTGTGAGTGCAGATGTGTGTATGTCAGAGGACGTCCTGAGGGAGTTGGATCTCTCTTCCTCCGTGTAAGGCTGGGGAATCTAACTAAGGTCATCTTCACAAGGTGCCTTTACCTGTTGAGATGGCCCATTGTCCTCTTTCATTCCTTCCTGTACATTTATTTATTTAGTGGGTCTATGTACACATGTGGGTGCGTGAGTTTGTGTATACGATCATGCAGCATGAGCAGATCAGAAGACATCTTGTGGAGAACGGACTCCACACCTCAGGTTGTTAGGCATGGCAGCAAATACTTTTAGCTGCTGAGCAATCTTGCTGTCCCAAGGCAACTTTGAAGGGGTATGAATAATTGGTTGTTTCCAGAATTTCTTGCTGATGAGCACATTACTAAAACTCCTTTCATGACACATGACAGCTATAAAGAGTTGGTACAGACATGAGTTAAATGTGACTTTTAAGCACTGAAGTCTGTTAGGTACAGTTTAGAATTATTATGATTATTATTAGTATTTCCTGAGACAGGGCCTCACTATGTAGTAGACCTGCCTATCCTGGAACTCACTATGTAGACCAGGCTGGCCTCAAATTCAGAGACATCTGCTTGCCTCTGCCTCCCATCATGCTCGACTTAGAATTATTGTTAAATCCTTATAGTAAGTGTGCCTCCACCTTTTGGCACCATATTTGCCATTGATGAGGTTTGCTGAAAGTAGCTGAAAGGAATTGTCTGGGCTGAGGAGTTAATAAAATAGAGAGTGTCTATGTGTTGCAAATGGATTAAGATAGATGCTACCTTGGTCAGTGATGCACTTGGTTCAGGCCATTCTTGGTGCTTCTTCCCAAGAGCAAACTCTGGTACTCACAGTTGACATTTTTACATGCTCCTTGGGTACTTTTAGAACTGTTCGTATCCCATTTTGAACTGTTAAATATTACATGGCAGTTCTATTCTCTCTAACCAGTTCTCAGAATTAATGCTTTGCAGTCAGTCTATTCTGGAAATGTCTCTAATAGCTTGGTAAAGCCTATGACTAAGCTGCAAAATGTAACATCACAAATTTACAAACTACCCATAAGATGATTTTGCTATGAAGATTATAACTGCTTCTGTGATAATTTAGGATTTTCCTCATGTGCTATTGGCCCATTGTACAGATTGTTGTCTCCCTGTGGGGAGGTTGGTTGGTTGTTTTTTATGATTTGATTTTGATATTTGTTGGGTTTAAGGTATTCACTCATTCATGGATGTATTCCGAGCACACAGGACACTCCGTGGTGAAGTGTGGATGCTTAGACTTTGATGGGGGGTAGCTCCCATGCCTTACTAACCTCGGGACTTGGGAATATGTTCTTTAGCATTGTCAAGGTCAGTTCCTTTATAAAGTGAGAACTAATTAAGCTTACCTTTTAAGAACTATGGCAGGATTGGCATATATATATATATATATATATATATATATATATATATATATATATATATATATATATGGCTCAGGGTAAAAATGATTGATCCCCAAGACTCACATGGTGAAAGAACTGATTCTCAAAAGCTGTCTTCAGTCTTCCGTATGTGCATGTGTACGTGTGCACCTACACACTCACATATACACACATATTGAAAAAATAAATGTGACATGAAAATTAAAAACATATAAAATAAATAAAAAGCATAACCGGTGGTGAAGGCACTCAGTAAGTGTGCATCATTGTCTTGCCTTTCCCTCTGCCTCTGAGTCCGCCTTTAGTTGTTATTAGAACCTGTATTTGGCAATGACCACAGAACACCTTATGTTGTCAGTGGTCCAGTATGTCAGTTGTTTTTCTTGTTGCTGTGATGAAGAGAAGGAAGTAGCAGTTTATGCTGGTTCACAGTTTGAGGGTTCAAGACCCATCATGGTGGAAAAAGTATAGTGGTCAGACCATGAAGTGGCTGGCCATGCTACACCTGTGGTTAGGAAGAGAGAGAGAGGTGAACCCTGGACTCAGCCCACAGTCTCCTTTTCTCCTTGTTATTAGGTTGGGATCACATTCCTCGTTCAGGGTGAGACTTCCCTCCTCAGTTAACTCCTCTGGAAACATTCCCAGAGGCATATCTCCCAGGTGATTCTGAATCCTGTCAAACTGACAATGAAGATTGACCATGAAAAATCAACTCTCGGGGCTGGAGAGATGGCTTAGTGGTTAAGAGTACTGACTGCTCTTCCAGAAGATGCAGGTTCAATTGCTAGCACCAGGGCGGTCACTCAGAATCATTTGCAATTCCAATCCCAGGATATCTGATGTCCTCTTCAGGCCTCAGCTGGCACTGTGCCCACTGGCTACACGGACATCCATGAGGGCAAAACACCCCCACACATAAAATTAAAAACAAAACAAAACCCCAAAGGCAACTTGATGCCTACATATGTTCTTTTTAACTGTGAACCACTAGTCCTCAAATGTTGTCGACCATCTCTTAATGCAAAACGCATTTCATCTATGAGTCCCCCAGAATTTAATAGTTCAAAAACTGTTTAAAATCCCCAAATTCATATTCTTTTCTGATACTGAAGGCAATCTATTAGCTATGAGCCCTTGGGGGTGGGCAGAACAAAACCAAAATATATGTTCCATACTTCTAATATACATTGGTATGAAACAGACATTCTCAGTAAAACAGGATTGAGAAGAGGATTGCAAAAACTGGACTGAAGCAATACCAGCAGGCATAATACAAACCCAGCAGGTACAATACAAACCCAGCAGGTACAATACCAAACCCAGCAGGTACAATATAAACCCAGCAGGTACAATACAAACCCAGCAGGTACAATACAAACCCAGCAGGTACAATACCAACCCAGCAGGTACAATACAAACCCAGCAGGTACAATACCAACCCAGCAGGTACAATACCAACCCAGCAGGTACAATACCAACCCAGCAGGTACAATACCAACCCAGCAGGTACAATACCAAACCCAGCAGGTACAATACCAACCCAGCAGGTACAATACCAACCCAGCAGGTACACTACAAACCCAGCAGGTACAATACCAAACCCAGCAGGTAACATACCAACCCAGCGGGTATAATACCAACCCAGCAGGTACAATACCAACCCAGCAGGTACAATACCAAACCCAGCAGGTAAAATACAACCCTCCCTCCCCATAAAAATACCAACCCAGCAGGTACAATACCAACCCAGCAGGTACAATACAAACCCAGCAGGTAAAATACCAACCCAGCAGGTACAATACAAACCCAGCAGGTACAATACCAAACCCAGCAGGTAAAATACCAAACCCAGCAGGTACAATACAAACCCAGCAGGTACAATACAAACCCAGCAGGTACAATACCAACCCAACATCTGGCACTTGTGGCATCTAATACGCCCCAGTGGACTTTGGTAGCCCTGTGTCTCCAAGTCTGCAGATTACAGCGCGCTCAGCCTCTCTCATCAGCTGTTCCAGGCTGTGCCTGTAGCTTCCTCAGTGCTATCCCATGATGCTGGCATGTGCAATATCCTGGGGTTTCCACGGCAACTTAGGTTTCCCCATTCACAGATGTATGCAATGTCTGCCAGGCAACCCAATCCTGCTACACATCGCCTGACTTCAGCAGCTTTCTGGAACCCTTGTGTAAATCTCCATGACCCCCTAACTCTTGCACTTTATATGTCTGCAAAATTCTGTTGACAATGGAGCCCTGCTGCCAGCTGGAGAATACTCTGGCTGCCCATCTACCGCAGACGAGTGCCTTTGACTTTCAAGCAAGGAACCCCTTCAGTGGCATTCTCAGTCTGGGTTCTCTCTCTCTCTCTCTCTCTCTCTCTCTCTCTCTCTCTCTCTCTCTCTCTCTCTCTCCATTTTCAGAAGTTTCAGCTTGAACCGGACAATGGTGGCACATACCTTTAATGGCTGAACTCTGGGAGGCAGAGGCTGGCTGATCTCTGAGTTTGAAGTCACTCTGGTCTACAGCGTGCATTCCAGGCCAGTCAGGGCTGTTACACAGAGAAACCCTGTCTTGACAAACAAACAAGAAGATGTTCTACCTTCATCGAACGGGGTCTGCTCTCAGGCTGCTTTTCCTGATGTCTCAGTGAAGAGTGTATTTCTAACAGTGCTGGTTTTTGTGTGTTTGTTTTTTATGATTACAGTTGCTTTGATACACCTGTCTTGTTTGCATCTTTAAACTTGTTCACACGCCTTTCCTTGCCAAGCCACACAGTTTTCATATCTTCCTTCTCTGAGTTCTCGTTATTAACATCAATAATGCGGTAAAAGATAACCATGCCATAACCCAAACCTGCTTTGAAATCTCTTCTGCCAAACTACTTAGTGCATTGCTTTTGAATTCAACCTTGCTCAAAATCTCAAAGCACAAGAAGAACACAATCACATTCTTCCCCAGAATGTAGCATGAGTGGCTTCCAGCTCAGCTCCCGATAGGCCTTGCTGCCTCGGAGCCTCAAAACCTACCTGGTCTTCTTCTGTCTCTGTTTCTCTGCACTTCCAAAGTCCCACCAGAATGGCCACTGAAACCCTGTTCACAGCACACCAAAGCTTCTCTAGTCCACAGTTTCAAAAGATCTCCCAGAATATTATTGCAAACCAACTCTGCAGAGCAGGAGTGCCACAGTCAGGTCAACCTCAGAAGTAGTCCCATGCCTCATTAACAATTTTATACATTAGTTCTTGTTGCTGTGACAAAACCCTTGACCAAAACTACTTCAGAAAGAGTCTATTTGGCTTTGTCAGCAGCATGGAGAAAATAGAAGGAGGAGTGTGAGGTCACGTGTCCACAGTCAGGGAGCAAAGAAGGATGAACTCTGGTACTCGGCTCGGCTCCTCGCTCTCCCCTTTTATTCAGAATGGGACCCCAGTCCATGGGATGATGTCACCCACATTGTGGATGGGTCATCCCTCATCAGTGAGTTTTTCTTACATATGATGGGTGAGGGATTGCTTACAGAAGTGTGTCATGGTGAAGTCTCACCCTTTAGAGACTGGCTGCATGGAAACTGCCTCCTGGAATTCAGCTTTTAATCAGCCTCTACTTGTATTTCCAGGACCATTTGCAGTGGGCTGGGGAGAATAATAGTTGGAATCCCAGGCGGGGTCCCCTGACTTTCCCGAGGGAGAGTCTGTAGCTCTATCACCATTATCAAAGACCCGACTACTACTCTGTTAGCCCAGTCTAGTTGCTATGGCAACAGGAGCATAGTCTGAGAATGGCATCTCGTTATGACCAGAGCAAAAAGCTCCACACAAAGCATAGATATGCTGTATAACTACTGATTGACTAGTGATTAGGGAGTAGGGCGTTCTCAGTAATTGAAAATTCTGGTTATTAGACAATCAGATATGTAATTTCCATATTCACAGACTTTGGTAAATGATGAAATACACTTGACCCTGAAATGTGTATGTGCCATTGTTTACTGTTGTCTTAGTTAGGCTTTCTATTGCTGTGAAGAGACACCATGACCACAGCAACTCTTATAAAGGGAAACATTGAATTGGGGCTGGCTTACAGTTCAGAGGCTTAGTCCATTATCGTCACGGCGGGAAGCATGGCTGTGTGCATACAGTGTGGTGTTGGAGGAGCCCAGTGTTCTATATCTTGATCTGCAGGTGGCAAAAATGAGCCACACTGGACAAAGCTCCAGCATATGAGACCTCTACGCCTGCCCCCATAGTGACACACTTCCTCCAACAAGGCCACATCTCCTAATAGTGCCACTCCTATGGGCTAACCATACGAACACGAGTCTATGTGGGCCACCTATTCAAACCGCCACAGTTGTCATCATTCTTTGATGGCTTTGAGAATACTCTAAGGTTGTTTACAGACCCGGACTGTTACTGTGGAGTTAGGGGTGATAATAGAAGTCGTGATAATAACAATCATTGTTCCAGCTGCTACTGCCTGGGCCCACAGTGAGTGTTCAGGACATTCAGGTGTGTTATGTCATTTTCTCACATCGGTAACTGTTGGAAGTGTGACAAATGGCTTTGCTTTTTAAATTTAAGGTAGTTAGCCCAACTAGCTCACATTTCCTAAACCTTTCCCTTTGCACCGATTAGCCAATCACATTAGACTGTGAGGTCAACCTTCACAATAGGATGTGACCAAGTTCACCATCAACATCAGGGATAAAAGATGGGTACTACATTGGCCAACGAGCATTGATAGCCTCATGTGAGTTCTGGCATATTCTTTTTACAAAAAGAATGGCTTGCTAGGTCACTGTCACATTGTGTGTTCCTTTGTGTGACACATAAAGTATGCTTTGTTTCTAATAGAAGCAGATAAATCATAATCCCTTATCAATAGACTAGGAGGGACATCAGTGAGGTTAAGTAACTTCTCTGGGACCACAGAGCCAGTCTCTCCAAGAGACCTACATCTGATGTGGTAGTCTGAGTTCTTATGAGCCACTTGAATATTGAGTGGAGTGGTCATTGACCCTCGAATACTGAACATTACTTTAATCACATGTACCCCAGGTTGGCTGGGAGCTTACTGTATGTTCAAGAATGGACTTGGGGATTGAACGCAAAGCTTCACACATGCTAGGCAAACGTTCTCCCAGCAGAGCTATCTTCCTACCTTTATCTTTTACTCTAAAATAAAATTCCAGGTATTAGTTTGGTCATTTGCCATATTTCCTTTATTGTATCACTAGGAAATGTTTAAAAAGTTGGGTGTATTAGCTTAGGCAAATCTGTTTTTAAAAATAATCTTTCTTATTGTTAGATGGCTAACAAGGAGAAGTGCCTACACAGGAAAATGCTTTAGTATGGAATAGTTAAAGCACCGTTTGCATGTGCTGTTCTGAAGATTAACTGGGAAGATACATTTAAAGTCTTACTATCTTACAGTTATAAAAGTCCAACATTTCCTTTTAAAATTATATTGCTGTCCTTACAGTAGTGTAGACTTTGACTACCAGCCTTAGGGACCAGCATTTGCATATGACCTCATATGACCTCACTCCCCTAGTGCTTAGGTGTTCCCATGGAGACAGTGCTTCTTCAAGTGCCTGAGGAGACTGCTGTGTCACTGGTGCCTGTTTACCTGGAAGGTGCTTCCTGGCAGTGGCTTAATCTTCCCAAGAGATAAATTAAACAGCTGGTGTGAGCTGCTGAGTCTTCCCTGTAATTACTGGAGAAAATGTCACGCAACATACTTAGAATGCATTTTTCAGTTAATGTGTCTTTTCCTGCCCTCCCGTGGCAGCCAATTAGTAATAAAACGGGAGCTAGGAACCCGGATGAGCTTCCTTTTCATTGAGGATGCTCTTATTATTTCTTCTGTCTGCAGTGCCAAAACTATTTAGACAATTCCAGCTCGTATATTTTCTTCAGTCACACACACATGAATGCTGCTTTCCATTAAGTTTCTGTCACTTTCTTTGTAGTTTGAAGGCACTGGATCCTAAATGGAATCCGGACAGGAGTTATCTAAATTCTAAAGCTGCACCATTTACTATGTGCTGTCTCCTCAATTTCCCTGGGACTTGGCACCATGATCTCTGATGTGTTTATAAAAAGGTGAAGAGAGAAGGGATATGTTCTACTGAGGTGTGGTGAGGTGTGGGGGAAGGGCGTGCCTCAGCGGGCCCACGCCAAAGGGATTCCTTCCCCCGAGGGACCCGCCACAGGATGGTATAGTATAGAACAGAGTTTATTCAGGGCATGGAGAGGAGAGCTAAGAGGGTAGTAGAGGCAGAGAAAGGCAGAGAGAGGGAGAGAGGGAGAGAGGGAGAGAGGGAGGGAGAGAGAGAGAGAGAGAGAGAGAGAGAGAGAGAGAGAGAGAGAGAGAGAGAGAGAGAGAGAAAAAAGAGGCCGGCCATGAGCATGTGGGGGGCGGAGGGGGAAGGGAAGCAGAGAAACAAAAGACCAAGAGAACAAGAGGCAAAAGAGCAAGAGAGAGAGGAGGGGGCAAGCAGCCCCTTTTATAGTGGGTCAGGCCCACCTGGCTGTTGCCAGGTAACTATGGGGAGGAGGACACCTGGCTGTTGCCAGGTAACTGTGGGGCGGAGGATACCTGGCTGTTGCCAGGCAACTGTGGGGTGGAGCATACCTGGCTGTTGCCAGGCAACTGTGGGGAGGAGCATACCTGGCTGTTGCCAGGTAGCTGTGGGGTGGAGTCTAGACAGAATGCTAACCACCTGGCCTTGAACTTCTAATCACCCCGCCCTACCTCTTTGGTGCTGGGATTAGAGGCACACATCACCTCCCCAGTTTTATGTGGTGCTGGGGATGGGACCCAGGACTCCATGTGTGCTAGTGGAGCACTCTAGCTGAGTTACATTCCCAGGCGGGAACCGATCTTTTAAAGCTTTAAATTGGGAAAATAATTTCTTTCCGTAGAAGTCGTAGGTGTCGGATGGCATGGTGGTGTGTGCAGTGGAGTTTCCGAAGACGATCACGGAACCATAGTTACGTTATCGTATTACTCCCACGGAAACTATACTTTACGAACTGTCATTTAGATAGCTAAAATATTGTTCGAACTTAATACCTTTATAAGTTTGAATGTTAGAGAAATTGCTATCCCTGTAAATGTTGAATTATCAAATGAATTTTCTTTTTATGGAAATTCTTTCATTTTACAATTACACCTCGTTTTGGAGGCAGGCTCTTTCAGTGCAGCCTAGGCTGGCCATGTACTCTGCGTTCCCTTCCCGAGGGAGTACTGGGCTTTTAGGCTTACACCATCATGCTTGACCACATGTATACATTTTTACATCACATGAGCTTGCTATTAAAAATATAACAAATAAGCTAGGTGTGGGGGATAATCCTTTAATCCCAGGACTCTGGAAGCAGAAGCAAGTGGATCTCTCTGTGATTCAAAGCCAGTCTCATCTACATACTGAATTCCAGGCTAGCTAGAGCTATATGTAGTGAGACTTCATCTTAAAACATTTTTGAAAATAGAAAAGTGGGTTTTTTTTTTTTTTTTTGAGAAATGCATGTAATGGAAGTTCACTCAAACCTCCATGAGTTATAACCACAACTTACAAGTATATTGGAGGAAAAATTTAAAAGAGGCAGTGAGTGCAAACCTAGCTAATATTGAGAACACCACAGATGCTCAGTGAATGCTATTCTTCCCTACAAAGGGCAGCACACGCTCTCTATGACGGGACAGACAGCAACTATTTAAGGCTTGTGGACTACCCCATTTCTGTCACACCTACCCAATTCCATGATTGTGATCTGAAAACGGGACGCAGTATACAAATGAATACTGTATAGCTGCAGCCCAGGACAACTCTGCCTTCTGTATCTGTCTGGTAGTTTGCCAGTTCCTGCTTTAGGGTGATAACTTGGCCTGAGAGATGTCCCCATGGTTATTAGGTGCATATGGAGCATTGCTTCCCAAATACTGTCTGCTCACTTCCCAGTGAGCAGACGCATGCCCACTGTGTGCCAGGCGCCTCTGCCAGGCTGCAGGTTAAACAAGGCCACTCAGTTGACAGGCTTCTTATGCACAGAGATCCTGCTGCATTTCACATGGGTGAAAAATAAAACAGTTCTGGGGTCTTTGGTTTTTTTATTTTAATTGAAAAGCTAAAAATATGAAAAATACTTAAGGATACACCAGAAATCCCACTAAGGTTGTGCTAACTGTGAGTGAGAATTCCTGGAGAGAAGCTGTCCACAAGTCCAATTGGCTGGTCAGACTGCAGTGATGTGGGGAGGTTGGAATGTTGCAGCTCCAAAGCCTAATTACAAGTGATCTTGGGCCATCTTTAACCTAGCCATCACTTGTCCCACTCTGTGTTGAACCTAAAATCCTGCTGGACATTATGACTAACATATTTTTTAAAAGCAAAAGAAACCTTTGGAATGTATTAACTTAACAAAAGCCTAGTTTCCCACTAATTAAAGGGACAGAGTTTTGTCGGACAGCATCCAAGGCCTATAGCAGAGCTCTCCCCGTCTGCTATAAATCCCCTTATGTATACAGAAGTATATCTGAAAGCTGTTTTGATTTATGGATTTCTTTGTTCTATTACCATAAATTAATGTTGGAGCATAGAACTTGGGGTAAGCTAAGTGCATGATGCTTATATTTGGGTTCCAAATAACCCATCTCTTAATTCCCTTGAGGTGAGAGCTGCGTTTTTGTCATAGCCAAGATAACAAGTCTGAACGAATCAGCATTTCCATCTAGTTTTTTTTTTTTTAAATTACATACCAGAAAATTCATTCCACTCTGTGTACATAATTCAGTGATTTTTGGTGGGGAAAGAGGGGTGTGAATTTATAAAATTGTGCAGTCCTCACCAGAATCTCCTTTTAGAACACTGGTTTTATTCCTTCTAAAGTAAAACCGGCATAAAATAAGGAAGGCTCAACAGTTAAGAGCACTGGCTGCTTTTCCAGAGGACCCAGGTTCAAAACCCAGCGCCCACTTGGTGGCTCACAACTGTCTATAACTCTAGCTCCAGGAAATCCGATGTCCCTCTCTGGTCTCCTTAAGCACTGTGCCCAGGTGGTACACAGACATACATATGGTCAGAAACAACCACACATACGTCAAGTGAAAGAAAACAGAAAAAAAAGTTTAAAAAATGGAGATAAAATAAGCTGTATAATCACACATACAGTTTGAAAGGATTTGACGCCCTCATGCTCACTGACGCCGTCTGTGAACATAACCAGTGTCATAGGAGTTTCACTGTGCATCTGTAACACAGTCCCCAGGTGGCAGCAGATTTGCCTTTATTACTAGGTACTGGTCTGCATTATCTGGAATTTCTTATGTCAAATCACGTAAGCAGTGTTTTTAAAATGTCTTTCTTTTGCTGACTTTGAAGTTTATCCAGGTTCTAGTGTGTATCCTTAATTCATTCCTTTGTGTTGATAACCAGCATTCTGGTGTAAGAAACACATGTAGTGTTTCTGATCCCTTTGAGGCAGACACTTCTTAGGCTGCTTCTGGTCTTAGCTTCTATGGATCAAGTGTGTGTATGCTGTACAAACACGTGCATATGCTTTTGTCTCTTGTGTCAAACACCCAAGAGTGTCATATATTAGACACATATTTAGTTCATTAGGACTCTACCAAATGTTAGGGCAACTGCACCATTTTAGGTTCCTCTCAGCAGTCTGTGGGAATTCTAATTACTTTACTGTCTTGAGAGTTAACTGTCTGAATAGGTATTTGGCGGTATTTACTTGCAGTTTTAATGTGTGGTAGGGTTTGAATGAGAAATGTCCCCTATAGGCTTATGTAGCACTCGGTCACAGAATGGAGGTGCTATTTGGGTTTCAGAGGTGAAGACTTCTGAAGGAAGTACAGCGCTGTGCTTTGAGGGGTTCCAGCCCCTCCCTGCTTCCAGTTCATTCTCTCTGCTTTGTTCTTGCGGTTGAAGATGTGAGCCTCAGCTTTCTGCTCTGCCCTGTGGGCTGCCATAGAAGCAGCCTTTCCGAGGCTGAGATGGGCGTTCCCTCTGGGACCATAAGCAATTCTTTCTGTAAGTCGCCTTATTATAGTGTTTTGTCACACAATGGAAAGTAAACAACGCACGCGCATCTTCCCGACTGAAGACTCTCACATTTCCCGCCTATTTGCCACCCACAGATCTTCTTTGTAAAGTCTCTGTTCAAACATATTTTCCACGGCAACCTTCTCCTAGACTTCTGACATTAGCCTTTCTGTGCAGGTCTGTGCCTTCAGCACTGTTTCTCGAGAATGCTGTCTGTCCTTTGCAGGATTCTATGTTTGTGCCTTGGTCAAGAGCCAGTTGTATAATGATTGTGTTGGTCAGCCTTTATGTTTTGTTTCCCATTGCTTTATCTGTCTTGATAAAGCATCCCACCGGCCCAAGAGGGACATTTTCAAGTCTTGAAATGTCTACGTTCTCCACTTGAATTACTGGACATCCGGTCTTTTGTATTTTATACAAATTTTAGAATGAGTCTGGGAGTTCCTGCAAACCCTGTTGGGATTTTGGCTGGAATCACATTGTGTTTACACACCAATTTTGTGAGGGCTTAAGAGCATTGACCTTTCCAAGTCATGAGTAAGGTGTACGTCTTTTCCAGTTGATTGAGTCTTTAAATTGCTTCAACAGTTTTCACATTTCAACAAAAAGATGTTACATATGTTTTTTCTCTACATTATATGTATGTCTGCATTTATAGATTTCCTATTATTGTTACGTGTATATATGATGTGTGTGTGTGTCAGTGTAGGTACACGGAGGTCAGAGGTCAGATTTCAGAAGTTGCTTCTCTCCTTTCACCTTGGTTTTGAGCAGGATATCTCTGGTTTCTGTTTGCTATGTAATTCAGGCCAGATCACAAGTCTCCGGCTTCTTTCTGTTTCCCACCTCACTGTGGAGTGCTGGGATTACAAAGTCCCGCTGCTGCATCTGACCTTTTCATGTAGGTTCCGGGGATTAGAATTCAGGTCCTCATGCAATTCCACCCATCAAACCATCTCATCACCCCTCCATGTGTATGTCTGTGTATACATCTCTCTCTTTCTCTCTCTCTCTCTCTCTCTCTCTCTCTCTCTCTCTCTCTCTCTCTCTCTCTCTGTGTGTGTTTGTGTGTGTGTACACACACACTCATCCAGGGAAGGCAGAATAAGTAACACCAACCAACAACAGTTGACCTGAAGAGTAAAGGAAAGTCATGGGCATCAGCCTGGCCTCACACATTAGCAGGAAAGCAGAGCCGAACAGTAATACTGAACAAGAGAAGAAAACAAGAAAGAACACTGATTGACGTAGCCATCTTTAATTCTAGTGGTTCTTCTTTAACACTCTAGTTGACCCTGGCTGGGACCTCATACCACAGGGCTGGTCTGAGGAGCCAGCTCACAAGGTGTTTAGCGATTGAGAAACACTATCTGCTAGTATTAATTTAATTAAGGTACTTAGGAAATGGAAATACAGATACACACACACACACACACACACACATTTGCCAATATACTTTGCACGTTTATATCTTTGATCTTTGACGTTTTTGTTCATGATATTCTTTTGAACTCCTAATCACTGTGTATATTTAGAAATATAGTTGTTCTTTTAAACTTTTAATTGATTCTCTGTGAGTTTCACATCATGCACCCCAGTTTCACTCATCTCCCCATCCCCTTTGTCCTTGCAACCTGCCCCCCAAATAAACACACACAGAGACATACACATACATACACACAAAACAAAACAGAGCATTACAAAATACTTCGTCGTGGAAGCTGTAGTGTGTCACACTATGTCCATTGCAGTGAGCCACGGGTCTGGTTGGAGAATCAGAAGTCTCTGGATTCTATGACACTATCAATATTGGATCCTCCCTGGACTCCTCCTGATTCCTATTGTTGCCCCGTGTAACGGGGACTCTGCAGTTTTGGATGGGTAGGACAAGCCCTTTCACGTGTCCCAACAGTTCACAGATGATATAAATGTTGGAGTGGGTCAACCCAAAGCCCTGCATCTGCGCCTGCGTGGCAGCTGCGCCCGCGTGGCAGCTGCGCCTGCGTGGCAGCTGAGCTGGTTAGCCCACCAGCTCTTCCTTACCTGCAGCACCAGGGTGAGCTCTTCAGCATTGCTCCTGCAGGCCACCCAATGACATCAAGGCAGGGCCAGCTCTCCCACTGTTGTGCCCTTGGCACTGGCTTCCCTGAACCCACGCCTCTAGCGTCAGCTCCACTGTATTGTCCAGTCGAGGGTTCACTGTCCCAAGTGCTGCATCCGGAGAGGAGCTGGGCCAGCTCTCCTGCTCTCACAACCTCACTGGTACCTTGGCCATCAGGGCCAGTACCACTGTGTTGCCTAGGCCAGGGTCAGGGCCCATTCTCCTGAGTGCTGCAGTCAGAGAGGAGCAGGGCCAGCTTTCCTGCTCTCAAGACCCTGTGGCCATCTCTCCACTGTGGTGGGTGGTGAAGGGTAAAGGGGGTGGATATCACCCCCTCACCCAGGCCTCCTCATAGCAGATGAGTGGAGGGTCAACTTTCCCACACTTACACCTTGGGGCTGGCTCACCCACACCCCTGACACGAGGGCCGGTTCTTCTGTGCTGCCAAGGCAAAGTGCAGGGCCTGCTCTCCTGAGTGCTGCAGTCCGTGAGGGGTGGAGCCAGTTCTGCACAGCCCCTCTACACCCACATGGTCCCTGGTTGCTGCCTAGAGCCATGGACATCCCCATGTTCTGTAGTGGTAAATGTGAACCATGGACCCCGAGCCCTGCAGCCACATACTCATGGACTTAGATATTATCCTCAGAGGGTTGGTACTTCACCGTGGCCTCAGATGGCGGGGCTGGCTACTTACCACAGGGTATTACTCTCCGATTCCACCTCTCGTCATAGTGCCCAGGCTGTTCCACTTCTTTTTCCCTCCCATCTGTCCACCACATACTTGCACACCATAGTGGCTCCCAGGACATGTGGGCCATGTGGCTGGCAGACCTGATCTCCTCTGTCTGTGTGAATGGCGTGGTCTCAAGTGGGTCTCTAGGTATCTATAGCCTGCTGGTGTGACATGACAATGGTGTGGCATGGCAGGTGGCAGGTCTGTGGACATCTTTCCCCTCCCACACCGCACACAGCTTTGTGTGGGGGCAGGTGCGGCTCTGTGTGCCCTCTGTGCTGTGCTGCGGAGGGCAGGTCTGTGGTGTCTGGTGCTTGGCGGGTCTCTGGTTGTCTTTCTCCGTCTACTCTGTGCTGTGTAGCAGGAGGTTCTGTGTGTCTGTGACCGCCCATGCTGAGGGGAGGAGAGCAGGTCTGAATAAAGTTGATTTTTATACTCATCCGATATTTTTCACACTTTCCGAACTTGCTCATTAGCTCTAAGTGCTTTTTTAAAAAAACATGCAGTTTTTCTTATCTAAATTTTTATGTTTTTGGCAAAATTATGGTCCCATTGTCAAAGCATTTTTTATTTTCACTAACACTTTAGAAAGAAGCATTTTCCCAAGGGATAAAGATTTTCATAAGTATTAAAATTAATGGCCACACTATGTCTCAATATTTTGTTGGTCTCTCTGTTATTACTGTCATCTCTGTTTTTTCTTATATACAGAATGTGCTGATAAACATTGTCTTTGGGCTGGGAATGGATCTCAGTTGGTAGAGTACTTGTCTAGCATGATTGAAGCCCTGGGTTCAAGTCCCAGCACTGCGTAAATCAATCATGAGCATCAGAACTGCAAAGCTATCTTCAACTCTCTGGTGAATTGAAAGTCAGCTTGGAATACATGAGACCTATCTCAAAGCTACAAATGATCTATCTATCTATCTATCTATCTATCTATCTATCCATCTATCAATCATCCATCTACCTATCTGTATCTATGTATCTTTACTCTGCAAGTCTGCACTAGTAATCTGTAAGAATCATTAGTCCTCTGATGGTTTTAATGTGCCTCTGACTGACACATCCCACTCTGCTGGCTAGTGACTAGCCTCACAGTTCATTGTTTGATTTTGATAACATGTGGAGGTCCATGTTTCTCACTAGTGCTTCGTGTGGGCTAACAATTCTCTGCCTTCCTGACAGCCACCCTTGGGGGCTGGCCTGAGGCACTAATTGTGCATACTCAGAGGTGGCCATATCGATACTTTAAAGTCACAGTGCATAAAATAGCCTCCTTCTAGGCCTCAGGTACTAATTAAGGGCAAATTGATCCTTCTGTATGCACTTGTACATTCTTCTTGAGAGGACAGGTTATACCCTAAACAATTTTCAGATTTCTTTGAGAATATTTCTATAGGATGACCTTTCTTTCTTTCCTTCTTCCTCTGTTTCTTTCTTTCATTTCTTTATTTCTGTCTGTCTCTCTGTCTCATATATTACATCCTGACCACAGTTCCCCCTTCCTCCTCTCCTCCCAGTCCCTTTCCCCAGCCTCCTCCCACGCCCACCATTCACTCCTTTGTTTCCTTTCAGAAAAGAGCAGGCCTCCCAGGGATATCAACCAAACCACACGTGGCATAACAAGTTACAATAAGACTAGGCACCTCCCCTCATATGAAGGCTGGACAGGGCGACCCAGTAGGAGAAATGGGTATGGGGCGATTCTTAATGCAAATCAGCGGTTGCTGCCAGGAGGAAAAGCCAGGGATCTATTTAAGGCCCATGCCCCTCTCCTCCATGACCCGAGATGCTCCCGGGTGCCTCAGCAGGTGACAGACTCTTCCCCCACTGCTGTGGCAGCTGGTCTTTTGCTGTCAGGTCTGTGTCAAAGTAATTGAATCTTCTAAAAGGAAAAAATAATCACTTCTCAAAATAACTGAGAATAAAGGGCCCTTATCCCTGAGCTGGTGAGCGGAAGGAATGAGGGAAGGGACGTCCTCTTTAAATCCAGTGCTCTGGTACAATGAGGTATGCTGGCAGTCTTCCAGGAACCGAGTGCCATCAGAACAAGAGCTGGTATCAGTGCTGTGGCACTGCAGTGAAGGGTGGATTGCTTCTCATACCTCTTAGCTTCAGTAGCTGTGTCACTAAGCACGTATGACATGTGTGCTTCCATCACCGTGTCCCATGCCAGGATCAGTAGGCGTTTGAGGACCTCAGGCATGTATACAGAACACAAGTCCATGGCATGGTTTTAGGTGCAAGCCCAGATTCTGAGCCTGGACCCCAACACATGTTTGTAGCTAATCCACTGTTGGTCTCAGTTCCTGAAGTTAGTGACAGTCCCGTGGGGCAGCTGAGAGGGTAAGTCCTGGTCCCGTATTAATGTAGGGAGCTGTATGCAAAGAGTAGAGAGAGGCTGGGGGCAGGGGGCAGCTTAGATGTAGATGCTGATAAGTAAAAGATCAAGTTCAGATGTTTGCGTGGCAAGCCAGTCCAGTTACAAGGAGGCTGTGAGGTCCCGAGAAACTCTAGCTAGGGAGGGTGATGACCTATGCAGGAGCCTTGCAAAGGCAAAATCAAAGGCTCTGTGGCTGTAAACCACAGGGACCAACTTTGTTAGCCACAGACTCTGGGATGGGAGGAGAAATAGAAGGCTCTCAAGGATAGACAGGGCTCCGCAGAAAGCCGGTAACCTACTGCTTAGACTCTGTCGTAAGGGTGAGGGTCCAACAGCTCTTGTTTTTTTACCCAAGATTCACAGCTCGAGTCTTCATCTTGTCTCCATTCAACACATCTTTATCAGTTTATGGTCAGCACTCCTCAGCCATTAATAATGAGGCAATGAAGAAGTCCCTGGTCCCATAGGACTGACATTCCTGTGAGAGAGGCAGATGCCAAGAAATCAACAAGCAGATGCCACATATGTGTGCTGATGGAAATTCCAACACGCAGGGCAATAGGGAGTGGTTTTGGCTGCATTTGAACTCTGAGTGTAGACCTGTTGAGTGTAATTTTATAATACATGCTTGCTCTTTCTTGAGAGCTCTGCCCGAGCTCTCTCAACCTCTCGCAGCTAGCTCCACCAGCCTCCACGACCCCCCTGGTCTCCACTCTCCCGGTCTCTGCTTACTCCTTGCCTGGTGCTGGAAATGGCCTTCTCACCCAGCTTCTGCCGCTGGCTTGCTAAGCTACGCAACACCCGTCCCTCCTAGGATCGCCTGGAGCTACTGCTCAAGTTTCACCTACCGACTGCCTCCACAGTTGGCTCTGCTGACCACCTGTGACTGTTCCGCAGTCATGCCCTCTCTTTTGCCCGCCTGACTACTAGTTGTGAATGGAAAACACCCGACAATCTTAATATTTTAAAATCAGCCAGATGACACAACCGCTGGGCTCGGAATCTATTGTCCTAGCCTCAGCGATTCTATATTACAGTTTATCCAATGGCGGAGGTTGTCACCAGATCTAATAGCCCCCAAGCCTACATGGTGTCTGTCTTCTCTGTCCCACAGTCTGGCCAGAAAACCCTTTCTCTATGTCATTTCCTCCTCTTCTTCCTGGGACCTGAAAAACTTTCTTCTATATCTTCGCCCAGTAATTGGCTTCTACTGTCTTTATTTATTCAATCAAACAATTAGGGAATCTCCCCCTACATAGACCCTACAGGGAGCCATGGCTGCTCTGGGGAGTAGGGTTTGAGCAAAGTTCTGGAGAAGTCTGGGGCTGGGTCATATGGGCATGGAGGTAATCTTTGGGCTGAGAACAGCATCTGACTGGCCTGATTTGATCGCCTACCAGTCAATCATGTGGGACATGGTTCAACGGAGAACAGGCTGTGAAGATCAGATGGATGAGCAGGGTTATATGCCAAAAGGACGTGGGCTTGCTTTGACTGGAAGAAGAGGCCAGACAGACTCAATAGGCAGGAAAAAAGGATGTCCTAGCTGAGGGTAGTGGGTCTCTCAATGAATTCTCCCACAAACAAGCAGAATGCAAGGGAAAGGGAAAGTGCCCTTGAGTGCTCAGGCTCTGGACACTGCAGGAATGAGTTGAACAGAGAGATCTCTGGCTGCCACATGGTTCTGTAGTCTCAGAATTCCACAGACTTTGTCAGGAGAGACATAGCAAAACAGGGAAAGATAGAGCCATGGACTATGCCTGACTCTCCAACCAAGGTGTTGATATCTGCCCCCCATTGCCCCGAGAAAGTGACTTTCTCCTCCACAGTCAACATTTCCACAGGACACTGCACAGCGGAAGAAACTACGGCTGCACTGGCAGGTCTCACTGCCCTCAGGGGAGAGGATCTGACGGTTGGCTCTCATCAGTTGCCCGTGCACTAAGGTCTAAGGATGAGGCCCAGTAGGTGGACCTCCATCTTGCATTTGAGATTTTGAAATGTCTCCATGTTTTAGCGTGTATCATTAATGTATTCTTTAAGACTGATAAACAGTATTCTAGTGCATGAACTTAGCAGTTTTCAGTCCACTTTTTCCCCGGATCTTCTAGTTGTTTCCAATTTTAGCTACCACAATAAAGTACCACAAATACATGCAGCTTCCTGAACACACTTCCAGACTTCTGTGCCGTTGCCCATGCGGGTGGCCCTGCCTCCTCCCTGAGAGGCTTACGTCAAATGTCATCCTTCCACAACACCTTCTCCCTTGCCCTACTGCAACAAATCCGTCCTCCCCCCCAGTCCTCAACATACGATGTCCCATCAGTTAATGAGCCTGGAATCATAGTTTAGTGTGTTTCTTCACTGGGAGACCCTTTGTCAGTCATATTTACCTTTGCAATGGCCCTGGCTTGCCCCAATGCCTTCTCAAAGAGGATGCGGCTGAAGGAGTGGCTTAGTCAGTACTAGGGTATGAAGCCAGAAAGGCTTCCATCGGCCTTCCTGTGTAGGCTGACATGATTCTGCAGTCTTTTTGATTGTGCTTGGGCCACTCAATTTCCCATATCCCTCGAGGCGTACGGCTGGATAGCGAACCGGTGTCAGGAATTCTGGAATCACTTCCTGTGATTCAGGACTGGGTAGAGAGGTGGGCTGAAGAATCCAACAGGAACTGTAGAATTTGAAAACGCTATGCCATAGAGTTGGAATCAACTCACTTGCACAACCTTGTCTGCGACTCCTTCAATGCAACCCAGGGGTCGTGTGATGAAGGAGGAATATCTTTTAATTCTTCTTGAAATGGAAATGACAGCTTGATAGAGGCTGAGGAAATTTGGGGGGGCGTGGCCACAGGTGATCTTGCCTCCTCTCCCTAGTCTCCGCTGAGGGCTCCAGGGCCACTTAGGAGCAGATGAACCAGTGTCCTGGCTTGTCAAGTGCCAGTGATTGCTCTTTAGAGACCTTAGGTTTAGAAGTTACCTATTCTCCTAATGGGGTAACATGGGAGAGAATCACCGTTCTACTTAACCCCTTATGCCATGCGAGCAGCTAATTGCTGAGACTTCGCTCCACCTCCCACACAGGAAGTTTTAAGGCAACGTAGCATTAGAATCTGGCCTGGTAAGACTGTTTGGATCCAAACTCACAGTGAGCCAATAACAGTGCAGAAAGAAGTGCAAAGAGAGCAGCCTGAGCTCCTCTAGAGTTCGCAGGTAGCCGAGCACAAAATCAAGGTAATTGTTGAAGGAATTTGCACAATTGAAGGAAACCCTGCTCTTTGTACCAGGGCAGTAGAAAAAGTACCGGGAGGGCAAGACCTCTTTCATGGGAAGCTCCAGCCTGTAACAACACAAACTCATGTGGAATACATTCATTTATGAAGAAAGTGCTTGAAAAACAGAGGTCTAAGTAGGGAGTCAGGGCCTCCATGTCCCAACAAGACCACACGTACAGCAGTGTCTTCTCAGGTTCATCGGCAATTGTGGTGAAAGGGACCAGGTTCCATCTTGTGTTATTGGAGAACTTGACGCCATCTTCCACGTAGTACTTGGTTGAAGTCACGTATTCTGCAAGAGTTACAGGGTTAGGGAAGCTTGCACCAAGGTTTCAGAGAGCTCAGCCACAAACGAATGTGTTTACCACCCCTCCCTCCAAGACTCAGGAGCCCTTGTGGAAGAGGGGCAGAGAGACATTACATCACTGAATTTTGAAAGTTTCATCTCTGGTTTATAAAGTAGCTGTGTTTTTCTGGTGACTGTGGTCTGATGGGCTCTCCATCTGCTGGGTAATTGTGTGGGCTTGCTGTGCACACATGCTTCCTTCATTCACCCATGCCACTGTGCCCAGATGTAAACAGCAGGACCACAGTACCCCTTCCAGATCTATGTGAACAAGACAGTTTCTTTCACGCCAGGAGAACTGTCTGGGGGCGATGACCCATGTCCACTTTGGCCTCGTTGAAATGTGAAGTACTAAGTGGGTGTGGCTTGCTCGGCATTGTAAACCTTAATTTTATCTTCCTGTGCATACAGGAAGACCTATACCTTAAAGAAGTGCTTTCTATCTTTGGTTGACAGAGGAGGCTGTGGACAGAGCGGTTATCACGGTATTTGTCAAAGTCCTAATTTCATACATGAGAACCACAATTCTGGAAGGGCACCACTTATATGAGGCTTGCCTCTATTCTGGACGTCCAAGGCAATGGAAGCAGAGTTACACTGTAATGGCGGACGATTTTGTAAAATGAGCACTGTGACTTATATTTGTAATGGTGTGAAAGGTGGGCGAAAGGGTTAAGTTGCAGTCTTGGTCATGTCAGTGATTTTAAGTAGAGTAGTGACAGGGTCAGAACTCATTCAGGTGTAGATAATGAAGTCGAGGGAAGCCACTCTGATCATTTTCTGGTAACGACACGCTGTTTGAAGGTTAGGTGCTTAAACATCCCATCTATTTGGTGGTCACACACGGATGACAGAGGTAGGATGGGAAATCCTTAATACCAGTGTCTGTTATTCACGCCTTGTGTGCGGCAGAGACTTGGAAATGTCTATGGATCTGTCCCCGAAGATGGAGGTTAGAAGGAGAAAGCAGGTCAGGGGTTTTCAGTGACTTTCAAGGAATTCCATATCCCACCTCAAGATTTCCAACTTGGCATTTCAGAATTTTCAATTATAGAGGTGAAAATAGAAATGTGGATAAATGAAGCAGAGGCAGAAATGGTGGCATGTGTGTACCTGTGTCTTCATAACCCGGAGGCCAACTGGAGAGGAGCCCAAGATTAGGGCTAGCCTGGGGTATATCCCTGTCTCAAAAACCTAGCAAAAATAATGCCAATAACTTTTTCTTTCTTTCTTCCTCTTCCTCTTCCTCTTCCTCTTCTTCTCCTCCTCCTCCTCCTCCTCCTCCTCCTCCTCCTCCTCCTCCTCCTCCTCCTCCTCCTCCTCCTCCTTCTTCTTCTTCTTTTTTTGCCACGAACCCATTTTGATGGCAAAAGTTTTTTGAATCTAGGGACTGTCTTTCTGACCTGGGAACAGTGAGACATCCTCACCCAGTTCTGTAGACAGGTGTTAAAAAACTGTTTTCTGGTCCATCAATGGTTGATGGTTTCAATATAGACCTGAATAATGTCATTTAGGGATATTTACTCTTTTAAAGTAAGTTTCCTCAATTAACAATGAACCAAACACAGTCTAAAGCCTCATTTGATTTTAAAATAGTTAGTAAAAACATTAGTAGGTAGTGGGCACTTGAGCAATGGCTGCCCGTTGCCTGCTAGTTCAGCCGAATCCAGCATTCAGGATAACTCTACCCCCCAGATTTGTCATCTTGTTAGAATGTTCCACTGTGACAAATGACACCGCTGTTTTTCTTCTTGGAGGATCGGTCCTCTCCTCTCATGCCCTCTCCTCTCCTCCCCTTCCCTCCCCTGCCCTGCCCTCCTCTTCCCTCCCCGCTCCTCTCCTTTCTTTTGGTTAGTCATTTTGGTCTCATTAACTAGCCTGGGTTTCTACTTTCAAAAATTGAATTCAAATATCTCGCCCAGGACCCTGTAAGCAACCATGATGAATCTTACTAATTCATAAAGAAATTAAAGACTTGAAAGCAGAGGAGGGGCTAGGTGGGAAGAGGAGGGGGATTGGCATGAAGGGAACTGAGTTAAGGGTATGGATACGATAAAAATATATCATACGTATGTATGGCAGTGCCACACGAGGTACATTGTTATACACAATCAACGTACGCTAATAAAAAGAGAAATTTTAATTTAGTGGTTCCAGAGCATGGCCTGGATATGCATATTAAAATCCAAAGCAGAAAAAAGACAAGGGGGACACTGAGGTAAAGGGCGAAATTTGAAGGCCAGTGTTAGCATGAATGTTTCAGAAGATAGCCACTGAACTCAGCTGTGACATGTAAGGTCTTGTGTAACGCTGCTGTCTGTGCCCTGTCCCCTTCTGTCTCCTCAGCCATCATGTATGTCATGGGAGCCCTTGGCCCCGCAGTAGGATACTTACTAGGTGGGCTACTCATTGGCTTTTACGTGGATCCCAGAAATCCCGTTCACCTTGATCAGAATGACCCCCGTTTCATCGGAAACTGGTGAGTGTTTTCCACATTTTCTATTTCACTTCTCACGAGACATGGTCAGTCACAACTCCCCGCAGTTACAATTTCCCCAGCAAAAAGGGAAAAGGTAGCTAGTAGGCATTGCCTGTAATAAATGGTAGGGAGAATAATTTCCCCACGAACAGCCATGTTCTTATCCCCAGAGCTTATGAATATGGGACCTTATGTGGTGAGGGGACTTTGAAGGGGGGGGGTCATGTTAAGGATTTTTTGGGGGAGAGGTGAGGCCAGATTCAGGAGGTCTGCTGATTAAAGAGGAGACCCTGGCAGTTCACTGTGAAGACAGACGACAGGCTGTGAGCAAAAGAATTGCAGGCAGGGCCTCTCTAAGTCAGGGAGGGAAGACGGGTTCTTCTTTAGCCAGCACTTTCATACAGGATGTGCAGTAGATACCCAAGGCCCAGAACCAGGAGCTGATGCGTGTGTGTGTGTGAGAGAGTCATTCCATGTGTGATAGCTTGTCAGAGCAGCAACAGGAAGCTAACACAGATGCGTCTGGGTCACTGTGTCCAAAGCAGAGTTCAGGAAGAGGGCATCTGTGACCCAGAGAGCACTTTCCGGGAAGACTGTTTTAACCCCATGTCCCATTACCTTTTCTGTGCTGTAGAGAGAAAAATACTTCCCACTCTACTTGGGTTTTTGTTGCTGTCATAAAACACTGGCCAAACCTAATTTGGGGGAACAAAGGATTTATGTCAGTTTGCAGGGTGTAGACCATCGTTGAGGGGAGCTAAGGCAGAAAAAACTCTTAAGGTGGGAGCTTGAAGCAGAAACCACAGAGGGATGATGTGTGCTGACATGCTTGCATGCTTGCCTAACTCAGGGCCACCTGCCTAGGGTTGGAACCACCCGAAGTGGGCTGGGTCCCCTCACATCCATCATTAATGGAGAGAACTCTGGCAGACTTGCCCACACAGCAGTCTGATGGAGGCGGTTCCCCAGTTGAGAGTCCTTCTTTCCTGGTGTCAGTGGTTGGTATGGAGATGACAAAAAGCTATAGAGTGTGGGCCTGTCCTCTCGGGCTCAGATCTGTGTGTCTGTCCTTTCGGGCTCAGACCTGCAGTCCTACTTTTCCGTTTCTTCACTCTGAGCAGATATTTTCTTTTTGGAAACAGATTTTCCCCATATGTGCTGTACATTTAGCTGTTTTCTCACTTGCTAGACTTTAAGAGTCCTGCCACATGAGTGATGCTCTGGACTTGGGGCAACTTCATCATCAGGAGGTATACTGTTTATCAGCGGAGCCAGACTTGTGTTTTAATTCTCCGTGGGCCCCAACTTGAGTAAAACAATTCTTTCTTTATGAGAGCAAAGCCAGTATCTGAAAATATAGACTGCTTTACCCATTTTTATTATAGGACAAGAGCCTTATGACTCTGTGGTTGGTGGGAAATATGCTTAACACAAATTTCTAAGCAGTTAACAGATACTAAGGAGGCCGTTTGACAGTTTTGATTTTTACTGTAACCCTCCCTCATTGAAGGTAGTTGGACTGAGACTCACGTGGACTTGGCCTGCAGAGCATTTGAGTCATACAAAGAGGGATGCCCTTGCCAGCGGTGGGGGAATAGCAAGGGCTTTGAGACCTAGACAGTGAAGATTTTGATCTCAGCTGTTTTCATTGCAGTTCTGGAATGAGTCAGAGTAGAAATTGTTTTTCATTGTTAGAAAACAGATTCCTAAAATGTACTTACGAATGTCCAGTGTACACCCTGAAGCAAGGGGTAGGAAGGACAGCAGAGGGCTTTAGTCTGCCCTGTGCCTGATGCTGACATTGACCAGCGTTCTGGTTGACAGGCATCTGTCTATTCAGCTGCTGACAGAGTGGGTCTCTGTGGAGCACAGACCGTCAAGTTGAATTCCTGTAGTGTGCTCCTAAGAGCTGTGTGGGTTTCGTGAAACTGCTTCTTTGTGTCTAGGTTGTAGGGTTGTTCTGAGGAACAAGTTGGCTATGGAGAGCTCTCAGTTCCTCTTGTTTTGGCTTTCCTGTGTATCCTGGCCTCCATAGGTGTTTTGTTTGTTTGTCTGTTTGCAGCTCAGTAGGAGGTTGAGTGCAGGTCTTGGGCTAACCCAGCAGTCACTCTGTCCTTATGATGCATCCCCAGACCTCTCTTTTGCCTTTTGATTTTCACTCCCAGTCTCACCAAGCTGCTTAGGCTGGCCTTGGACTCACTTGTAGCCAAGGCTAGCCTTGAACTTGCAGTCCTCCTGTCTCAGCCTTCTGAGTAGTTGGAATTATGGACCTGCACCACCAAACCAAGGCATCTTCATTGCTTTGAATTTTAACAATAGTCAGATAATTTTATCTACCCGCTTGACAGCTTAATCTTAATTCTGTAAATGACCATCAGTTTAGAACTATCTAAGTTTTTTTAAAAAAATGCATTAGAGTGTTGTTTTTTTTTCCTGTTCAGTAGTCTTGTTGGTAATAGGTTTCTCATTGAATGCAATACTTAGAACCAAAGATAAGTTTTCACTGAATAGAGGCTGAAGGAGTGAAGGGGGATATTATGCTGGCATTTCTTAGACACTTGCTGTGTGCTAAGCATGATAAGAAGAGCTTTACACATACACTCATTTAAGTCTTTTAATGATCAAATGTCGTTTTTAATATCATGCCCATTTTATAGGTCAGGCAAGTAATATCCACGGAGTTGAATTACCTGAATAAAGCCTCTGTGTGGTGTTCTGGGTTAAGGAGCTGACAGTAATGGGGCCATTTGTCAGGCTACTGCCCACCTGTGGGTCGCTTGAATAAGGGTTCCTGAGAAGGATTTGGGTATCTGGGCCCCTCAGTGTTGCCTGTTATGGAGGTGTCTTCTTCCAATGCATGCTGCATCTTCTCCTGTCCCGGCTTCTCCCGGCTTCTCCCGGCATGCCCTTCAGCCGTGTGCTCAGAGGCTGTCACTATCACACGGTTATTTCTTGAGGCTGCTGAAGAACATGATCTGGTTTGCTTTGCTTCTAGTTGACCCCAAGTTCTCCCATTTTTATTTGCTTGCCGTAGTTCTTCCCTTCCTCTGGGCTGTGAGACTGTATCTTGAGGATTGGCAGAACAGCTCAGTGGGTACAGGTGCTCAATGCACAAGCCTGGTTGCCTGAGTTCACTCCCGGGAAGCCATGTAAAGGTTGAAGGACAGGACCGTTGCCACAAAGTTGCCCTCTGACCTCCACACGTGCACACTACTGCCATATCAAAACACATTAGTATTAAATAAACATCTCAAGATTTAAAAACAAGAGTACCTTGAATGGCTGCATGAAGTTTTGATCATCCCAGGTTGGGGAAGATTGGGAACCTAGTCTGAGAGCATCTCTACATTAAAAACAAACCAAAGCAGCTGCTGCCCACTATCTGCTGGTTTGGAGTGGGTATTTCATTAGGTCTGTTATAAGCACCATCTTATTTAAATTTGATGACTCCTAGAAGCATTTTGAAACCTTCTTTTCAGATGAGAAACTTAACAGGGAAAAGTAAAACCATTCCCTCATTGACTCAGGGCCACGTGTCCAGGGGTGGAACCATCGGCAGTGGGCTGGGTCTTCCCACGCCCATCACTTATCAAGAAAATGACCACATACTGGCCCCCACATCAGTCTGATGGAGGCGTTTCCCGGTTGAGATTCCTTAGTTAATACGTGGTGAAGACAGGGCCCAAATCCAGATGTATCAAAGCTGCAACTCATGACTGTCCTGAGTCCACTGCCTGCGGTCTTGAGGAAGGAGGATGTGAGGCAGACAGTGAGAGGCCAGAGGACAAATGTGGTGTGCTATGGGCAGTGACCGGTGAGGGCCTGTGAGCAGCCAGGTTCTGAAGGAGCCATGTTTACCCAGCTATGTTCCCCAACACAGATACCTGCCACCCATTTTAAACCTATTTCTTTCAGTTTATGTATTGAGCAAGATTTTGAATCCTTAACCTGTGCCAAGCACTATTGGTACTTAGACACCCCCTAGGAATCTCTCTGGCACGCAAAGCACAACATAGGCTTCAAGTCCAACTGTATACTCGGAGGTTGTTTCTTACATCTCTGGCTTACAGTACTTTTATGTTCTCCATGTAAAATGATGAACTCTGAATGTCTTGATGTCCGTCATGCTTGTTAAAGACTGTGAGGAATAAATAAGTGGGGAAGAGCAATGCATGCTTAAGTACTTGCAAAGTATTTGAACCCCATCAGCAACAAAACATGCACACTGGATGTAGAGATGCTATACTGGGGTATAGCTTCAATCACCAGTGTCAAAAAGACAGAAAAACAAACCGCATTTGACAGGAGTTAAAAAGGGTGAGCTGGACATGCACTGTCCTAGTACTCGGGAGGCAGAAGCAGGCAGATCTCTGTGAATCTGAGGCCAGCCTGGTCTACAACGTGAATTTTAGGAAAGCCGGGGCTACACAGAGAAACCCTGTCTTTAAAAATGGGTGGTGCTGTATATTACTCCTCAAAGCATGTGGGGCAGTCTATTGCTGTTCTAGTAAATTTATTGTAGCCGGGTGTGGTGGCTCAAGCCTGTCACCTTAGCACTTGGGAGGCAGAGGAAGGCAGGTGTCACAGTCACCTTGAAATAATAATCAATTAAGGTCAGGCTGGGTTACATGAGACTCAGGCTTAAACAAAAGAAAACAAAATAAAACAAAAACTATTATGAAATGCACACTGTAGCAGAGATAGCTGTGTTAGCAGATCCATAGCTGTTCAGATTTCTTGTATGACATCCTAATCAAGTAGCTGAGTATATTAGTTACTATACTCCTAGTATAATTATAACATTTTTCATTCATACCACAGAAAGGCAAATTACCTTTATTTTCTCAGTTTGTTTGGTTCTCTTTGCTTTATAATTAGTGAAGGTAAAATGGTTTCTCTGCACTTTTATCCTGACAAGTCTCATTCTTTGATTTGTTCTTACTCCCAAACTGAAGCCATAAATACAACTGACATTTCCCAATTTTTTAGGTGGAGTGGATTCCTTCTTTGTGCCATTGCAATGTTTCTTGTGATATTCCCAATGTTTACTTTTCCAAAAAAGCTTCCACCTCGACACAAGAAAAAGAAAAAATTTTCTACTGATGTTGTTAGCGACGATGACATCATCAAGGAGAAATCAAACACGAGCGAGCAAGTGAACAAAAAGGTTTCTTCGATGGGCTTTGGAAAGAATGTCAGAGGTAAAGTATGTCTCTTACGTGAATCCATGCATGATACTTCAGGCCGGTGTTCTGCTAAGTGTGGACCCAAGGAGGCATGGCTCAGTGGTAGAGGGCCTGAGACTTGAGCTTGATGCTCAGCAGGACCCCAAAATACAACCCTGTGACTGCACACCAGTGTCTCCCGAAGGTGTTTGGTGCTCGATGGCCAGATGAGAACTGCATTTGAGAGGAAGGGCTGCCAATGTCACTTTAGAAATGTGAGAGAATGACCTTTTTGAGGGACAGTGGAGGACAGAAAGAACAGGGTTGGGCAGTGACACAGTGGCAGTGGAGAAGAGGGACAAATAAGAACAAAACAAATGACAGATTTGAAAGATATAAAGAGTCAGATCTAAAGAGACAGATAAAAAGAGCTGCAACGGAACCCATTGCACTGTGAGCTAGTTTTTAAAAGGAAACTTAATCAATGGTTTGAGAAAAGTAATAAAAAGTTAGGCTTATATTTTTCAAGTGTTTAAAAGGAGGGATAGCCTGAGGACCAGAGATCCATTTCTGGATCCCATGGTGGGAGAAGAGAAACACTTTTCAGGACTGTTCTCTTAACACACATGAGGTACCACGAGCCTGACATTCACCTGCACACATCATGCACACTTACACACACTAATAGTGAAAAATAAAAACAAAACATAAAACAGACAAAACTCCAAACAATTCATTTTGAGTGTGTTTTGCAAAATTTACTAGTAGATGACAGATTAAATAATAAAGAAATGGCCCACCCTGCGGGAAGTTTGAGGGTCACTGCTTTAGGTCACGAAGATACCCATAACTAAATGCAGCATTTGCTGCAATTTCTGGGGTCTGATTTCTAATACCCAACACGTTGGGTAAAGGAGAGTTCGTTCTCGAGAAGCAGCATGGTAGTATAGGGTGATCCTTATGTAAGTATGGAAATTCACTAGAAAGGAATATTATTCTCCTGTGGTGGTCCTGGCAGAAGGACATTTGTAGAAGGGACTATCCTGTTTTTTCATTTTTATTTCTCTTAAAAATAATGTGTTTAGGGCTGGAGAGATGGCTCAGCGGTTAAGAACACTAACTGCTCTTCCAGAGGTCCTGAGTTCAATTCCTATGGTGGCTCACAACCATCTGTAATGGGATCTAATGCACTCTTCTGGCATGTCTGAAGACAGCCAAAGTGTACTCACATAAATAAAAATAAATCTTTAAAAAAATTAATGAGTTTAGCACACCTTTAATCCTGGGGTGGGGCAGGGTGGGGCCAGGGCAGGGAGATTTCTGTGAATTTGAGGCTGGCTTGGTTTGTAAGCTCTGAGCCAGCCAAATCTAGACAGTGAGACCATGTTTCAAAAGGGAAAGTGATAGTGGTGGTGGTGGTGGTAGCAATAAATAATGATAATGAGTTCGTTAAAGTTAGATCAAACCGTGTAAAACCTGAACAACTTAAATGGTTTCTAAGTAGACAGCTTTGACCTACACAATGGCAGTTAGCCTCCTTTGTCTAAGGAGCCTATGAATTCTCGATGAACTCCCGTTTATTGTTTTCAGTTTTACTTCCTGAATTCTTTGAATTAATTTTTATGTAAATTATAGAGCATGGTGTTTATAAATGCTTATGATAAAATGACTCTGGCAGACGGGTGGGAGTAAGTTACTAGCATGCCACAGAATTGTCCCTATAACCTAAGAAGGATAATAGACCAGAACATTGCTAAAGACTGCTTGTTAAAAGCAATTATCAGTATTTGGAAAAACGTTTTCTTTCTATTTAAGTTGTAGATGTGATCTCCTTCCTCCCCATGACGTTGTGACAATGTGTTCTTTTGTAACTGCTAAAATGACTTCTGATACTATTGTGAGACAAACGGATTCTCTGGCCGAGCTCTTCCCCGTAGGCTAGCCCACCATTTGCACAGCTTCATTACAGACCATTATGATGATCACACACACTGATTTCTCCTAAAGATTTATTTCGGTTTTAATTATGTATGTGTGTGCATGCACCTGTATAGGTGCAGGTACCTTTGGAGTCCAGAAGAGGGTGCTGGGTCTCCTGAAGTTCAAATTACAAGTGGTTGTGAAATGCTGGTGCTGGGACCTCATCTTGGGACCTCTACAAGATCAGTACCACTTAACCACTGAGCCATCTCTCCAGCCCCCACAATTGGTTTTACAACTTAACTGAGAAGAAGTTGGTATTAAGTAATTTAAAACATATGAATATATTTAGAATCTTAATTTGGGGGAATCGAGTAGACTCAAGGGAAGAGATAAAGGCATGGTTAGAAGTGTTTATATTTTATAAATCAGGACTTCAATGTGAAAAATATCAACTGGACAGTGGAAGGGGGTATTGATATCAAGTGCTAAAGTCCAGGCAACTGCTGATGTTCTTTCTAAAGGTGTATGAGCGCTTGCCTACATGCTTATCTGTATACCACTTGCATGCTTGCCACCTGCAGAAGCCAGTAGAGGGCACCAGATCCCCTGAAATGAAAATAACAGGTTGTTATCTGCCTGCTATGGTGGGCGCTGGGAATCAAACCTCTGCAAGGTCCTCTGCAAGAGCTGAAAGAGCCCTTCCCTGCAGATCCATTTCTCGGCCCCCCAGGCTTTTTCTAGATACTCCCGCTGCCCTTTCTTTTCATGGATCTCTGCCATGTTCTCTTCCCAATGCTTCTTGAAACTTCCAGAGCTTTTGGGAGGCTTTCTACCATCATATATCAAAAATGAGAAGAATCTATTCTGAATTTAAGACTTATGGAATTTTACATGCTGATTCATTAGTTTTCTTATACTGCAAGGAATTGTGTGTTTCTGACTTTTCTGCACAGGTGTGGATCATCTGGTGTGTGTGTGTGTGTGTGTGTGTGAGAGAGAGAATGAAAGGAGTCTGAACGTGTTGTGTAGTTGGTTTATGAAGTCAGTTTCCAGTCTGATTTTTTTGCTCATATTTCTGGTAAATTCTCATGTTTACTCTCTTTCTGGATTATAATGTGTAAACCTCCTAGATGGGACACACTGTTCGTTCTTAACTCTAATTATGCAAAATGGATTCTCTAGCTGGTTGTAGACTGGAAGTTCAAGACAGAATCTCGTGTAGCCCAGGCTGGCCTTAAACTCATTATATAGCTGAAACTGGTCTTGGAACTCTGATCCTCTTGCCTCAAACTTTGAATGTTCAGATTATGGCCACATTCCACCACACCCAACCTGGTTTACTTGTTAAACAGAAACACTGTTTTAATGGATACTGAAAAGCTCTTGCTAAAAATGCCTTAAACTATACCAGTGGTATTGGAAGGACGTTTAGCTGAAGTATTTAAATCAATTCATTTATCTTGTACACACCGATGCGCCTTACAGTGCTTACTGCAAAGCAGCTGTTGGAAGTGACATTCTAATATCTAACCCAGCTTGGCGAAGGCCAAATGAAACCTCCAGGTTCGAATTCAGGCTTGGTGTGATCTGCTCCATGGAGCTGAGCCTGAAGGTCTTGCATTGCAGAATGGTTTAGATTTCACTCTGAGTTAAATGGGAGTTTGGGTACTTTTTTCTTTCGTTGTCTGGAGCAGGGTTTCCGTTCATCTTTATTTTTTGTGTGTATTCATCAATACCAGCTCTTTTAAAGAGGAAATTGATAGCTGAGCTATCGATTTGTACTTCCTTAAAAAGAAAACGATGTAGGCTTTACAGAATGGTGACTTTTTGGTTTGTTTTATTTGTAGACAGGACCTTGCTTTGTCACCCAAGCTGGCTTTGAACCTCTGGGTTTGAGTGACCCTGTGCTAAGTCCCAGTGACCTGGGACTAGCAAGGCCTGCCACCACACCTGGTTAAAGGCCTTCCCTTTTAGAATCTCTCTTGCTGAGGCTGCTAGAAGAAAATCCATTGCACTTTCTACTTTTTGCTTCCCCATTTTGATGCAGATGTTGGGAAAATCTGACTCAGGTTTCTAGATTCTTATAAATTATGTAGAATGAGGTGGTTGTAAAACACCACAAAGAAGAAAGTCAAAACTTAAGTGTGTCTGCATTGCCTTTCAGCAAAGAGATTAACATTGATTCCATCAAAATCTTAACAAAAATAAACATGCAAAATATTTAAGTGGATCAATGTTCCCGTGTTTTGAGGCCTAGGGTTTAAAACCTTTCCCATTTAACTGAGTATCTTTCTGCATAGGAAAAAAAAAAAAAAAGGTGGCCATTGACTTTCCTTTGTGCCTACTTTTAATCTTAATTGTTTCCTATTATTAATTTAACTTAAAATAGAATTTCTTCTAGCTAGGATTTTGTCTGTGTTGGTGTGCAATATGTTTATAATCATAACCAAACATCGAAGAAGTTATTTTATAACTGTTGTTATTGTTGTCATTAAAGGATAATGTCAGGGTCTTAGGAGCGAGCTCAGCCAGTAAAGGGCCTGCTGAGTGAGCACAAGGGTCTGGGTTTGGACCCCAGAATCTGTAAAATTCAAGTCCCACAGTGCACATTCAACCCCATGCTGGTGGTGCAGCAGGCTGTGGTGAAGTTGGGATAAAGATGGGGCAGAGCCCAGAGAAGGTTTCAGACTTGGTTGTAGCTGTCATGAAGTGAGTGCGCCATGTTTTGCAGAATTCTCTGGGGAGACTGGAGAAGTGCAAAGAGAGTAAGTCATGAACCACAAGGAGGCTAGGATGCACCCCAGCCGTGGAATGTCTGCTTGACACGCACAAGGCTCTGGATTTGATCCCCAGCACCCCAAAAGAACCATAAAGAGAGGATGGGACTGACTAAGGGCGGGAGACTGAGCGTTTAAAGGAAGCACCAGGAAAGGCGATCAGGGCAGGTCACCTGATCCCTGTAGAGGTGGGGTAGCCAAGAGTCCCAGGTAGAGAATCAAGTGAAAAGGGTAGATGGGTTTGGAAATGCTGACTAGGTTTCTTGTGCTTGACATATTGTTGAACATATGTGGTGTGCGAGCAACTTTCTTGGAATTCCTCCCTCCCAGGGAGCTGCTAAAAACACTCTGAGAGGGAGCCCAGGTGAAATCAGCCTGCTCCGTGAGCCCTTGTCTCCCCTGCCTGCCTAGGTGCTTTTCACTCGGCTGCCAGAGAAGTCTGGTAAATGTAATTCCATCCTCTCCCATAGGACTTCCTGGGTCTAATGCATGGCTGTATATCCATCCCACCTTCTTCTTTCTGCCTTATTTACAAACCATGCTTCAATCACATCGTGCTCGTTGCTGGTCCAGACGTCCGCTGACCCCAGGGCCTTTGCAGCCGCCATCCCTATGCTAAGGATGTTTCTCCCCGAAACTCCTCATTTGCTTCAGCATGCTGCTCACTGAAGCCTTCCTCAACCTACTTAAAACATCTCCAGTTCCCCTTCTAATGATTCTGAGATCCCATACTCCCCAACCTCCCACTCAGGTCTCCTGACACACCCGTGATGCACAGTTGCCCCTTGGTACCTCCAAGAAGACTCAAGGTGCATATATAAAGAGACACAGTGTTTGCACATACATTTTGACACCCTCTTTTAGACTTTGAGTCGTCTCTAAGAGTCTGATTACACTTTTCACAACACAAAGACCATGCGAATAGGCTATATGGTTTTGTTTATGGTCAATGACAGGAGAAGTCCCCACATGCTCAGGGCAGATGAAGGTATTTCTGTTATTTTTGCTCTGTGGTTGGTTGAGATCACAGATGCACAGCCCAGGGCGATTCAGAGCTGTCTGGAATGCCCTTATATCTTTGTTGTTTCCCTGGCTCAGCCCCACCCCCACCCTGCTCATCACATACATTGCTGATTAACCCCACCAAGTGGAACTCAGTAAATATTTAATGGATGATTGCTCAACTGGGCGTTTATTTTAAGGTCTGAAAACATCCAGACTCATCAAAATGGATCTCATTCAGGATGGGTCTTCTCAACTCAGTATGAAGCTCAGATAACAGGCACAGGAATTAGCAGAGAGAGGCAGAAGGACAGAATCGAGTTGGAATTTCTAAAAACTACCCAGCCTTAGTGTATGTGGCCTTTGCATGTACACCTGCAGGCCAGAAGAGGGCATCCCATCCCATTACAGATGGCTGTGAACCGCCATGTGGGTGCTGGGAGTTGAACTCAGGACCTCTGGAAGAGCAGCCAGTGCTCTTAACCTCTGAGCCATCTCTCCAGCCCCAAGATAAGGGTTTGACTCAGCAATGTGGGTCCGTCAGCTGTGGCTGTGAGTCACACTGCCTTGCCCCTCTGTGTGTGAGCTTTGCTGGGATGCACTGCACTTTTATGCTTTGTGCCTTTTATTGAAGGCCGTTGTTGGGATCCCAGGACTTGCCCAAGGATGGCTTCCCGATGCCTTCTTCAGCACAATGGCTCTCAAATTCATCCTCCATCAGCAACACTGGGAAGTGCCAGGATTCCCAGTTCAGGGGATCTGGACCTCAGCATTTTAAACAGACACCCAGGTCTCACTGATGTTATAGGGTGAGGGCCACACAAGACACCCATTGCTTCTTATGATACATGATAACGAGACAGGCTGTGTTTTCTACAGAGTGTTTCTGATGATGATGACTGGTGGTGGTAGTGATAGAGGCGGTGATGGTGATGGTGATGGTGGTGGAGGAGGAGGAGGAGGAGAACTTTTTACCTTGCTGACCAGGAAACTCATTGTACGGCCATGTTTTTCCCTTTCTTGCTCTTCATGCTCTGCTCTGTTTAAGTTCTCTTCATTTCTAATTCTTTGTTTCATTTCTGATTTGCCTTCATTTCCTTGAGCCTTTCTTTTCTTTCTTTTTTTTTTTGTGGCAGGCCACCTCTTTTTGGTTTGGGTATCTGGATGGTGAGCTAAAAGACAAGCAACAATAGGCTGAGAGTCCCTAGGAGTGAGAAAGCGCTCTACATTTCATACCCAGTGCAAACTGGCTGTGGCCATGAGGAGTCTCCATTCAGAAGGATGGAGACAATGCTCATGAGTGCTAAATCTAAGCCAGCAAGGGCACGCCATGACCTGCTGGTTCTTACTGACGCCGTTCGGGCCTGACGTTTCCATTTCTGTCCATGAGTGTAGACCAGAGTGGCTCGGAGATTCTGCGGCTAGGCTGGACAGTCTCTGCAATGAAGCAGGCGATGCTGCATAGTGCCTGGGGAAGGGCAGGGGCTCAGGACTTAGAACATTTTGTGGGGTTCTCATCTTTGAGGAGCCCCTGGGGTCACTGGTTTCAAGGATAGTGTACAGGAAGCAGGGGTAATATTTATCTCATACTGTAAGGTAAATCATGCTGGTTGGTGTCTCCACCATGGTTTTGACTCACGCATGGATTTAGAAGTACAGTGGGGCCAGGCCTGTGTTACTTCTCTTTTAGCTCGTCATCTATATGTCCAAGTGAAATCAGGGGAGATGATCATGTGTACTTGCCAGAGATGGCACTAGGATTTTTTATGACTGGATGCTCAACAATGCTGAGAATGTGATTTTAGTGTATACAGATACTGAATGGCGACAGAGGGGCCAATGTCGCACCTTGCAGAGCCCTTGGGCGGGGCAGGCTTAACCAAGAGGCAGAAATAGGAGTGAGGCCGGAAACTGGATCAGAGCCATCACTGGGATTTCTTTGGGAAAGTGAAAATTTAAAAAGATATTGAAAGAATAAAATCGATGGGTTATATTTACTTTTAGAAAAAAAGTGACAGAGGAACATTGACCTGGAAGCTGACTGTCAACAGGAGGAACCACACAGAGGCAGGTCATAGGGGAGGAATTTTCTTGCAACTAAAAGAGAAAAAAAAATCAGAGTGTAAATGGAAGGTTAAAGTACGCAGAAAGTAGCATGAAGTGATTAGCATTCATACACATGAATTGGAATCTTGAGGAAAATATCAAATTAAATTAGGTATGGTCCAGTAATATGAGCTACGGTATCAAAATCCTTGGGCTGCTGCTTATGAGGCAGTCCCTCAGTTACCTACCAAAGAAGCTTCCAAAAGACCCCACCCCATCTATGTGCTGTATCAACAAAATACTGTATTCTCTTAATAGCATCTTAATCATTCTTTAATGGACTTTTTATTTGTAATCTTATCTAAATCTGCTAGGAATTTTTTACATTTATTTTTTCCTGACTTTTTAAAATTAATTCTGTAGATTAGCATGGAAAGTGGTGGGTTTCTTTACCTTCGAAGAGCTGTCATTCAGATGAATAGGATCCAGTCCTTCTTAGCTCTCAGTGTGTTTCCCGTGTCTGCACCATGGACCCCTTCACCTTGGGACTCATGCTGTGTGAACTTAGCCATTCACTGCATTTTCTCACACACAGATATTGTTTTCAGTATACATGGCTGTTGTGATGTAGTAGGAAATGCTAGCAAATAAATACAGGTGTTTTAGTGCCTCTGTAGACGCAGGATAAAAACTACTGCAGCCTCAGCAGGAGCAGCCACACTGAGGGATTTTAGCATGGCATGTGCTCATAGTTCTCTCAATGGGGGATATATTTCTCACTGAGAGTAAGCTCTCTCAGTAAGTTCTTCTCTTCCCCTTTGTCTTTGCTGCAAATGACTGTGATTTGATGCTTGCTGCTTTCTAACATGTTAGTCTTGACAGATGCTCCAGACCACACCTTACTTAAAGCATGTGTTGGAGGGTACTTGCCTAATGGTTGGGCCATGACAATATCTGCTGTCTACAAGGCTTCAGAAAAGAACCAGCTGTAGCCCTGCCTGCACCAGGACTGGTCAGAACCAGTTGTAGCCCTACTCACACGGGGACTGGTCAGAATCAGGTGTAGTCCCACCTGTTCTAGGACTGGTCAGAACCAGCTGTGGTCCCACCTGTGCTGAGACTGATCAGTCTTTCAATTTCCACAAGAATTTCAATTTCCACAAGAATGCCCTCATTCAATATCTCAGATTTTCTAAAACTTTGACTAAAGAGTTGCACGGCCATTGAGGAGAAGCCAAGAGATCCACTGCAGGTATCCCTTTTGTGAGTAGAACGCCATTGCTCTCTTTGTGTGGAGGTGTGTGGTGGCAGGGCCACCCAAACTGCCATTGGCATCTGTCTGCATGAAGCAAAGGACCTGACAATACTGTTAACGTGTCTTTTACACGTGTTTTCTTTTCTTTTTCTTTTTAAAAGAACAAGGCCAAACCAGGGTCTCACTATATATCCCTGGCTGAGTAGGAAGTTAATATGTGGACTAGGCTGACCCTGAGTTCACAGAGATCCACTCTGTCTCCTGAGTGCTGGGGTTGGAGGTCTATACCCCAGGCCTGGCCGAAGGGGTTTTCTGAGTATTGTCACTTTATGCTACATTCTCTTGAGTTTTGTCACTTTATGTTACATTCTCTTGAGTTTGGGTACTTTACTTCATGCGCTTCTTCCGACATGACTTCTTTGTAACATACAGACACCTCTTGGTTTTACTGTTGAGGTTTCCTTAACACTGACTTTAGCTTGGTAGCAATCACAGTTCTTGATCTGCTAGCTTGTCTTGTCAGCCCTGAATTTGAAAATTTTTCTTAGTATCAAATGATTAGAACTGATCGTCGTCATCGTCACTCCACACCTCTTCTCTTGATCTTCGTGGCATCTTTGATTGAATGATGACACATTACATATGGCACCAAGGAATGATCTCGAATATATTCTGTAGCATTAAACAACAGATACTGGGTTGTCAGTCCATAGATTTAGCAACTTCTTGTCCAATTCACTTATGAAAGCTGTGCTTTTGAAATAGTTTTGGATATATACAAAGGCTTCGGGCAGGCACAGAGTCCTGGGGACTTGGTGACCAGTGATGAGTCTTCAATAATTAACATTCCTTGGAAGTCGCAGACATATGCTTGCTGACTCCTCATACTCTCATGTGTTTTTCCTAAGTGCAAGGACATTGTCCTACATGACTACTGGACAGCCATCAAAACTCAGAAATATGCAGTGAAGTATTTTCAGTATCTACACCCCAGGCCTGTCTTCCCAGTGATGGCCTTTATGTTCAAGGTCTAATCTAGGAGCACGTATATTTAGTTTTTGGGTGCCCCTCTGTCTTCGTCAGAGTCTCATCTTCCTGTTCTTCATGATCTTAACCTTTTCTCAAAAGCATAGGCTGTTCTCTTTGTAGACCATTCCTTAGTTGGTGTTTGATGCTGTCTTCGGATATATATACTTTTAAAGGCTTAGCACAAAAACAATGTTATGCTAAGTATGCCCTAACTGGTCACAGTATTAATTTGCCCATTAATCCGGTTGGCTAACCCTTTGATCCTGGATAAAGTTGCATTTGCATGTTTCTCCATGCAAAAGTTAGCAGAGTACAATAAATAGATACATAATTTATAAATGTCTTGTAGGGAATATTTTGAGGCTACATAAGATCAATGAACTTCCACTCTTCATAGCCATCATGTTTTGTGATGTCACAATGTAATGTCAGCAAACATGGAAATAGTTTCTAAAAGATCCACAGGGTTGGTTTTGTCACAATATGATCAACAGCTCATCTGTTTGTGACTTCATTTAATGTTTGAACATCTGTATGTAATGTCTGCTGTTGATTCATTAACTTTGAGATCATGCCAAATGCCTGTAACTCATGCCTAGTAAGCATCTTTGCTGTATGTATTTTCTCCTGAGCTCATTCTTCATAGCTGCCTGTAATTAGGGGTACCATGGGAAACCCCCTTGGTGGCTTATTTGACCCTTTATGCTTTGGAGGTAAAGCCTCGCTGTATAGACAAGGTTGGTCCTCAACTAAAGGTTCTTGTGTCTTAGCCTCGTAAGGACTGGGATTATAGGTATAAGGCCTCGTGCCTGATATTAGAGACCTTTTAAATAAGCAAGATCACCAACAAAACACATAATGAGAAAATTGTGACAAACTTTTGTGACAAAGATCAACCTTTACTAAGTCAGAGCTGAACATGTTTTCAACTTCTGCCAGGAAAGGGGAGTTGGACGACTTGCTGCCTTGAGTGTGGTTGTGAAAGTGCATCAAGTGTTAATTTTAGACTTACAAGTAAATTTTAGCTAAAAGCTAAATCTGCCAGTGTAATCCACAAATAACGAGGATTGGATGTATATTGTTCCGGTTAGATTTTCACAAAACTTTTGGCATCCACTGAGCTCTGAAAATCCTGGTCCATTGAAGTGATTTTTCACTGTTTGTCAATATTTTCTGATTACATTTTGTATAGTCTGTCTCTCAACTTTGAAGTCAGACATTTCTCTGTTTTGTTTAGTGGAAAATGACTTTTAGAAACCAAGAGCTGCATGAAGGGTTGACTCATTTCGACTGCAATATCATGACGTCAGTCTTGTTTGCAACAATGTTGCAAATAACATGGATACACCCAAACACATGCATGCACCTGTGTGTGCATTTGTCTGTGACCTGTCAGTCAATCTATTATGTCTTTTATTTATCTGTTATAAATCATCTATCAATCAATCTGTTCTATCATATCTGTCTATCTATCTATCTATCTATCTATCTATCTATCTATCTATCTATCTACCTATCTATCTACCCACCCATCTATTATCATCTAATGCATCTCTCATTTCTGTATTGGTTCATATGAGTACCTTCAGTTCTAATCTCGTACCTATCTGCTCCTTCTTTCTAGACTTCTAACTCCTTTTCTGGCAGTTAGTGATCTGATTTCCATCATTCTTCAATGTAATTATTAGCTCAGTTTCTATATGGAAAAAGTACTTAATGGTACCAGCCCAAGACATAGTTCTAAATCCTTCGGCTCCTTCAGGGCACTTGGGCAAAACACTAAGCCCCAGTCAGTGGGTATGGAGGGTGAAGGGAAAGGTATTGGAAGTCTAAACTTCATCAGTTCTTCTTAAGTAACAACCAACTTCAGTTTTATTTATTTATTTGTTTGTTTATTTATCCAGTAGATTTTTAATGAGATGAGATATATATGTATATTTTCTTACCCTTGAAGCTAAAAGACCATTTTATCAAACCAAATGTCTTTAAAAGACATTTAGATGGAGACATGGCTCAGTGGGTTGCACACATATACAGGTGGAAAGATGGCTCAGTGGGTTACACGTGTATACAGCTCTTGTAGAGCAGTAGCATGTGCAAACACGTGCCTATAACTCCAGCTCCAGGGGATCCTGATACTGCTGGTCTCCAAGAGCACCTGTATTCACGTGCATATACTTACACAAAGACATACACAATTAAAAATAAACATATCATAACATGAAAAACAAGTTTGAAATGATGTCTATAAATATGAATACTCTTGTGATACAAATGTTATCACCCTGTGTTTTAAACCTCCCTTCTAGATGTTTTAGATTCAATATTTGCCTTTTAACATGCCAGCTAAACTTAACTAGAATCTTTGAATGCTGATAATCTGAACCAACTCACAATAAGATGTTTTCATGTAAGGTTTACAGGGAAACTTATGAAATGGTTTGGGGTTTTTTGATGTGTTTATCTATGTTAACATCATGTTTAACTACATTTTGAAATGATGTTAGCTAATACTCTCTACCTCCTAAGTTTTAGATTCTGGGAGGCTATGAATTATAGTGTCAATGAAAGCTGACCAATCCTAACAGAATGACTCTGGTATGTTGTAATGTAAGAGCTAAGTATTTTCCAAGATGGTCTTTCCATGGAGCTTCAACAATTATGCAAATGTGTATCCATTCATTGTGCAAAAGTGAAGAACACAGAAGTTTGTAAGATACAGAATGCTCTTTTATCCCCCCCACCTTCATCAGGGTTCCACAATGTAACCCCTTAGGAGTTTAGTATTAATGTAGTAAGAAGTCCTCATTTGATCTACAAATGCATTCTTTTGGCTTGTTTCATTTTTACTTAAATATGACTATATGCACATGTTTATGTGTGTTTCTGTAGCTTGCTTTACTTATCAATATAATACCTTTTGCAATTCTTTTGTGCTAGCACATACATCTGTTTCGACTTTAATGACCACCTCATGTTCAGTTGTATGGCTATACCATAATTTGTTTGAGCATTTCCCATTGATGGCTATTTAGCTACTCCCCATTTTAGTATTGTAAGTGATGTTGTATCTGCAGCACATTCTGTTAAGTAATCACCTAGACCTGAGGATGAGCTCTTTCTCCTGGAGAGGCTTCCCAGTAGGTGCTGTGCCTCATCTCTGGCTTCTCTTTCCCTGTAGGACCTCATGGCCCTTTGTTGTAATGTAAGAGCTAAGTATTTTCCAGGATGATATTTTCCATGGAGGTTCTTCAGTCCAAAGTACCTGGGAGTGCCCGACCCACTGTCCTCACGCCTTGCCACTGCTTTAACTTTGACTATTTCCTGATTCGTAAACAAGGCTGAAAGAGCAGATGCCCAACACCATCTACCTGCTTTGGGCACCTGCAGTGTGCCACCAAAGACTGGCCAATTCCGAAATGCATCTTGGGCTTAAGAGATGGCTCAGCTGTTAAGAGTGCTTGTTGCTTTTTCTGAGGACCCAGGCTCAGTTCCCTGCTCTCATTAACAACCAGCAGTAACTCCCAGGGAATCTGTTATATTTTTCTGGATTCCTAGAACAGCCATATACACCTATGCATACATAAACACACACACACACACACACACACACACACACACACACACACACACACACACACACAAATAATAAATTGAATTTTAAAAAAGAGAAATGTCTTTTCAGGAAAGAGGCGAACTGGAAACTATAATGTTGGATTAGCTCACAACTACTTTGTATATTAAAGAAACTTTGGAGTTTTAACAGAAAATGTGTTTTAATTAATGAAAAGGGCAAATAATTAATTGAAACTTTTTTAAAAATAGGAGTCATATGTTGTGTGATGTATATGAAGATGTTTGTATCCTGGTATGATTTTAGATGCTATTTCCTTCATTGTTCCGGTTAGTTGAGAATTAGAAGAACCAGGATGGTTTCAAGTGTCATCAGAAGCCGGGCAGTGGTGGCGCACGCCTTTAATCCCAAAACTTGGCAAGCAGAGGCAGGTGGATCTCTGAGTTTGAGGTCAGCCTGGTCTACAGAGTGAATTATTGAACTGCCAGAGCTACACAGAGAAACCATATCTCAAACGGCTCCACCTCCACAAAAACCAAACCAGACCAAAACCAAAACCAAAACCAGGCATCAGTGCTTTCTGTTGTTACTTTCTTGCAGAGAAGGATGCTTGAGGACTATTTTCAGTTCATTAAAAGCAGAGAACCTCAGTTTTCTTTTGTTTTCCACCCCTTGTTGGTAACACTCATGTATCACTTCCTTCATTTTGTAGACCTACCGAGAGCAGCTGTCAGGATCTTAAGCAACATGACATTCCTTTTTGTGAGTCTGTCATACACAGCTGAGAGTGCCATTGTCACCGCTTTCATTACCTTCATCCCCAAGTTCATCGAGTCTCAGTTTGGTATCCCAGCTTCCAATGCCAGCATCTACACTGGTAAGGCACTGCCGCTAGGGCTGCTTGTAAGCATGGCCGTCGTGTCTGTAGACCGGAATGGAGGGAGTGGTGACAGGTCTAGCGTCACACTCCAGTGCTCACATGTGTGCTGCCAGCTCCTGCTGCCCTGCTGCATGTATTCATGTGATATATTCATTATCTGTGTTTTGAAAAGGGAGAATATTGGATATTTATGGTTTTGTGGGTCTTGATTAAGCAATAAAATAAGCATTGAGGTTCAAATTTAGATTTGTATTGATCTTCTTGTGGATTAGCATGGATATTAAAGTGTTAAGTGAATAAGCTGGTGATTTAAAATCCAGGTCAGTTCCATGGTTTCAGGGTTTTCCGTTCATAAACCTGAATAGATTTCAACTGAGTTACTGAAGATGCACGACATTTAAAGAAATGATTTGTGAACTTTTAGTTGTTTTATGTCCAATCAAGCTGACTTTTTAGAAATCTTTGATATGTGTACTTGTAGGACTTAATGCTCAAACCTTATTGAATAGTAAATATGATACTTAGTAATGTGGGAAAACCGATTCTCGGTTTTGGGAGAATTACAATGTTATGTAATATCATGAATACTCCCTCAGTGGTAATAGAAATGGCCAGTAACTCTGTCCACAGAGAGCTTAATTTATCAATAGCAGATAATTAAATATTTTTGAATAATAGTAAGTTTGAATAGGTAAGTTTTCACATAGTTTGGTTTCCTACATTTAAACCCAGCATGCTTGAATTATCTAAAAATAAACAGAAGAAATATATCCTGTAAGAAGGGAAGTTGATCTGAAATATGTTTGCTTTATCTTGTATATAGAAAGGCATCCAAATTGGTCATGTGTCCATGGTTATAAACAGTTTAATAAATAGTGTGTGGCTTCGGACCACTATAACTTGTGAGTTAAAATCTGTTTTGCTCTTCTTGCTTTCCTCTCTTGATGTGACATCCCCAGGTCATGTTTCAGCGTGGCTAACAGAAAATTAAAGGCCTGTGTTCTTACTTTAATTCGTACACTGGCCTTTGTTACACTGATTTGTGGACAGGGGAACCAAGAGCTTCTGGGATTGAATTCAAAGCTGAAGGACACTGGCACACATTGCCCAGACTAAGTTTCAGTATAAAAAGGTGTGACTAGGAAGAAGGTTTACAGCCAAGTGAATCTAGTGCTTGCTGTGTTAAGCAAAGTGCTACAGGGCTGGTCACCGTAGCTCTCCTTCTCGCTTACTACCTCAGATGCTCTGTAAGACTCCCAGAGGGAGACGCAGAAGGTGTTTTTCTCCAGGCTTTTTTGACTACGAGACTCAGCCTTTTGTTTACTCATTATGATTGGATATCATTGTTATTTTTGTATTTGTTGTTTGGATGTGTGACACTGTCCCAGTATTTCATTTCACTTATTTTGAAACTGGTCTCATTGTGCAGCCTAGGAGGGCCTGAAACTCGTGATCCTCCTGCCTCGGCCTGTCTGTGCAGAGATTATATCTATGTGAACCATCACATCTCACAGAAACTTGTCTTTCTGTTTTTTCTTTCATAAAATGTGGGGATTCAGTCATGTGTGTCTCTCTTTCAGACACATTAGAAAGTACAGGCTGCCTGGGTCATCTCACGGCCCTCCTGTGTACAGCTTTCACTCCAGGGCTCCAGGGCAGTTTGCAGGGGTAGAGAATTGAATGTAGATTGATGGGGCCATCTCTTAAGTGCAGTGCAGGTAGAGAAGGGGCTAGCTAGATGATTCTTTGAGGTAAAATGGAGGAAACGTTTTACAGTGTGATCCAGAGAGTTGGGTATGGAGTCCCCAGCAGCAGGGTGGAGACACCTGTCTAAATGTGGCTAGCTCATGGAGCCTGTTTTCCCATTCTCCATCACATGACTCCTGGATGAGAGAAGCCATGTGACCAAGCTCAGTTCTATTCTGGTCACAGCATCCATCAGAGTCCGTTCACAGTTTCGTGTGCTTCCTAGTGACTTTGGAAAGAGAAGGTACTTTCTCTTGATTATTATTGTTTGACTCATAGACAAGAAGTAAATTCAAGAAAAATTCAGGTTGGCCAAGAACAGAGGAGCTTTATTAAGTCACCGTGAGATTAAAAGCAGAGTGGTTTCTTTGAAGCTCTCCTTGGGCCTTTGCCTTGACTTGAATCACTTCTTTCTTACCCTCTGAACACCAATTTTAATTTTTTAAAAGTCTTTGAGGGTTCCTTCTTGTTGTTGCTCTCTGAAGCCCTTTCTATAGATGCAAAGTGAAATGGAAAATCATAAAAGTTTTCTGGAAAAAAATTCTTTTACAATAGTGTTAATTTCTTTTTTTCTTTCTTTTTCTTTTGAGATTTATTTATCTATTATGTATACAGTGCATGTATACCTTCAGACCAGAAGAGGGCACCAGATTACATTATAGATGGTGATAAGCCACCATGTGGTTGCTGGGAATTGAACTTGGGACCTCGGGAAGAACAACCATTGCTCTTAACCTCTAAGCCACCTCCCTAGCCTTAGTGTTAATTTCGTAACTGACAAAATTTCAAATTTAAGTTATCCTTTCTTAGTTATTTTTTTTATTGGATCCAGGGCATCACGTATGCTGAATGTCCACCACCACTGAGCTATACCCCAGACTTATCATTTACTTTTGAAAAATTATTTGGATAACTATCTCAATGCAATTTCTTGTGTTGTGTCATAGGATGAAAAAATATTCCAGACATGTCCTGGAGATGAGTCTGCAAACACTGGCTCATTCATGTTGTCCCTCCACACCAGCTCTGGACAGGGTTTTGTGCCTTGGACAGGATACAGAAATATAATGACCCAACCAGGGCTCCCCTTCCTCAAAGTAAACTTTATATGTTTACATTTCAAAAAGAATACTGTAGGGTGATGGATATTATATTTCATTTAATATATATATGTATATATATGTGCATATCACATTGTGCCTTTATATAATTTTTGTTAATTAAAATTAAATAATTAAAAATAGACATCCCACTCCCCCTCCACAGGCTGCTTTGATAGAAGATTTTGGCTCCAGAAATTATTTTGGCTGGTAAGATAATGGTGTTTGAGTTGTTTTCATGGCAAAATATAACTAGGCTATCTATCTATCTATCTATCTATCTATCTATCTATCTATCTATCTATCATTTATCAATATATTTCTCTACCTACCTACCTATCATCTATCTATCATCTCTCTATCTCATTTATCTATCATCTATTTATTATCTATTTATCACCTATCTATCTCTACATCTGTATCATCTATCTCATTTATCTATCATCTACATATCATCCATTATCTACCTATCTATCTATCTATCTATCTATCTATCTATCTATCTATCTAATTTATCTATTACCATCTACTGATCATCTAGCAGTCAGGATTGTCTATTTGGAGTTGGAGGAGCAGAATGAGTACGGCAGGTTGATGGGGGCTTGGGAGGGGCTAAGATAAGGCTGATGCTAGTGGGAAAAAATGAGGAGGAAAGAAAATCAGAGCAGGTCCTGGGAAGGTTGGAAATAGCGGAGCCAGGCAGGCAGGCAGGGTTGACATGGGGGCCTGATGGTTTGCTCAGGGAGCGTCAGCACTACTCAGTTTCACTATAGTCAGCTTGGAGGACCACTGTGCCAGTCCCTGATAAGAGTGTCATCACAGCACGGCACTCAGCCTCATAGTGGTCCTGTATTGGCCTCTATCCAGGGGCAGGATGGCGCTTCAGGACATGCTTTCTATGTCCTCAGCCTCCTTGCTAACCCAGTCAGAGCCGCACTACTTGGATGAAATATGATGACGTTGGACACTGTGACCTTACAATGGTCTCTCCCCTTCTGTCTTCACACCACAAGCATCTGAGCTTCTCGATCCTGCCCCGAGAGCTCTCCCTTCTCTCTATGTCCCTTCTACTTCCATAACCCACACACGGCATTTGTTGCGTACAAAAGTACTAAGCATTTTCATAGGAACGGCATTGTTTAACCCACGTAATTAAAACTGTGCTGTAGGCATTGTTAATTATGCCTACTTTTCCAAAGAGGGAAAGGACAACTGGGAGGTTTAAGTAACATCAGCAAGTAGATGCTAGAGCTGTGTAGCTCCTGGAGTCTGTAGTTATCACCCATTGTGGTAACTGAGACAGTAGGAGAGGCACACGTGATTGTCATTCCTTCTGGTCATTCAGTGTTTCACTAGTCTGACATGTTCTGACGGTGTCCTACGTCTGTCCCATTCTGCAGGAGCCCATGCTGCTTAACTGGGTCAGTGGCATTTGTCTTCAAAGCACTGTGACCTTTCTGTGTCACCTTTGCCTGGGAACCTACCCTTAGGTGTACATTGTGACAAACAGTTATGACTCAAAGGCATGTTACAAACAAGCTTGGAAAATTGTTTTGTCTCTCTAGTCTAGAATAATCAAATTCTCTTCTGCGGGAAGAGGATTAGGTTAGCATATGATTTTTTTAAACGTTGCTATGCATCTTAGCTACAGATTTGCAGTTTTGTAGGCGAAATAAGGCTTAAACCAAAGCCTTCGACAGTCAGCACATGTTTACGTGCAGGGTAGCACGATCCTGCATGGACTTGTGCCATGTTTCGGTGAGCATTTGTAGCTTTTCTAAAACCAGTTCTTTCATGTTACAAAGACAGCTGAAAATTCAGGTTTGGTGTCATTTTTATAAACATTGGTATATATTTTCTTTTTAACATTGATGTGGATGGCTCCATAATGTAAGGTCTGTCAGACGCTCCTGGGCCAGAAGGCTGAAGACAGATGCTCCAGCGTTTTGAAGAATGAGGGACTGTCCAGGTGATCAGCGGTCTCTATAAATGAGCTAAGTTTTGGAAGCTATGGTTTGTGCTTCTCATATTTTCAGGTAATATTAGTCATTGTTGGATTTCTGGCAGGGTTGAAGTCTGGTTGTAGTCTCATAGCCAACCCAAGCTGTTTAGCGTTGAAAAAGATGATATAGATTTGACAGGATGGTTTTCAGATAGCATACAATCTAAAACTAGGACATAAGTCAGGTGTAGAATTACAAGTCTTTTAAGTTAGGATAGATGGCAGGGTGCTTTATTTAATCAACAAAATTGATGGACTGGGTGTTAAGTGTATCTTATACTTTATAAATTGTAGAATGGTAATAGTTGTACTCAATTTATATCTGAGGGAAAATAGCCTTTTAATTGGACAAAGTGGGGGGGGGATGTTGTGGATTGCCCTGGTGCTGTTTGTATTTTGATGCTAATTTTGCTTTCCCAGGAGGGGCTGCCTGGGTAGAGGAGTGAATCACATACTCTGGTAACTTCATGTGAACCTTCTCCCCATTTTAACTTGTAAAATAAAGGCTAGAGCCAGTGATTTGGAAGGGTAGGTAGAGCTGAAAAGTTTTAGGAAGAACGAGGGGTGAGAGGAGAGGAGAGAGAGAGAGAGAGAGAGAGAGAGGAGGAGGTGGAGGGAAAACGAGCAGAAGCACGTGGCCTGGAGAAACCGCAAGTTCTAAGGGACCCCATAGCTGAGGAATATAGTACAGTGGTGACTGCCCAATCTAGGCGCGCAGCTTGTATTCATAGTAATTGAGTTGTGTTTTCTTTGCACGGGCTTATTTGGGCTGGAGATTTACAGCGACACCATAAGCCTTCTCATCTCCAAGGTTAAGCAGTGGCCTTGACTCAGAGATCGTTGCTGGCACTACAGAGATAGCTCTGCATGCCAAGAGAGAAGGAAGGGACAGTGCTCACAAACCAGAGTCCTGTAGCAGCTGCTCGAGTCTGCTCGATAATACTACCCTAGTCCTTGTTGAGAAGAGTATGGGTTGCCAGGAACTATAAATGACAGTTATAGACACTTTGTCTTTTGGGTAGAGAGATATTTATGACACCAAGATATATTTGTTTATCTTTAATGCTCAAGAAAGTTTTTTAAATTTAAATATTTTTTTAATGTGTATATGCATGCATGCATGTGTCCCTGTGTGTGTGTCTGTGTATGTGATTGTGTATGTGTGTATGTGTGTATATGCATGCACTCATGTGTCTCTGTGTGTATGTATATTTGTGTGTGTCTGTACTGCTGTGTATATTTCTCTGTGTGCACGTGTATGTATTTGCATGCACACATGTGTCTCTCTGTGTGTGTCTGTGTATGTGATTGTGTTCATGTATGTATGTGTGTGTACATACATGTGTGTGTGTATTGTGTATATGTGTCTATGTATGTGTGGAAATATTTGTATGTCTGTGTGTGTGCGTGCATGCATGAATGTGTGTGTCTCTGTGTATGTGTGTGTGATTACGGATGTATGAATATCATGATTCGTGTGTGTAGAGGTTAGAGGACAGCATTTTGGAGTTGGTTCTTTCCTTCCATCTTCATGTGAATTTCAGGGATCAGATTCAGGTTGGTCCTGAGTTAGGCTTGCAGAGGAAGTACTTTTACCTCTGAGCCATCTCACTGGCTTCAGGAGGGTTTGTATAAAGGTTATAGTGGAAAATACTAAGATATTCGTTCCCTTTACTTTCTCATTAGTCAGTTAAATGAGGGAATGTTTGTTTACCACATGGCAGATCATGTGACAGATTCTTAGCTGGTGCACAAACGATGGCAGTTCAATATATGTGGTTTGCTAGGAATGACTCAGGAGGCCAAAGTGGCATGCAGACACGGTCGTGTTGAGCGGAGGAAAGGATGGTGACAGCTATAAGATATGTGTACCCAGCAGCCCCTCCTACTGTCTAGTAAAAGATCGCTTCCAACTGTCCCCACTTGCAGCACCATTTCAGAGACCAAAGAGGTGTCCTGACTGAAATATTTTATATTCTTAAAATACTTGTTAAATTGTGAAATAGTTTACTTTTTCTATATTCTGTTGGTCCCCCAGATTTCTTCTATACATAAGCCCCAACAACAGAGTTGTCCATACATCCTAGGAGGTGCCACTATGGAGCATTGGCAAACTAGTAGACATGATATGAAAATCCATCAGCCCCCATAACTGTACAGCAGGCCTGTGGGAGGCAGTGTTGTGTGTCTCTGGAAATACTGGAGATAATTGCCTTTTAAGGAGGAAGGGTTTGTTAGCATTCTGTCTAAACTCCGCCTCACAGTTACCTGGCAACAGCCAGGTATGCTCCGCCCCACAGTTGCCTGGCAACAGCCAGGTGGGCCTGGCCCACTATAAAAGGGTCTGCTTGCCCCTCCCCTCTCTCTTGCCTCCTTGCTCCCCCTCTCTCCCCATTCCCATCTCCCCTCTCTCCACGTGGTCATGGCCAACCTCTACTTCTCTACTCTCTACTTCTCTACTTCTCTACTCTCTCCCTCTCTCTACCTTTCTCTGCCTCTACTACCCTCTTAGCTCCCCTCCCCATGCCCTGAATAAACTCTATTCTATACTATACTGTGGTGTGGCTGGTTCCTCAGGGGGAAGGGATGCCTTGGCATGGGTCCGCTGAGGCACACCCTAACCCCCTAACCTCCCACACACTCCAATAGAATATGAATACACACACACACACACACACACACACACACACACACACACACATCAGGGTTTGTCCAGGCTCCTGTTTTCAAAGGTCTCGGTTCTGGTGTGACCCATGGCTTATGTGTGGTAAGGTGGTACACTGAGGTAGAAACATGTGGTGAGCAAGCTTGTTTGCCAGTGGAGGCCCAGTAGCAAACAGAGAAACGGGAGCAGAACAGGGTCCCATGTCCCCTAAGGGACACACTGCCCTATCCTTCTACAGTGTCTTAAATATTCTACTACCTCCCAACAGTACCACAGATTGGGACCCATGCCTTCACCATGTGAAAATCCATGGAATATTCTAGATCCAAACCACAGCAGACAGGTTGATCTGCCTGGACCAGGAGACCTTTACCTCAGTTTATTTCATAACATAGAAAAGAACAACGGGAGCTGGAATGAACTCTATAATTCTTTTTGCTGTAAAAATATGGATGCAATAATTTTTCTAAGGCCAGCAGATTAAAAACTTGTGTACTATACAGTTGCTCACCCATTTCTCAGAACATTATATTGCTACCATACAAGTGGATTTATTAACTGATTCATCACGCTGACCTTGATGGTAATGTCCCTACCTACATACTATGGCTGTGACTAGCTTTTGTTTGTTGCAGGTGGTCCTATGTTGTCTGTAGACAGACCCTCTGGATCCCGGTGAACACTCCCATTGTAAAACTGTGAATTCTGTTCCCTAGGCTTTCTGTAAACAGTCAGATAAGATGATCTTATCCTCACTGTTAGTATGTAGTATACTCTCAGGAAAATCTGTTTTTTTCTTCTATTTCTATTCTGTCATTTCTTAAAATATTTAAATTTCCAGTAGAAGCTGCTATTGGGTTTTCTAATTTCAAACAATTATACTTATATAAAGTAGTGAATTGAAAGGTTTCTAGACAGGTCTCACTATGTAGCCCTGGACAGCTTGGCACTTCCATGGTCCAAGCTAGTCTCGAACTGCTGGCAATCCTCTTGCCTCAACCTCCGCAGAGACATGGTGACGCTGGCTTTTGTAGATGTTTTAAAAAATCATATCCCCAGCCAAGTAGGAAAATAGCACATGCAAATTAAACTGTAAAAAGGAAGTGCTTTAATCTTTGTGTGTGTGCCAGGGAGGGAATTTAGGTCTTTGGGCATGCCTGGAGATTATTCTTTTAAATTTTGTTTTATGTGTATTGGTGCTTTGCCTGCATGTATGTCTATGCACCGTGTGTACCTAGTGCCCATGGAGGCTAGACACGTGTCATCCTCTGAAACTGTGTTACAAATGATTGTGAACCACAAATGAGTGCTGGGAACTAACCCCAGGTTCTCTGGAAGAGCAGCCGGTGCTTTAAACCACTGCACACTCCTTCCTTAAACAAACAAACAAACAAACAAACAAACAAACAAACTTGATCATTAGAGTAGAGCATCAGATGCCACCCGTGGTGGAGACAAGGACTTTGTGGAAAGATGCTCGTGCTTGCAGTGAATTATGATTCTCTTTGTGTGTCTCTTTGATGGTTCTTGATCAGGTCACCAGCTGTAGCCTCTGGGTGGTCAGGCTATCAAATTACCAATTACTTAACTAATTGTCTGTCTGTGTATACACTCCTCTCTTTATGACTAGATCTTGCGATCAAAGCTTACATGCTAGAAGATTCATACAGTGACCAGGACAGTACTGTTATGGAAGCCCTGGGCTTTTGTGTTTGATGTGCTCTGCTCAGGTCGTAGCTGCTCCTCTTTCTGAGTCTCCCTTGCCTCACGTTTGGATGCTAAGTATTCCCTTCGAACAACCCCAGTGATCTTCATGGTTTCTGGCATTACAGTGATGACTTTTGCTTTGTATATTTTCAGCCTAAACCTGGGGTCTGTTAGATATCTTCAGAGAATCCTGGTGCCTTTTAAAGATAGTGCTCTTTGGAAACCGCCATCTTTCTGCACAGGAAGTCTGTTCATTGCTCCAAGGTTGCTATTATTCCTGTTATGTATACACCGGGGTATGGCTCAGATTTTAGAGTGCTTCACGTCAATTCAGTCTCCGTGTTGTATAAACTGAGTGTGGCAGCCCATGCTTCCCATACTACGCTTGTGATTTTACAACGAAAGCAAAGTGATCAGAAGTTCAAGGTCAGCTTGGGACATATGAGACCTTATCTCAAAACAATAACAAAATCATATTTGCCTATCTAATTTGAGGTTTTGGATAGTTAATTATTTCATTTCTTTGATATCCATGATGATTAATGATGTCAACCCAAAGGATCTAGAGTCAGGCAGGATAAACCTCTGGGCATGCTTTCGAGGGGCTCTCTAAGTTAGATTGATTGTGGAAGGGGACCCCACCTTAACTTGGGTAGCACCATTTCTTGGCCTGTGATCCTGGACAACTAAATGAGAAAGTAAGCCTCTCATGAGCATTCATCTCTCTGCGGGTAGAAATAACGTAACCAGCTGCCTCAAACACCTGCCACGGTGACTTCTTACCATGGTGAACTGTATCTTTGAATTGTGAGCCAGAATAACTTCTTCCTTCTTAAGTTGATACCATCAGTTATTTGATCATAGCAATGATACAATACAGTATTATATTGTATATAATATATATACAGTGTTAACAGATAATAACTGTTTTAACTGATACAGTATTATATTGTATATAACATATACACAGTGTTAACTAATAATGACTGTATTAATTAATACAGTATTACATTGTAATGTTTCTCCTCTATACTGAAAATCACTTTCCCTAATAAATTTAACACAGTCACTTTGTCCAAGTGTGTGCTGACACCCACATGTGTACATGTATGCAGCGGGTCAAGCGCCAACTCCCAGTACAATAAATAAGGAAAACCAGAAGAAGCTTTGGGACTCCTCTAGTTAGTTATTGGGATTTGGAAGGCTCTTACTGCGGACACACAACCCACCCAGTCAAAATTTTGCTTGAATTAATCCTGCTTTGTTTGGTTATGTCTGACATATTGTGAGTTTATTTGTTTCCAGTTTTCAGAGAGGACATTCTTTTTATGTTTTAAACGGCAAAAAATCTTGTATGATTTAAAAATACAAGCCATACAGCCAAGGCCACTCAGAAGCTTTGAGTCCATTGCGGTCCCTCCCACCCTTTCCTCCCTCCAAAGCCACTTTAACTGCTTTATTCTTCCTTTGTTTCTGTTCGTAAACAGATTTACCCATATATAAATTATTAATAAATGTGCATAAATGTACTACAATATATACATCATTTTATTCTTTATATATAATGACTATATGTATATATTCATTAGGAGTATATAATATTCTTAAATAGGAACTGATCATTCTGTAAAATGTCGCTCATATGCATGTTCTTAGGGCTGACCATTTGGTATTGGATAACCAGTCAGTGTGCTCCTCCCTGGGGAAGACTGTTTCTTCCCCTCTCAGCATTCCTCCGACGCCCACACTATCCCCTAGTTGTGTAGGGTTGAGGCCTCCCTCAGGAGCTTCCCGGTCCACTTTGGCATTCCTATTGGTGTCATCCTTGCTAAGCTCACACTTAGGCAGCTGTGTTGGCGAGATTTGATGGTTGTAGCTTCTGGTGTTACAAGAAGACACAATCTCACCTCTAACTCCCCGTTCTTTTGGCTCTTAAGATCTGTCTGCCTCTTCTGCAGTGTTGCCTGAAGTCTAGGAATTGTTTCATAGGTGTTTTGGTGGGACTGAGCTCCACAGCTCTGCATTTTGATTGGCTGTGGTTTTATGTAGTGGTCTCCATTTGCTGTAATGAGGAGTGTCCTTGATGAGGGGTGAGGACTACACCTATCTGGGGTTATAAGAACAAATATTTAGAATGTAGTTAGGAATTACTCTGTTTTAGTGATGTAGATGTAGGTTCGTCTCCAAGACCCATTACTTCATTAGCTCTGGGTAGTTGGGTAGGTTTCCAGAACCAGGAATGTTTTTCCTCCTGTGGAGCAAGTCTTAAGTCCAATTAGAGAGTTGTTGGTTACTGCCAAAGCATGTGTGCCACTATTGTGCCCTTAGGATTGTGCCATACTGACTGTTGTGGTTCAGAGGGGTTATAGCTGGGTAGGACTGGTGGTTGCTTTCCTCCTTTGGAAGCTTGAACATACATCATTTTTGATACTTAAGTTAGCATACAAAGCAGTGAGTTTCCGGATGGCGTTTTCATGCATTTTTCATTTTACTTTGTTCTTATCCACTCTGCCCCCACTCTCTTCTGTCCCCCCTTGCTAATCCCCCAAATGTCCTCCCCTTCTGTGTCTGTTTTTCCTCTTCCTTTCTCGTAGGGTCTCTTCTATCTTCTCATGGTCCCCTTTCTACTTTCATCAAACACCCACAGACGATTAGAGAACAAGAGGTGGTAAAGGATAGAGTGTGATATCCCAGTTATAGGCAAGTCATTGAAGAAGCAGGTGCTCATTCAAACATTGATGGCATCCACTGCTGGTCTTATAGGGCTAAAGACAAATTGTTCTCACTTCCAGCTCCTTCTGTCATCTCTCATTCAGAAGTGATATCTGTTAGCACATAAAGACCATGTCCAAAACTAATGAATATACTGGCTCTTAAGAGTAGACAAGAAATGCTTGTTACCCCACAGACAGGAAGTACCTTACTCTTTATATAAATAATAAAGCATGATAAGCCATTATTAGAAAGTGAAGCAATGCCCTTTTGTAACCTGAACCATTGCAGGATGGACCACAGAAAATCGCTTTGCTGGCAGGCTCAGTTTCTGCTCATGCTGTATTTTTCCATCAGCCAGAGGCAAAGCACAGAAGTCTGTAGCTGTGTTACTTACCAGATTTTTCAAGTCCTTGTACTGAAAGTCCTCTCAGAACTCTATTTGCAGAAAGATGATGTCATTTGTTTGTGTTTTGACTTAAGTGACTTTTAGAAACATTATAGGTATAAATTTCTCTTGTAGGATACTAGTATATATTTATTTTATATAGAGCAGTAGTAACATCTTTTTTAAAATTATGTAAAATATACACTATGTAAATATCAAATTATTTGAAATACAAAAAGTTGAATGGATATAACATAGTATGAATTTTTGGTTTTAATGAGGTAGCTTCTCATTATGTAGGCCTGGCTGATCCGGGACTTGCTATGGGCCATCACTGCAACAATGATATAAGCATTTAACCTTTTTATCACAGCATTTATTTTTCCATAAGTACCGTACATGGTTGAAAATAGTAATTTATAAGTTTTGAATGGAATTTTGAGCTATAGGTGGAAAATTAGTACAAAATACCTTTTTTTTTTTTTTTTTTTAGATAAATGGAACTTAGAAGAATTGATTGTACATCAAGTTTCTTTGATAAAAATATTTTTCTTTCACTAGTAAAATTGAATATATATTTCTACAGAAAATAAGGTTTGGAAAATGTCAATAGAATTAGCCAAATGTCATGATTTCTACCTGTGGTTATGGAGTGCTAAGCCCTGTGATGCAGAGAGCATACTGGATTTAGAATCTCAACACTGGGAAGCCAGGTTTTGATCCAGGTGTGGAGTCAGGTACCTGTAATCTTAGCTCCTGGGAGGCTGAGGCAGGAGGGTCCCCAGCTCTAGGCCAGTTTGAGATACTCAGACAGATCCTGCACCTTTCCTCTCCAGTTAGAATTAGAACACTGGAGAGTTCATCTGTGGTGTTAGCCAGCTATTGGCTAATGACACGTTTTGTTTTACGCTCTGTAACTAGCAGGCTGGAGAGATGGCCCCCTGTTAGGATCGTAGGATCATTTGTTTGCTTACTTTTGAGCATCAGAAGAGTGGAACAGGAGAGATTTCAACTAAGTGAGTACCATGCTGACCCAAACTGCTCCCCGTACTTGCTCCCTTGGGGACTGTTGATCTCATGAACTAGTGGTTCAGAGACTGTGTTTGCAGTCTCAGTAGCAGAACAGGAGAACTGAAGAAAGCGGTGGAGCTGGATGGTAGTAGTGCTGGCACACACATTTAATCTCAGCACTCAGGAGGCAGAGGCAGGTGAATCTCTATGAGTTTGAGGCTGGCCTGGCCTACAGAGTGAATTCCAGGACATCCAGGGACACACAGAAAAACCCTGCCTTGAAAAACAACCAAACTAACAAACATCCATAGATATACACTTTCCTTTATATCAATCATACTGATCAGAACTTAAGAACACATCTAGTTGCAAGGGAGGCTGGGAAATGAAGCCAGCATAGCAGGCAACCATAAGTCAAGCTATTGCTCTATACTAAATCTAGTGCCATATTCACCCAACTGCCTGTTTTTGTGAACCAAACTTTATTAGAATGCAGTTATGCCCCCATGTACATGTGCCCATAACTGTTTTAGCTCTACAACAACTGAGGTAGATAGCAAAGTCCACATCTGGCTTCCCGAGTCCTGTTGTAGAAGAAAGAAGCATCATCATCAGAGGTTTAGATATGATCTTTGTCCTAGCTTCCTTCCAAATTCTATGATTAAAAAACAAACAAACAAACAAGCCAACAAGAGGCGCTGGAGAGATGACTCAGCAGTTAAGAACACTGGTGCTCTTCCAGAGGACTTAGGTGTGATTCTCAGTACCAGCATAGCAGCTCATAACTGTCTATAACTCCAGGTCCAGGGAATCCAATGCCCTCTTCCAGTCTCTGAGGGCAGCACAGTGATTCCCAAGAGTACAACATGATTCACAGACATGCACTCAGGCAAAACCACTCCCATGCATAAGTTTTTAAAAGAGAAGATAAATAAGTAAATAATATATGAACAATAAAAAACAATAGTCAACAAATTAAATGAATAAAAAAATCCTGAGCCAGTTACCTAATGAAGGAATGATTTTAGAAAGGTCAGACACTAAAGATGAGGCTCTGGCTTGTCTGCTCCAAAATTAAGGATAGACAAGGTCAGAACAATAATGGAAGAAAAATGAGGAGAAGAGAAGAGAACTGGAGGGGAGGAGAAGACAGGAGGGGAGGGGAGGGGAGGGGAGGGGAGGGGAGGGGAGGGAATCAGCTGAGAAACTGCAGATGGTTCTGGTGCTTTCTGCCCAATGGCTACTCTCTGTAAGACTGACTAATTCATTAATACCTGCACAGGTTGTTGCTCTCTGTGGATGGGTGCTAAGTCCATGGGGTTTCTAGAGGTCGTTTTTGTCCTGAATCAGCTTTGTTTATTAGAAACCTTAGAGTGAAGCTTTCATTATCTGGTGCAATTAAACATGGCAAGTAAAACTTCATCTTGGAGTAAACAGTTCACTGAGTACCCATTGGGTCTGATTTCTTTCGCCCATCTGTTTCTGCCTTGCCTAGAGTTCTTATGTGTTCTAGCTTGGATTGTTTCATTAGAGCAAAGAAAGATGAGTGACTTTTGAGGTTCCTTTTAGTTGTAAAATTTTCTGAGTTGTGGTACCTCTGGGTTCTGTTCAGGGATGGGTAAGATCAGTGTAAGTGGGGTGTGACTTAATCCTTCCTTAGTTTTGGCTGAAATGACCCTTTGTCCGGAAGACTTCAGCCTGTTTAAACATGCCTCTGCTCTCTACACCTTACTCTGCTGAGAATAATTTTCACTGAAATTCTTTTCACCTTCTATCATTTGGGACAATTTGCTTAGTTATTAATTTATTGTTTTGCCACATTAGATTGTAAAGTCAACTTGGGCAGGAATTCTTGCTAGTTTTATTCACCATGTATCTCCAGTTTAGAATAGTTCCTGATGTATAGTTGGCGTTCAAGAAACGGTTTCTAGTAAATATTTAAATACTAAACGACTTATTAAGTTTATTAAGTGACTAAATTAAAAGTTATAATCTTGTAAGCTCTCCAAAAGGTACACTTAACAATATTCCTGCAAATAATTCACAAATAATATTTTTGTAAAGTTCTGCTTAAATAGTTTAGAGATTAGAGACACACCGTGATAAAGGGGGTGCATGGAAGGTCATAACTAACCTGCTAAGAACATCCTCCTCCTAAGGTCAGACAAGGACAAATAAGTCGGCACTTGCTACTTTACTAGGGATTCTTGTCAGGCCACTGGGAAGGAAAAGGAAATAGAGACTGTTCAGGTGCAATTAGGCATGAACGAAGAAGGAAAGGGACTTCCGTTTTCAGGTTTGCTATGTTTTTGTGGAGAAACTCCCAAGGCATCCATTAGAGAAGCTACTCTATCCATGCTACTGAGTGTGCTCAGCAGGGCTGCAAAACAGAAGAGAAAGAGATCCCAGTCACCTCTGTGTGTGGTTGGCAATGATCCCAAAACAAAGGAAAGGGTCCCATAAACACTAGCAGGAATGAATGGAGGTCTTCGGAATAGAACTTAACAGATGTACGCAAAGCTTGCATTTTGAAAGTATAAAATATCGTTTAAGAAAACACTTGCCAGAGGAAGGATGTCACATGGGTGGAGGAGCAACTATAAAAGATTTTCATGCAAAACAGAAATCAATCGACCATAGTTACAACAGTGCACTGGAGTCTGAAAGTTGGGAGGTAGAACTTGTGTTCTCAGCGCAAAATGCATGCCAGATAGTGTGTGGTAGCTGGCTTCGTGTAGACGCTGAACGGTATAGACATATTTTGAGACAAGATGCTATACATAACAAATGTATACAACTTAGAAAGCTAGACAGTTAGTGACTGTTTAAAAGTTCAGGCCATACAACTTAGGAGAAATCCACTGTATACTCAAAGATTGGAGGACTTGATGTGGTTCAGGTGTCAATACTCCTCAAAGTGACCTCTAGATTCAGTGCAGACCCCATCAAAATTTCATAATAATCAAAATGGTATAATACTGGCTTAAAGAAGACAGAAATATTAAAGGAATAGAATTGAGAACCCAGAAACAAATTTACACACCTATGATCAATAGATCATTTCCATGGGTTGTGTGTGTTCATGTGTGTTCACACGTATGGGAGCAAATGCGTGCATATACATGTGCGTGTTGTCTGAAAGTTGCTTTTTTGTGTGTCTTTCTTGAGCATTCTCCACTTTTTTTACTAAGGCAAGGTCTCTCACTGAACCTAGAGCTTGCTGACTGGGTAGTCTAGCTCAGAGACTCTGACCTTCCTAATGCTTCAACCTTTAATTCCTCATGTCGTGGTGGTCCCCAACATACAATTATTTTCATTGCTACTTCAGAACTATAATTTTGCTACTGTTATGAATTGTAATGTAAATATAGTTTGGAGCTAGAGGTTTGTCAGAAGGGTTGTGACCCACAGATTGAGAACCTGTTGTCATCTTTCCTGGAGATCCCTTGTCTCTCGAGGGATTGCATGTGGAATGCTATGCCTGCCTGCCCTTTATGTGGGGCTGGGGGAGCTGAACTTCAGCCCTTGGGTTTCCGTGACAAGTAATTTATCAACCATGATCAACAGGCTGATCAGGTAGCTTCATGCGAAAGAATTAAATTTACCCCCATATCATATTAAATAATTGCAAGATGGCTCAATGTATAATATAAAAGGCTCATAATATTCCTAGAAGAAAGCATGCACACGAATCATTGTGGTCATAGACCAAGCACTGAAGGCTATGGGGGAAAACAAAGAAATTGGGTTTCATTAGTGTTAAAAACTTTTGTACCAAAGGACACCATGAAGAAAGTACAAACAGATACTCCATAGGACAAGGGAAAATATTTTCAAAACATATACCAGCTGTGTCTGCAGTAGTTCAAAACTTCCAGAAAAACAATCCAACTTTAAGAAATGAGGAGAAGCTCTGGATAGACATTTGTCCAGAGAAGGTATACAAACGGCCGAAGAAGCCCAGGGAAAGACACCTGATCCAGTTAGTTACCAGAACAATGCAGACCAAAGCCACATGAGTTACTATGAGACCTTATAGCACCTACATGTTTGGCCACATCAAATATTACCTTTTGAAACTGTTGGCACAGAAATGGAAGGGTAGAATGGATCCTTATTCACTGTTGGCAGACACATCGAGTGATCTAGCCCTCTGGAGAGCAGTTCAATGCTCTTCAGAATCTTCAAACACATGGCCTGCAACTAAGTCTACTTCCAAAGAAATGAAACTTATGGCCACACTAAACACGAAAAATATATGAACTCTCACGACAGTGTTACTCATAATACACCCAGTGTGGACACTGCCCCAGAAGTCCATCACAGGATGCACAGATAAAGAAGAAGGTATGAGTAGAGTAGAGTGTAGTTTGGCCCTAAGGAGAAATGAAGAACAAAGCCTTGAAAACCAGCAAAGTGGCAGGACACTGGGTATTATGTGGCTCCATTCAGACAAATTAGGAGTCTGTGGAATGGATCAGATCAGCAATTATCAGTGGATGTAGGGCGGTTGGGAGGAATGGACGGGAGGGTTGATGGACACCTGGGTTCTTTGCAGAGTGATGTGAAAATGTTACAAAATGGTGGTGTTGTGTATCTCTGGGGTGTATTGTGCATGTGCCAGGCTGGGGGCTATATAGCTGGAGCTCAGTGGCCTAGCATGTGTGAGGCTTTGTGTTCAAGTGCCACCACCCTCCAATGTATGGAACTGTATGTTCCCTAGGCAAATTCTATAGTGTGTGACTTGCAGCTCAGTGACGTTGAGTTGGAGAGAGGGCTTGGCATTTAACAGCACTGGCTGCCCTCCAGAGGGTCAGGGTTATTTCTCAGCACCCGTGTGGTGGCTCACAACTGCCTGTACCTCCAGTTCCAGGGGATTTGATGCCCCGTGCTGATCTTGGCCGGCAGCAGGCATACACTTGACCGCTGACCACAAAAGGCACAGATCAGCCGCACGTGTGCAAAGGTGCTGGCGACTCTTCCCTACTGTGTTCCTGGAGCCAGGGGATAAAGGGAAGTAAATAAGCAGTCAGAATATACCTGAAGGCAAAACATTCATACACAGAGTGAAAGAAAAATTAAAATGCATTCACATTAGTGATTGGACTTTAGCCCAAAATAATACTCTGGTCTCCCATATGGACCTGACAGAATAAATACAATAATATACTTTTGAACAAAAAAAATTTCTATCAGGTCTTTGCATTTAAGTGAGCATGGTTTAGGTGTGTCAACTTTTTAAACTCCACCCTGCTGCTCTTGATGAACAGTTTTAAGACTTGGTTCCTCCCAGGGGAAGGAAGGCCTTGTCGGGTTTCCCAGCTGAGCTGGTGGGCAGGGTGGTGCTCAGTTTTCTGGAAGGGAAGGCTCTGAGAGCCGCAGCCTTGGACAGCAGTGAATGGAGAACAGCTGAAAATTGCTAACTGAATGGAGATCTTGCCTGAAGGGCCTCCACGGAGAGCTTGGCATTTGGCACGGGCTGAACCTGTACCATGAACAGGAACTGAATGTGGAACCATGAACAGGAAAGCTAGTGCCTTCACTTGCAGCTTATTTTTGATAACTGAAAACATTAATGAGTTCCTGTTACCGCCTGTGAAATTTCCTCTGCAAAAGGCCCAGGTCAGCCCCCACCTCTTCGGTCATTTGCTTCAGGTTCTCTCCCCTCCTGTTTTCCAGAGCCAGGAGATTGAAGTAGATATCTAGGCATTTCCCCACTGCAAGCGCTGCTGTTCTCTGGTTTCATTGCATGGATGCAGAAAGCTGTTCTGGGTGTGTAAGGTATGAAGGATGAAACTATATTTATTCAGTTTGATTTTGGAGTCCCTCTCACAGCACAGCTGAGCATGCAAACTCATGGGTCATTTCAGCTGAAGTCGTCAGATGAAAACAGGGTGGGCTCTCTGCTCCCTGAACGTTCCCTTGAACCGCCTCTCCTCCTCTGTCTAAGTCTTTGAATGGCTGAGATTGGGCTTCTCATATTTCTCTCCTACTGTACAGGTCTCCCCGCATTAGGGTGGCTGAAATGTGTGATGGTTAGTGAGGTCTTTTAGGCCTACGAGGAGTAACATAGGGCTCTTCAACCTGAAGGCAGTGTGGAACTAAGATTTCTGAGAGCCGTTTTAAATCATTCCAGCAAGGCCATGCTAGAATTCAAGAACCTTCTCCGTTGCTTTGGTCCTCTTTGAGCTATGCAGTAGCTGTCACAGGTTATCATACAGCAGAAAGTAGAGGCCCATGAAGAGGCCCTTCAAGCACTGTCTTCTCAGACTAGAGATCAAGAGGGGAAACCAAGTCAGCTGCTTGGCAGCAGCCATGCGCCAAGCTGCTAATCTACTGTCTTAAGTCCTCAAAAAAGTTCCTAAAGGAAGCTTGGACTGTGCCCCATATACACCCACACTCACAGACACACCCACACACCCACACACACTTATACACACATATTCACACACACACACACACACACACAAACACACTCACACATACAAGCACACACACGAACACACACACTCACATGTACATACACACACTCACACACAAACACACTCATATAAACATACATGAACACACTTACACACGCTCACATGTACATACACACACTCAAACACACACTCACATACACATACTCACACACAAACACACTCACACATACAAACACACACACAAACACACTTATACACACTCACATACACATACTTACACTCACACAAATGCTCACACAAATACACACAAACACACTCACAGACATACACACACACACTCACGTACACACACACATTCACACAAACACACACACAAACACAAACACACACAAAGCCCCTCCTTGTCTGAAATCCAGAGAGATTTGAAGTCATATCATGGAATATGATGCATGGAAAGAAATATTTTGTTTTCTGTCTTAAAATAGCCACAGACTCTAAGGGAGGGGTTCCATCAGGTGCCACATGCAGCTATGTAATTGCCGTTGAAGGGGCTCCTGAAAAAGTTTCACAACAGTGAGGATGAGATATTACAAAATGCAAAAGATGTGGGTATCTTACACTGGTATAATTTGTAGGCTGATGTGCAGTTTGGGAGAAGATAAACTTACCATGTCCTTTATTCTTGGATCATTTTAATATTTGCCAGCATTGAGGTGTGGATTTTTAAAATAATATCTTTAGTTCTACTCTGATGTTAATGGATACCTATTCTCTAAAAGAAGATGCTTGCAAGAGATGGTAGAAACCTTAAAAAATAATTTATCCTAGGCAAGAATTTTGTATTATAAAATTAGGAGCATGAGCTTTTATGAAGTTAAGTAAATCTTAGTTGAGTTGTCTACTCTGCCACACCACAAGTCTGGTATGGAGACAATACCTTGTTCCCTCCCATCTGAGAGACCGTGGATAATGGGATACTTGATGCATGGGTTACTTTTTTGTTGCTGTGTTAAAATACTCCAAGCAAAACAGCTTAAGGAAGACAGAGTTTATTTTGGCTTAGCGTTCCAAAGGGATAAGAGTCGATGGTATCAGAGTGTAACCACAGCAACAAACAGGGGCATACAGCAGGGGCATACGGCAGAGAGGGCACACTGGGGATGGTGTGAGGTTCTAAACTCTCAGCGCTCGCCTACGGTGACACACTTCCTCTAACTCCTAAACGGCACGGCCAACCAGAGATCAAGTGTTCAGATGCCCGAGACTGTGGGGAAAGAGTTCATTCACACTACATAGATACTCATGGAATGGAGCCCCTGAGAAGAAATGCTGCTGGTCAGGCTAAGCCCCGAACACCAGGGCTTTATGCTCATTGTAAGAGCTGTTCTGATTCTAGACTGTTAAAATTCATAACGTTGAGAGTGAAATGAATTGCTATAGAAAAAGGTAGCTATCATAATCCCCAACAGGTAGTGTGTGTGTGTGTGTGTGTGTGTGTGTGTGTGTGTGTGTGTGTGTGTGTGTGTCTTGCCACAAAGACAGAAATAGACACAGCAGCCAGGGCAAGTAAGTCAGGGCTAGCACCAGGTGCTGCAAAAGCCCATCATTTGCCGGGGAGTGGTGGTGCACACCTTTAATCCCAGCACTTGGGAGGCAGAGCCAGGTGGATTTCTGAGTTCGAGGCCAGCCTGGTCTACAGAGTGAGTTCTAGAACAGCCAGGGCTACACAGAGAAACCCTGTCTTGAAAAACACAAAACAAAAACAAAAACAAAACAAAACAAAAAAAGCCCATCATTCTTTTTTCAAATTTTATTTTATTTTTGTTTTTTTCAAGATTTATTTTATTTATATGAGTACATTGTTGCTGTCTTCAGAACTCCAGAAGAGGGCATCGGATCCCATTACAGATGGTTGTGAGCCACCATGTGGGTGGCGGGAATTGAACTCAGGACCTCTGGAGGAGCAGTCAGTCTCTCCAGCCCCCAAGCCCACCATTCTTAATACTCACACCAGGGACAGTGCATTGAAGGTCACTGAGTCTGGGACATTCTTAGTGAGGAGTGCTGGCCTCCTTTTCTCCCTCTTTCCTTCAGTTCAAGGCTTTCTGGGATGCTGAGCATGCTTTCAGCTTAGACATATGTGTCTGTTTACAATACAGGCAATGCCTGTGTCTAGTGCAAAGTGGGGTCAAGAGAAAAAGTTCATATCTAGTTCCTGAAACACTTGATGATTAAGTAACGGCCATTCTTCACAAAAGGATCAGTGATGGTAACCTGAGTTAAAGCTTAGGTCTGTTTGTGGGTAGGAGTACCTGACATCCGAGGAAAAAGGAAGCAGGGCAATTAATACATCAGGTGCCTTAGAAAAGTGAATATCTCAAAGATTTCCTCCTAAAGATGGCAGAGCATTCCTTGAACCCTCATGCCGGAAGCAGAATCTTCTGCTGTGCCAATGCTCAACACTTTAGTGAGCTCTTTATGTTCAGACTATATAATATAATATAATATGATATGATATGATATAATATAATATAAATGTACAGCTAAGAATGTGAGTGTTATAATTAAGAGCACACAATGGCTAAGTATCAATGATTTATTTATTAAAGAACACATGCAAGTTTATGTTGGACCATACATAGGTTGTTTAAATTCAATCTTTATTAAAATTTGCTCAATTTCAATCCTAGTATGTTTGTGCAAATGTATCCAGTTCATTAATATTATGCACATCACAGTGATAGTTAAAGTGATGACGGTGACAGTGGTGGTGGTGGTGGTGGTGGTGGTGGTGGTGGTCTTTGTTGTCATGTTTGTGATGATGATGGGCCAGTGAAATGGCTGTATGGGCAAAGGTGCTTGTCACCAAGGCTGAGGACCTGAGTTTGATCCCTGGGACCCATGTACTGGAAGGAGAGAAGCAACTTCCACAAGTTGTCCTTAGACCTCCACATATACACTGATGCACATGCATGTGCGGGTGTGTGTGTGCAATGTCTTCTTCCAATGTCTTAACTTATTTGCTTCTTATAATTCTAAGATGGTGGCATTATCACTGTGTGCAGGCGACAATCATCACTGTGCACAGGAGTAGACAATCCTAGTCCTGGAAGTGGTCAGAAACTTACCCAGGACACACCCCTTGCAGGTGGCAGAGCAGGGTTTGTCTTCCTTGCACTTTTCAGGAGTCCGCAAATGACGGATCTTCCTTCTACCAATCAGACCCTTCGGATCCAAGCAGCATTTCCATTCCGCCCCGCCCATTTCGTCCTTCCCACTCTCCACGCCACAGGCATGCTTTGGCATATATTGATATATCCCTCACACATGCTGTGGTACCCTGAGTTCTAGGGATCATGGCCTCTGGGGATGCTTGGCTCGGGAGCTTAGGGACCACAGAACTGTCTCCTTGAGGGCTAGAGTAGAGGTGTGTAGGCAGAGGATAAGCCCGGGGCACTGTGGGATAGGGTGTTGGCTTTTTGGGATCTGGGGTCTCAGGAAGAGGAAGGAAGGAACATGAAATTAGGTTCAGACAAAGCTGGTAGCAGTAACTTCAGCCTGGAGGACCCTCTTCTATATCCCCCTCACAAGGGAGTGTCACCATTAGAGACCAAGATGGTAGCATGGCGGTGATGGGGAAACTGGGCCACTAGCCCCAAGGCTGTATGTACTTAGAAGTCCATGGGACCATTCTCACGTGAAATGTGACCACCTGCGTGTGTGTAATTAATGGCCTGGCTGCTCACTGAGCTCAAAGCCCGAGTTTAATCCGTTCATAACACTGTTCGTCCCTGGCTTTCCTCTTGTGTTTCTCTACTTTTTAGCTTTCTTTATGGGTTCATCTCTTTGTCATATCCCATTAACACTCATTCTCTTCAGATGGCTTCCTCTTTTTCTCACTGTGCACTCAGAGAACATCCCACCCCTCAGATTCAACTATAACTTAGAAATCTCCCAGCATGGCTCTTTTGAGAGCTTACAGCCCCCAGTGCCCCAGTGTGAGGTCTCCATCGGCTTCTTCTTTAGACCCCTCACACTCCTGTCTGTAGCAGATTGTGAAGCTGCCTCCTATTCAGATCCCATTCACACACTACCTTTTCTGCTCTCCTTATTTAATTTATTGTGCCGTCAGTGTGGTGATTTCCTGCAGCTCACCCAACCCTTGCAATTACCCTTCTGACCAGTTCAGACTCAAGTTCTCTCTCCATCTGTGCTATCATGTATGCTGTGCTTCGGCAATGCTCTCTGTAACGTATAGCTCTCATCTGACCCAGCTCACAAGTCTCCAGTGGCCTCTCATTGCTCAGAGATACAATCTGAGTTTCTTTCCCTGCTTTCCGACCCCTCCTCCTGCACCCCACCTCACAGCATCTTGCGTTGCACAGCCTTGGTATTTTGAAGCTTAGTGAATACCCAATACCATGACCTCACACCTCCACATGCATTTCCTTTGTTCAGAATGGTCTCTGTGTGCTCGTGCATTGGATACATTCTGCCTCTTCTATTGAATGTCAACTGAAAATAGCCACTGTGAGATCTCTTCCAGGGAAGACTCGGCTTCCCCCTTCTCTGTTTCCCCAGCAACTTATAGAATTTGTTTTATTGAGATTCTCTATTAGTTTGTGTTCCTGTCTTTTAGTTTGTAAGGTGCAAATGGGAGGCAGGCAGGTGTTCTATGTCCTTCCTCCTCCTCCTCCTCCTCCTCCTCCTCCTCCTCCTCCTCCTCCTCCTCCCTTTCCTCTTTTTCAAGACATGTTTTTCTCTGTGTATCTCTGGCTGTCCTGGAACTCACTCTTCAGACCAGGCTGGCCTTGAACCCTCAGAAATTCACCTGCCTTTGTCTCCTGAGTGCTGGGATTAAAGGCATGGGCCACCACTGCCCAGCTGTTTTTCATTTTGTAAAAAAAAAGATTTATTTTATTATTAGTTTTTAAGTGTGTTTATTCATGAACGCATGTGAACGCGGATGCCTATGGAGGTCAGGAGGGCCAGGTCTCCCCGGAGCTAGAGTTACGGACGGTTATGGGCTGCCCATTGTGAATCCTGGGAGTTGAACTTGGGTCCTCTGCAAGAAGAGTACCCATTCTTAACCACTGAGCCATCTTCTCAATTCCATGTCTTTTTTTTTTTTTTTTTTAACAGCGTCATATAACACATCCAGTAGGGCATTGGTTAGAATTTAGAAATGAGTAATAAGCATAAGGCTTACTTAGCCTATTCAGGCTCATGCGACAAGATTACCATGCACAGAGTGGTTCATGAGTGTGAGGATTTGTTTTCTCACAGTTCTAGAAGTGAGGACTCCAAGGTCAAGGTATTGGCAGATTTGGTGTTTGGTGTGGTCTGCTTCTCATAGACGGGACATTTTCTCTATGCCCACTATATGATGGAGAGAAAAGGGAGGTCTCCTTAATTAGGGCAGTAATCGTGTTCATGTGGTGTCCACTTTCCTGATGCCAGCACTTTAGGGGTTAGGATGTTAACAGATGAATTCCAAGAGACATGCAATGGCAGTAACCATGGCCCAGTTTATGGAATAGAGCATGCTCAGTACTGCAGAGCCCCCTCTGTCCTGAACGGCTCATTACCAAGCTATCTTGGCTTTTATGGTGACCTCATATTACCATGTGTGCACCCAAGCATTACAGCTTAGTTCTCCTGGTTCTTCAGCCGACACAGGTGTGAACGTGTGTATATTTTGATGCACTCCTTTTCTTGTGTCATCGCTGTGAGAGTCGTCTGCGTTATGGTGATTACAGGTCTTCCCTTGTGATGCTCTATGGTAGTACCTTGTGATAAGAGCATTCCTTACACTGTGTCTGTGACGGGATATTTGGTTTATTTTCAGTTGGGGACTACCAGTTTGGTTAGCATACACCATGAGTTTCTTTGGGGGTATAAACCTGGGATGGAACTGCCTGTTGCAGGGTGTGTTAACCTTCTCGGCATACAAGGAAACGACAAACTGCTTCTCAAAGTTGGTCCTACTGTTTCTAGTTCTCCACTGCTGAGAGTTTCCAGCACTTTTATCAACACTTTGACCAACATGTGACATTACCAAACTTTAAAATGTTTACCTTCTGACTGGTACGTGGTAGAATGCCACTGTGGTTTTAACCTGCCGTCCTTGCTCAGTCATGCAGGGGCACCCTTTCATGTGCATAGGACTTTTGTATGTTCTCTGTGCAGGGCCAATTTAAATTTTGTTCACCTTTTTTATGAATTGTTTGTCTTTATATTACTGCTTTGTAAAAGTATTTGTTGTATCTTTCGGGTTTGAATCCTTTGTCAATGCTTGTTGAAAGTAGTATACTGTAAAATTACACAGTCAATATTCATGAATTAGAGTAATTCTGAGTCTTATTAACCTTAGTATTGATGAGCAAACAGACAGGACAATGAGAGGAGGCAATGATAGCCCACAGTCAAGGCTAGTTCAAATTAACCCTTTCTTCCTCCCCTTCTCAGGTGTCATCATTGTTCCCAGTGCCGGTGTTGGCATTGTCCTGGGAGGCTACATCATAAAAAAACTGAAGCTTGGTGCAAGAGAATCCGCAAAACTAGCAATGATCTGCAGTGGGGTGTCTTTGCTGTGCTTCTCAACCCTGTTTATTGTTGGATGTGAAAGCATTAATCTAGGAGGCATAAACATCCCTTACACAACAGGGTAAGTGCCTTTCAGGACACCCTGCATCAGTGGGAGCACCACCCTGCATCAGTGGGAGCACCACCCTGCATCAGTGGGAGCACCACCCTGCATCAGTGGGAGCACCACCCTGCATCAGTGGGAGCACCACCCTGCATCAGTGGGAGCACCACCCTGCATCAGTGGGAGTGAAGGGCCAAGCTCTATGTGGTCCCACACCTGGGCCTGACCGTCTCTCCCTCCCATCCTCTTTATGTGTTCTGTCTCTGGAGCTGGAGCTCACACAGCTAGATGGTGGAGGCCAGAAGGTGTCATCTTTGTCTGCGTCCCTTTTGGTCCTTACAGAGTGACCCCCATGACATTTTAATTACAGGAGAGGAGGAGGAAATGCTTATTGTATTAATTAAAATGTTTTTAAAGTGCACTGTACTTGATGGGTGGAGAGGTAGCTCAGTCAGTACACCAGCACGTTGGATCCCTAGAACCCATGTAAAAACGCCAGATGCAGTGGCGCACACTTGCAATCCCTGTGCTGGAGAGCTGTATGCAAGAAGACACCTGTGGCCGGCCAGCAAGTGTAGTCTAATCTGTTGACCCCAGGCTAATGCGGGACCATTTAAAAATCAAGATGGAAAGTTCCTGAGGAGCAGCATGTGAGCGTGTGTGCACACGCATCTGAACATACACGACCCCACATGACCTGCACCCACAAAACCCATCCAATTTATGAAACACAATGCTCTGTGGAAGTCCCGAGTCCCCCACTCACCTACTTCTTCTCACATTTCCACACTAAACTACATAAGGCCTTTTCTTTTCTTTCATTTAATATTTTTTTTCCAGAGAGTACATTTTCTTTGTTTTCTCTCCCCTAACCCCCGCCAGATCCTCTCACCTTCCTACTCAGCCAAATTCATGTTCTTGCTCTTAAAAATCACAACAAACAGTAAGACAAAAATCTCGTAAAAGGCAAAAACTCTGGAGTTTGGGTCATGGCGCTCAGGGCCCCTGAGCCTGGGGCTGCCCTGGACTGTGCCTGATAGACCTGGTGAGACGGCACTGGGGAGGGCTGAGTTCCCTCTCCCAGCAGGTAGCAATCGCACATAGCTTCTTGGTTAGGGATGGGACTTTGTGTCCACTTCCTCTTCTTGGCGCTGAGATTTTGTCCGTTTGAACCTGTGCAGGTTTTGTGCCTGCCATACGTTTCTGTGAGGTCCTAGGTATGTCAGCCCTGCTGTGTTGGGAAGATACTAGTTACTTGGAGTACTCCATCATCTCTTGGCTCTTAAAGTCTTTTTTGCCTCCTTTTTTTACATAGATACCAGAGCCTTGAGTCTGCACTCTCTGCATATTGCCCATTTGAGAGTCTCTGTGTTAATTGCCATCTACCAAAACACTGATCAATGGGTATAGAAATATAATCTGGAATAATTTTATTGTGATTTTCCTTTATCAGAGTAATGGTAGGAAGTTTTCCTATAGGTCCATGTGCCGGGTTCCTGGGCAGTTTAGCAGTGTCTGGAATGGATTCCAACTCATGGAGTGGGCCCAAAAATCCAATTTTATTTTATTTATTTTAAATTTTTAAAAAATTATTTATTTATTTATTTATTTATTTATTTATTTATTTATTTATTTATTTATTTATTTATTGTATGAGAGCTCTGTCTGCATGTATGCTATGCCAGAAGAGGATATCAGATCTCATTATCACATAACCAAAGTGAAGAGCTGCCATGTGGTTGCAGGGAATTGAACTCAGGACCTCCAGAAGAACAGCCAATGCTCTTAGCCCCTGAGCCATTTCTCCAGCCCCAATCCAATTTTCAAAAGTGGTCGATTGCTCTTTGTGCCACTATCGCACCGGAGGATGTTGCGGGCAGATTGTTGTAGGTCATAGGGTTTAATAATGGTTACTTTTTTACCTTCCAGCATCACAAACACCAGTCAGCAGGAGTGAAGCTTGTAGGTGGGCACCAGCTAGGTCATCCCACACTCAGTGTATACGTAAGTGCTGTCTTCAGCAATAGGGCTGTCAGGCCTTAGAGACCAATAGCCTTGACAATAGCCTGTGATGTTTGAGAGAGGAATGGCTCAATAGATATAACTGTAACTGGAGATTTTATTGGATGGTGTAAGGTGTTTAGTCACCTCGTATGATGATTTCATTTAAATTCTTACATTTAGGTACAGACTTTAGGGAGCTTCTACAGTGGTCAGCTTCTGGTGGTCTCTTCAAAAGACCTTCAGTGTTAACTGTCCCCACCGTATTTCCTCTTTAACTCGTCCTCCAGCCCCTCATTATTTAATGCTCTTAGTTTAGTCTCTTCCTTATCTTTTAGTAATCTACATTCTTTTCTCCTTCCCTCCTTCCCTCCTTCCCTCCTTCCCTCCTTCCCTTCCTCCCTCCCTCCCTCCCTCCCTCCCTCCTTCCTTCCTTCCTTCCTTCCTTCCTTCCTTCCTTCCTTCCTTCCTTCCTTTATCTTCTTCTTCTTCTTCCTTCTCCTGCTCCTTCTTGAGTCAAGGCCTCACTACATAGCACTGGTTGGCCTGTCACTCGTTTGTAACTGAGGATGGCCTCAAACTCACAGAAACCTTCTCTCTGCTTTTGCCTCCCAACTGTTGGATTATAGGTATGTGTAATCATACCTGGCTAATTCAGTTTTGTGTACCTTTCCAAATTTTCTTTATATATAACACTAAGAATATCTGCTTTGATTTTTTAAATTGTTTTATACTTAAACTATGGCATTTGACAATTGCTTTTCTGAACTTTGCTATTACGTACTAATATGCTTGGATATTTCTATACCATTAGTAAAAATATGAAACATAGCCAGCTCTCAACCCAGAACATGTCAAACATTCTTCTATGTGGCTTCCATATATTACTAACTTGTAAGAACCACAATATTGTTATATAGATACTATTATCCTGAATTTATAGGTGACCGATCATTTGTTCAATTTTAGCCATATCACTTTCTCACCAAGACTTCCCCTCTTCACTTTGGGAATATTATTCCTCCTCATTTCTGAGGCAATTTTGTTTAATTGGTTCCTTTTCTTTTTTCAAAAAATTTATTTATTTATTATTTTTGATACTTTATTTACATTTCCAATGTTTCCCCTTTTCTGGGTCTCCTCTTTGGAAACCCCCTATCCCCTCCCCATCCCCGCCTCTATGAGGGAATTCTACCTCCCACCCACCCGCCCACCCATCCCCATATTCCCACCTTGACGTTCCCCTTTACTGGGGCCTCTAACACACTCAGGCCCAAGGGCCTCTCCTCCCCCTGATGGCCAACGAGGCCATCCTCTGCCACATATGTGGTCCGAACCATGGGTCCCTTGATGTGTATTCTTTGGTTGGTGGTCCAAAGTCCAGCACAACCAGGAGGAGGGGGTGTCAGGCCCGTTGACACTGTTGCTCCCTTCATGGGGCTGCAAACTCCCTCAGCTCCTTCAGTCCTTTCTCCAACTGCTCCATCTGGGACCTCACTCTCAGTCTAACGGTTACTGTAAAGTGAAACTTGGGCATTCTGAACTTTTGGGCTAATATCCACTTATCAGTGAGTAGACACCATGTTCGTTCTTTTGTGACTGAGTTACCTTGCTCAGGATGATATTTTCAAGTTCCATCCATTTGCCTGCGAATTTCATGAAGTCATTGTTTTTTCATTAAGTCATTGTTTTGGTTCCTTTTCAATTACCTTCTTGACCTAGGTCTTTGAGATAAGTCCTTTTGTTGTATACACAATAGCTGTGTCTCTCACACCTAAAACAATGCATGAAGATTTGTTGCACAAATGAATGGATGGATGGATGGATGGATGGATGGATGGATGGATGGGTGATGAGTGGTTGAGTGGATAGCTGGGAAGTGGATGGTAGGGGTGAATAGCTAGATATCTCTAAAGGATTCTGTTCATTTGTTATGCTGCCTACTTAATGAACCCTTTTAATTAAACACATCTTTCCCCCTTTAACTTAAGAATTATTTCTCCTACTATACCTGTATTTTTTTGCCTCTGTCTTAGTCATTGCGCTATTGCTGTGAAGAGATAACATGACCAAGCAACTATTATAAGAGAAAGCATTTAACTGGGACTTATTTACAGTTTCAGATATTCAGTCCATTATCCTTGTGGCAGGAACGATGGCTATATTCAGGCAGGCACTGGAGTAGGAGCTGAGAACTACATCTTGATTTATAGGCAGAGACAGACTCTCAGCTTGGCATGGGCTTATGAAACCTCAAAGCCTACCCCCAGTGGCACTTCCTCCAACAAGACCATGCATGCCTTTTAATCCTTCTAATCTTTTCAAATAGTTACACTTCCTGGTGACTAAGCATTTATGTATATGAGCTTATGGGGCCCATTCTTATTTACACCTCACATTGCATTGCCTGGCCCCATAGGCTTATAGCAATATCATAATGTAAAAATGCGTTCAAAAAGTCCCCATAGTCTATTGCAGTATCGACACTGTTTAAAAGTCCAAAGTTCAGAGTCTCTTCTGTGACACATGGAAATCTCTTTACTGTAACCCCCTGTAAAATCAAAATAAGAAAACAGAACACATACTTTCAACATCCAGGGGTAAAGGATATACATTATCCTTTTAAAAGGGAGGGAAGGGAGCACAGTGAGGAAATACTGGACCAAGGCAAGACTGAAACCCAGCAGGGCAAATTCCAACTCTGTATCTCTATGACTGATGTCAAAGGATTCTTCAGATCTCCACCTCTTCCAGTTTGTTGCCTGTAACGTACATCTCTCTCTTGGGCTGGTTGCACATCTAGTCTGCCACTTTCCTTGGCCTCACACAGTTCTGTCATCTACAACATCTTGGGATCTCCAGTACAATCTAGGCTTCATGGAATGTCCTCTCTGGGCTCCATACAGAGACACCCCTGACACATACCTGGCCACCGCAGCTTTCCTTAGCCCTGGATTCTACAACCCCTTTCTTATGTCCTTAACTCTAAAGCCAGAACTATATGGCTAAAGCTGCCATGTCCTGTTGCTTGCTGGGACTGGAATTTGGCATCTTTGTTCAATTAAACTTGCATCAGTTTTCTATTATTGATGGTTTTCTTCACCACTCAAATTTTAATTTCTTTTCACGAGCTGGAAGCATAGCTGTGTGGGGTCTTGCCCTGAGGTCCCCACTCCCTTTATTCCATTTAGGAACAGGCTTTTCTTTAAACTTTTTATCTCCTTGAGCACTGGAACTTCTGTCTTCCACATTACATTTCCTGATGTTCTTTCTCTCCTCAAACTGTACATTTTGAGATTTTCCTTGCTCAGCTTGTTCCTTTTCATTATAGGTCTGCATAAGAGTGACCACTAATAACCATAGGACAGAATCAATACTAGGCTATCTTGAAATCTCTGCCAATGTCATTAATCCAAAACTCTTCGATTTAGCCTAAGACAGATTTCTTTTGGGGGGGGGACAAGGGCAAAAAGCAGCCACAATTTTCTTCAAAATATCACAAGAATGGTCTCATAAGCCATTATAGCTGCTTGTATTATGAATACAACTATGTTCCCCCAAAAACCCTGCTTATATGAGAGTGTCTGCACATATAGCTTCTGGGAACCTGCCCCCAGTTGGTTCCGACTGGCAAATAAAGATGCCAACAGCCAGTAGCTGGGAAGGACAGACAGAGGTGGGATTTTAGGATTTCCCAGGCTTGTGACATGGAGGAGGAAGGAGGAGATCCTCCATGCCAGGAGAATGTGGAGGAGAGGGGAGATGCCACGCCTGAGAAGAGTACAGGACACAAAGGCACAGCCACTATGTGAAGGAGCTGGGAGAGTGTGGTCCAGAGGGCTGCCCAACTGGGTCCAGGGCAGCCAAGATAGAACATAGAATTAGTAAGTGATAACTCAGGATTAACTGCATGGAGGTTAGGCAGTGGCCCAGCTATTGTGCTGCTTAAGGCATATGAAAACATAAAGGCTGTGTGCGTCTTTCATTCAGGAACCTAAAATATTGAGGCGAGCAGCGAACCTACAGCTGTGATTTATTAATTATTTAGTTCTACAGGCCACTTACTAATGTTTACCCCTATTGATCTGGGCCATTATAATCTACATTGTTTTCAGCACCACTGTCTTTCATGATCCTACTGGGATGGCTTTTAAGCAGACTTAAAATGTTAAACCGCTTATTTTTATCCAAATTCATAAAGCTTCCACATTCCTACAGCAAACATGCAAGTCTCAGCAATTCCCCCACTCTGTGGTACCAACTTCTGTCTTAGTTACTGTTCTATTGCTGTAAAGGGACACTACGACCAACCAGCTATTATAAGAAAAAGCACTTAATTGGGGGATGGCTTACAGTTTCTTTTTTTTCTTTTTTGGTTTTTCGAGACAGGGTTTCTCTGTGTAGCCCTGGCTGTCCTCGAACTCACTCTGTAGACCAGGCTGGCCTCGAACTCAGAAATCCGCCTGTCTCTGCCTCCCAAGTGCTGGGATTAAAGGCGTGCACCACTGCCCGGCAGCTTACAGTTTCAAAGTTTTAGTTTATTATCATCATGCTGGTAGCATGCAGGTGGACACTGGAGCTGAGAACTCCATCTTGATCCATAAGTAGATAAAGAGAGACTCTGCTCTTGGCATGGGGTTGAAGAGTCAAAGCCCACCCCCAGTGACACACTTCCTCCAACAAGGCCACACCTCCTAATCCTTCTAATCCTTTCAAATAGCATCTCTTTCCTGTGACTATGCATTGAGTAAATGAGGCTATGTGCCCATTCTTATTCACACTCCCACAGCCTCTTCATTTTTCCTGTGATTTCCAAGGTACTTGTTATTCTTCTGTTAGACCTTATGGAATGGGCTTCTCTGTGTTAACTTACTCTGCCATATTTCATAATTTTGTACAGTTTGATCTGAGAGCTTTTTCTTTTTCAAAAGCCTTGTTTTAAATTCTTCGCATAATTTTTAAAATTTTGAGGATTATTTTTTCTTGCTGACTCTTGATTGCCCCCCTTTTCTTAGCATCCTGGTATTTTAGAGAGTAAGGTCTCTGAAGATCTCTTACAATTAGGACTTTTTTCTCTACTTCTGTGCCTTACATCTATCTTATCATTTGGTTTCAAAGAGCTTTTTTTTTTTTTTTTTTTTTTCCTGTTTACTGACAGTAATCTTTCCAGACTGACAGCCTCGGGCTAGCGTCTGTCAGGGTGTGCCTGTTTCCTATGCCATCCTCAATACAAGAGTGAAAGGGTTAGTCTCTGTGGTCAACATCTAGAGGAGAAGTTTAGTTTCTTAAATTTCTTACAGCTTTCTGATGCTTTTCTGGGCTCTGAATTGGAGCTGGTGGTAAGAATGCAGATGAGAGGGGAGGGACCATTCATGGCTTATCTCCTTCAGTGGGTCCATTGTGTTCTCCACAGATCAATGAGCCCATGGCTGTCTGCTTGCAACTGTCGTGAAGCTTGCTGCTAGTTTTTCTATTTCTTCAATAGTACATAGTTTTATTCCTTTTACCTCTAGTCCATATTTATTTCAAATGTATTTTTAAAAGATCTGGAAGCCAGACTCTATATCTTACCTGCTTTGGAACTACAGCTCCCCTCAAGTCTTCAAGAGCCCTTTCTTAATACCTCTGTGTCCTGCCAACATCAAATCAATTGCTTCTTAGTCCCCTAGCGTTGCCAGGGGAAATTATGTAATTGTGCTGATTGACTCCATAACAAATTTATGAGTTCCAACCTTAGCAGGCTCTCATCTTTGCAGAACAATCCATTTTCTTAGCCACAGTCAGCTTTCTTCCCCAAACTCATAATGACGGTTCCTTTCTTTTGCTTTGTAATCCTTTTCTTCGAGTCTTTTAAATCTTACCTTAGTTTTGTTTTTCTTAGTGGGCAACCAGCACTATGTTAGTGAGGAAATGAGGTTTCTACCCTGCTTTCCACCCAAGCCATCTTGTCTAAAACAGTATTATTCTCAAAGGCAAGTGCTAACGTTATCATTTTCTAGCTGTGGGACCCCCACCCCCGTCACACACACTAACAATCTGCTATCCTTTGCTATCTTCTGTGTGCAATTGATGAAAACATCATCAGCGTGCTGAGAAGTTAAAATAACAGAGAGAGAAAGTGAGATGCCTCCTCCTTCCATGTCCAGCCTCCAGCTTATAGCATCTGGATAGTGTTAAACACGCACTAATTGTCTTTAATATGAAGAAGAAGAAGAAGAAGAAGAAGAAGAAGAAGAAGAAGAAGAAGAAGAAGAAGAAGAAGAAGAAGAAGAAGAAGAAGAAGAAGAAGCAGCAGCCCTGGCTGTCCTGGAACTCACTCTGTAGACCAGGCTGGCCTTGAACTCAGAAATCCACCTGGCTCTGCCTCCCAAGTGCTGGGATTAAAGTCGTGCGCCACCACTGCCCGGCATTATTTAAGACTCACGTTTCCTTACAATGAGGTGGACTTAGTGTGCATTTCTTTCTTGTCCCTGTTCTCTTTCCTTGAGATCATGCAAAGAAACTCCATTCATTCTAGAATGCAATCAGATGCCAGGCCTCTCTCTGTGCACAGGAGTGTTATTCAGTGTGGCTGAACCTCATTAGATCTCCATGTAAATATGTACCTTAGGGCTGAGGGCTGGCGGCACGCACCTTAAATCCCTGCACTCAGGAGGCAGAGGCAGGTGGATCTCTGAGTTCAGATGTGCTGACTTTGTTTTATTATTTTATTTTATTTCAAATTGTCCCTTAGATGCCTGTTTATTTTCTAATGAAAGTCAGATACTGATGGGAGGAGACATGGAGGGAAGCAGGAATAGAGGAAGGGAAGCCATAATAAGGATATTATGTCAGAAAAGATTCTATTTTCAATAAGAAAAAAGAAGATTCTTTGCAAATCATCTCATTGCAGACGTGAGCCTTGCTGGCTGCCTTCCTCCTATGCCATTCCATGGCGACTTTCCTCTTAACAACTTTTCATGAATACCTACCTCCTTTTCCGAAAATTCTACTTGTTGCCTTCATTTAATCACTTTTTCCTTCATAAAAGTAGTGCTGCTAGCCGGGCAGTGGTGGCACATGCCTTTAATCCCAGCAGAGACAGGCAGATTTCTGAGTTTGAGGCCAGCCTGGTCTACAGAGTGAGTTCCAGGACAGCCAGGGCTACACAGAGAAACCCTCTCTCGAAAAACAAAACAAAACAAAACAAAAAAGTAGTGCTGATGCTGCTATTATTGTTGTTATTTGAGAAAGGATTTTAGTACATAGTCCTGGCAATCCTGGAAATTATGTAGACCGGGTTTGTCTTGAACTGACCAACCATGTCTTCTGAGTGCTAGGATCTAAAATATTTATTTTCACTTCTGTGTGTGTGTAGGCGTGCGCGCGTGTGCGTGCATGCGCGCGTGTCCAATAGGAGAGGTTCCTGCCGAGGAAAGTAGACATCTTCTTCCTTGGTAGGAATTAGAGGCAGTTGCTAACTGCCTGATGTGGGCTGAGAACTAAGCCTGGTCCTCTGGAAGAGCAGCAAGTGCACTTAACTTTCGAGCCACCTGTCCAGGTCCCTAAATTCACTTTTCATGGAGTTTTTACTATTGTAATATTTCCCTGAAATAGAGACCAACAAGACAGCCCTGAGAGGAACGATCTTGTCTATGTGATTAAAGCATACCTTGATGTTAGGTTCAGGTTGTGCCTCTTGAGTGGACAGTCTCATAAGTGGCAGGCACTTGTAATGTGTGGCTGTTACCCACAAAGGCAGAAGGAAAATGCCAAGCAGCTTCTAAATAGCAGCAATACCAACTGTTGGCCTGGAATTGAAGTCTGTCATTTTTAGTGACTAAGCACACGGACTAGTAAAAACTCTTCTCTCTTATCATGGCTTGCCATTTAGCTCTTGAAGTGTTGGTGAGGTGAATCTATACCATACTGCATACTTCCACATGTCTACAGTCAACATGGCACCGAGCTTTGAAATCCCCACTTTATCATCTTCAGAATGTGCTTATTGGTTGGGCATCTCATCCTCAAACACCATTGACACTTGGGCTAGATACCTGTCCCTTTCTGTGGAAGGTGTAGCTTCCTTCAGCATTGTGCTGTGTTTGGAGGTATGCTTGTATAACCCCTAACAGATGTCCACATCACCCCTTAATTAGCACTACCAAAGCTATCTCCCCACATTGACAAAAGTCTCCAGGGTTGGAGAACAAACTTGTCCCTGTTGAGAACCACTCTTTTACAATTATTTTGGGGTGTGTTTAAACATTAAAATTCTTGATATTAAGAGTTTATGAACATGATGCTAGTGTCTGGAGTTAGATTTCTTCTGTGGAGTGCCTGGAAGGAGGAGCAGATTTATTTGGCTTTGGCTTTGGTAGGGAGCTTTCTGGATAGAACTGTAGCATTGCTTTGGATTTGGTTCTCTATCCGGTTTGAGTTTGAGAAGCCCTGGAAGAAGCAGAATGTGTGCTGTTTGTAGAGCAATACATATGCGATGGGGGTGGGCTATGCTAGGCTATGCTAGGCTATGCTAGGCTAGGCTAATGCTATGCTAGGCTAGGCTATGCTGTGCTAGGCTAGGCTATGCTGTGCTAGGCTAGGCTATGCTGTGTTAGGCTAGGCTATGCTGTGCTAGGCTAGGCTATGCTGTGCTAGGCTAGGCTATGCTGTGCTAGGCTAGGCTATGCTGTGCTAGGCTAGGCTATGCTAGGCTATGCTAACATAGACATGGAAGCTAGGTCCAGACACAACATACATTCCCCAATATTTGTTGGATGGATGGACAACTGGACTATGGGACAGACGTATGAGGCATCTGCTATGCTGATCTATTTGGCTTTAGAAACAGCATTTTATCAGTACTGCATAGGAATGGTGACAAAGTGACGTAAGGGACACTGTCTCGGTTTGGATCCTTCAGAGATGCTCCCATTCTTCTGTGACCCCTGGACCCTGCCTGCCCCTCCTTTGCTGCTGTTTGACACCCTCTCCCCCTCTTGTGTCTTTATGTGTCATCTCTCCCCTTATATCTATGATTTGTATGGATTTCCCTTGGGTGGAGTTCCTTGAACTTACATGTTACACCACTACTTTGTATCTGGCACTGTGACTCCACCAGGAAATAAGGCCAGCCATCTTTGACTGTGACTTGCATTTGGGCATTTCCAGTGATTTCTGCTTAATCTTTTTTTTTCTTCACTCGGCACCTCTGCGAATCACTTCCTCTTGGTTTTTTAAAGATTACTTTGTTCCTTTGATAAATTATTCTAGAATAATTCAAGTTTTTGATGAATAGAACCTACACTGGTAACTGTGGCTGATGGGTGGATTTTCATGTCTCTGTGCTCACAATGATTTTAAAGAGTCAGTAATGAAATGTACTTTATTTCATAGTTCAAATACTCAATGTTTGAGGTGAAAGATATGGTAATTAACCTGATTGGCTCGTCATGTAATATATATTGAAATAGCACACATGCTCCACAAATGTATATAAGTATTATATATAAATTATAAATAAACTAAGGTGGGGTGTGTGTCTCAGTGCTAGAATTCATGCTTTGTGTGCATAAATTGCTGAGTTTAATCCCCAGTGGGCCCCAAATCAAATCAAATGAAATAAATCATGATCTAGACTTGTTAAGATGAAGAGCCAAGTGTTTCCCAGCAAGGAGTTTTATGAGGATTCAAGTCACTGGACTCAGACATGAGATTGGTCTGTTGATAAAGGTTGAGGTTGGGGCAGCAGAGATAATTTGATTTTAAAATCAATTTCATCTATTCTAATGAAAACAGAAACATTTTTTTCCCTTATGCTTTGTTGTAAATTTGTGGAAATAACTATAGAAAGTGCCTACTTCATGGTACCATACATTTGGTTCATGGGAATATTGTCTCTAAAATAGACAATTCGCTTGCTGACAAGACCGTTTCCTTTTAATTCCAATCTCAGCCTTGCTTGATGTTTTCATTCTCTCTCTCTCTCTCTCTCTCTCTCTCTCTCTCTCAGACCTTCTCTGACCATGCCCCATAGGAATCTGACTGGAAGCTGTAATGTTAATTGTGGTTGTAAAATACATGAATATGAGCCAGTCTGTGGATCAGATGGGATCACGTACTTCAACCCATGTCTGGCTGGCTGCATTAACAGTGGTAATCTTACCACCGGGGTGAGTAGACTCCGTAAGTTCCTCTTCTGTTGTGAGTCCAGCATCATGAGTCAGGTGACGGGACCTCAGGGACCCACAATGACTTCAGTTTCCCTTGTTCAGGAGGCTTTAAATAGCCCTACAGGCACCTCTGAAAAACACCTTCTGAGAGGCAAATCATGCAGGGCTATCACTTTTGTCAAATGTGCTGGTAGGATCTGGGCGGGGAGTTCTGGTCCTCATTAGCTGGATCCTACTTTACATTCTTGCCAACTCAGGGAAACTTGATAAGGTTGGACTCCGGCTTCCCATTTGTTCCTCTGCCAGGGTCTTTGTAATGGATCTGAAGGTCAAGGTTACCATTGTTGGTGCTGAGAAAGGAGATTAGAGGCTGTGGAGGTTGGTCCGCTAAGTGCTGGGCTGTTAAATCTGGTCGGCTAAGTGGAGGATGTGAAGATGGACAATGACCATTTTTCATAATCCTGTCAGTCAACTTTCTCCCCAACCCTTAACTTCCAGAGTAAAGATATTTTTGTCAGCTGAAGAATAGTCTATTTTGAGAATTCTCTTCCCTGTGAATTATAAATAGGCTTTAATACTGTGGGAGAAGGTTTTTATATTCTACTCTATTCTTTACTGAGCCCAATTTGGCTGTTAGCATGAGAACAGATAGGAGATGATTGCCCTAATTTAAAGGTTAAAATGCATTTGCTTCTTCTGTGCAGATCTAGAGACTATACCATTGACCTAGAGTGTGCAAATCTAGAGACTATATCATTGACTTAGAGTTTAGGGGTGCCACTTTTTTTCCTGAATTTGAAGCCAGAGAGCAACATGGAAATTACTATTGCTGGTTCCCAATAACACAGCTGGCAAGCTCTGGAGTGTGACCCTATTGAGGTCACAAGATCGTTTCTTTGCAATGATCTCCTGTTGCATAGCAGTAAATGAGACCTCGTGGGCACATTGTTATATTATTAAAGACTGGACGTCCTTAATTGGCTAAATGGCCAAACACCCTGCCCCCAACCTGCTCTTATGACTGTTTTAAGCAGTCACCATGAGAACTAATTCAACTAATTTCCATTTAGTAAAAAGTAACATAATAGGCAAAGGATTAATTGGTCAGTTTAATATTTCTTATCTTGTTTTGGTAGCATCAAGTAACACCAAGAAGAGTTCCATTGTGATCATTGTGTCTGTGCTCAGTAGACACAAGGGGTGGTTACTGGAGAAGACTTAGTCTCCTTTACCTCTCCGTCTTCAGGCCCTCTAACAGCATGACATGCAGCAGCAGTAGGGCTCAGATAGATATGTGTTGGAGAGAACAACCAAGTGATGTGGAGCACAGCAGGGTTTCAGAGAGCTGGAGCCTGTCAGAGTCCTGAGAACGGGACCAAGGCTACAGTACAGACTGAAGAGATGACAGCTCCACCCTTCCACGTGGAAGTCACCAGCCTGTTGAGGGCACTGAAAGGGTGGTAATCTGGAGTAGTCAATGGGAAGTTTCTCAACGCTGACTGAAGCCAGCCTCCCTAGGCTACACTGCTCTGCATATCGGAAGCCACCATGCTTGTGTTAGGAGTTTAACAGATGTTTATTTTAGGACTCTCTGTGTGCTCAAACGTGTGCTAGGCACTCTGGTGAGCACAAATAAACATCAGTCTGGTTTGTGTTGTAGGGGCTTCTCTAACTGGAGAGTCTACAAGTTCAACAGCTGTGTGTATTTCTGACTCCAAATGAGCATGTGGCATGTCACAGAATTAAGGTTGGAAGTCTCTTTGGGAGGTTTACGGTTAAACAGTCCAAGTTTTGATAGTATCAGGCAAATGCTGTTTAGTGCTGTTAAAATGTTTTGAAGCCGGGCAGTGTTGGTGCATGCCTTTAATCCCAGCACTTGGGAGGCAGAGGCAGGTGGATTTCTGAGTTCGAGGCCAGCCTGGTCTACAGAGTGAGTTCCAGGACAGCCAGAGCTACACAGAGAAATCCTGGTTTCAAAAAACCAAAAAAAAAAAAAAAAGAAAAAGAAAAAAAAAGAGTTTTGCGTGAAATATTTCACATTTTTAAAAACCATATAGTTATTTTTAAGCATTCTAACTTTGTCAATATTCCAATGCCAGGCATTTTGACCAGCATACAACCTATCTTTATTTGCTACTCAGGTCCGAAATTACACAGAGTGCACCTGCGTCCAAAGTCGACAAGTGATCACCCCACCCACGGTGGGACAGCGCAGCCAGCTCCGAGTGGTCATCGTGAAAACCTATCTCAATGAGAATGGCTATGCTGTGTCTGGGAAGTGCAAACGCACCTGCAATACCCTCATTCCTTTCCTGGTCTTCCTTTTCATAGTCACCTTCATCACAGCTTGTGCCCAACCATCTGCCATTATAGTGACGCTCAGGTGAGAACAGCCCCGGGCAGTGCTCGAGACAGCATATTGCAGGGGGACAGAAGCGAAGCTATGCAAGGGACAGTAGAGCAGCATGCAGGAGGGCACCCTTAAATGTTCTTCTGGGATTAAGGGAGCGCTTTTATATCAGAGAGAAAAGAATGGCTGAAACACTGTCTATTATAGAATTTTTTTTGGCTGGGTGCTATTCTTATTACTTATCAAACTTTCTTTCCAGTGCTTTTAGTGTCTGGAGCCTTTATGCTATGAGGTCAGACATCATGAGTTGAAAGCCAGATGTATGGGGCTGGAGAGATGGCTCATAGTTAAGAGCACTGGATGCTCTTCCAGAGGACCTGGGTTTGATTTCCAGTACCCACACACATAACCTTCTATAATTCCAGTTACATCTGACACCTTCTTGTCCCCGTCACAGGCACCAGGCATGCAAGAGGTACACATATATACATGTGGGCATACACATATAATTTAAATAATCTTAAAGACAGAATGACAGAAAGAAAGAGAGAAAGGAAAGAAAGAAAGCCATCTCTGTGTTAGCTTCAAGAAGCCAGACCCTCAAGCAGGGCAGGAATACTTTGGCAAAGTGACTAGATTATAAATATTGCAAAAGGTATTAGCTCTGGCCTCATGGATAGTTAATACTGCACCTTTGGAATCAGTGAGGAATTATGCTGGGCTTGCATTTCAAAATGCTGAGTTCATTAATTTTACTATTGTATAAAGTCCTAGAGCTGAATCAAAGGACAGGATAGACTCAGACATCTGAGCTTCCAGTTGGTCAGGTTGGGCTTTCATTGCTGTATTGCATATCCTGGTTGGGTTTTTGTTTTGTTTTGTTTAGGTTTGGTTGGGTTTAATTTGGTTTGATTTGGGGTTTTTTCCTAGGAGAGGACTTGGGAGCTACTTTTGTTCTGTTCCATTCAGATCAATTTGTTATTACTTGCGTTTAAGGCAATGCATACGTGACCAGGTAGGAAAGCACAGTGTTGGGAAGCCTGAAGAACGAACTGTGGGTTAGAGCGGAGCAGGGGTGTGGTGCAGTGGGCCTGAGGAAGGGAGTCCATCCTTCCTCTCCTCCTCCACCAGTCCTTCCAACCCCACAGTGCTGGGCACATGGGCAGGAAACACACTGGCTGAGAGTGCCAGCCTGCAGCACACACACCTGGCTTCTTCCTCACTGTACACTGAGATAAACATTTCCTGAATGGAAGGACGCGGGGCATGCAAGGCTCACTGGTCTCCTTACTGTCAGCAGATCTTGATGGAGTAGCCATGTGTGCAGAGCTGGCAAATCGCTAGGAGACGCAGATAATATGAGGAAGATAGTAAGGACACCAGGCTCAAAAACCTTCCATTCCATGTCTACATCTTTTGTACATGAGATAAAAAGCATAAAGTATTTCATCATGTAAACATTCTGTGCCCATTAGTCCATTTACTTACCTGAAACATCTCATTCTTTACCCACTGTAATTCTGTAAAAAGTGTGAAGTTGACTCGTACAGATGTTCAGGCCACCTCACTGTACAGATGCTCAGGCCTCCTCACCATGCAGATGTTCAGGCCACCTCACTGTACAGATGTTCAGGTCACCTCACCATGCAGATGTTCAAGCCACCTTACCGTACAGATGTTCAGGCCACCTCACCGTACAGATGTTCAGGCCTCCTCACCGTACAGATGTTCAGGCCTCCTCACCGTACAGATGTTCAGGCCTCCTCACCGTACAGATGTTCAGGCCTCCTCACTGTACAGATGTTCAGGCCTCCTCACCGTACAGATGTTCAGGCCTCCTCACTGTACAGATGCTCAGGCCTCCTCACTGTACAGATGCTCAGGCCTCCTCACTGTACAGATGCTCAGGCCTCCTCACTGTACAGATGTTCAGAAGCCCTCAAGCGTGTTGATTTGCGAGTCGCTTCTAACACCAAATCTCTGAAGAGGAGTGTTTTATTCTCTGCTAATTGCAAAATCAATAGGTTCCAATCTTTCCACCACATGGGGATTACTTAGAACATTGATTTTCAAAGGAGAATGTGGCTGGGTGAAGCTGATTCTTTCTCTGTCTTTTCATGTATGTGTACATTTGTGTGCGTGTGCATGTGTGTATGTGTATGTCTGCAGTTGCTGCTTTTCCTTTGACTTAAGTAGGATTTCTTTTGTGATGAAACACCATGACCAAAAACAAGTCAGGGAGGAAAGGCTTTATTTGGCTTACACTTCTACATTGTGGTCCGTCATTGGAGGAAGTCAGGACAGGAACTCAGACAGGGCAGAAACCTGGAGGCAGGAGCTGATGCAGAGACCGTGAGGGGATGCTGCTTACTGCCTTGCTTCTGATACCTTGCTCAGCCTGCTTTCTTCTGGAACCCAGGGTCACCAGCCCATGATGGCACCAACAACGACTTGATAGGCCATCCCCCATCAATCACTAACTGAGAAAACACTCTACAGTCAAATCTTAAGGAAGCTTTTCCTTTACTGAGGTTCCCTCCTTTCAGATAATTCTAGTTTGTGTCAAGGTGACATAAAACTAGCCAGCATGTGCCTTAACCCCCAGTCTTGGAGGATTATGAGAGTAGTTTTTGTTGGATATACCTTCAATTTTGCAACATTCTAACAGACAGAGAAAAAGAGACTTCAATGGTTAGGATAAATTTTTACATGTTTTCTTAGTAGAAGGGATTTGGGGGACTCATTTAGAGGGGCTCCCCCTTCAGCCAAGAGCCTGACTTCTCCCCCATTATTCACACAGAGACAGTTAACCAGTTTTTGATGGAGATATCTCCAGCCTGTGATTTACTAAGGAAATCTTGGTTGGTGACTGTTAGTAAATTCTAGTGGATTAAATATTCTGGGAACCTACCTTAGCTTAGGGTTCTGCCTAAGGCAGGCTTGGTTTGACAGGCATTTTCTTGGAACCATTGTTCTAAACCATTTTCTCCTTTTTTCCCCGTAGGTCCGTGGAAGATGAGGAAAGACCCTTCGCATTGGGAATGCAGTTTGTTTTGTTGCGAACACTTGGTATGTCCCTGAATTTCCAAGTGTGCCCTTAATTCCTCTTTGAGGCAGGCAAATGCTATGGTCCTTTAAAAACAGAAGTTGAGTCACTTGGTAATGGTTGTCATAGATTCTGACAAGATCAGAGGAACACTTCTCTATTTTTTTTTAATTTTAACTAAAAGTTGACAAGTTCCTTGGAAGAAACAAAACATGGTTAGTTTCCTTTTGACTCTGAATACAAAAGTGTACAAAATTCCCCCAGAGTTTTAAAGTAAGGAATTGAAATCAAGAGCTTTGTAATGAGTTTGTTATCTTGGCTTTTAGGTCTCTTAATGCCTCTTGACAGAAATGTGAGAGAAACCGAGTACATTTTTCTTGGGGTACTTTCAGGTTCTTACTGTTTTAGGGTAAATTTATTGGTTCAATTGAAGTGTACACTTGTAGAGCTTTCTGAGGCAAAGATCTTAAAAAGCAAAAAAAAGAGAGATCACAAAAGTTCACAGAGGCTTTGCACACCAACAAGAAAAGCTCTGTGTGAACACAGCAGAGGGTAACCCTTAGGAAACTCAACACTCCTTCAGGCTTTGGGACCTAGTGGGAACTGCCGGCCCACTCGCCCGGCTCCGGTTCGCCCCGCCCCCGCCCCGCCCCGCCCCGCCCCTCCCACTCGCCCAGCTCCAGTTCGCCCCTCTCCGCCCCCGCCCCGCCCCCGCTCGCCCTGCCCACTCACTGCCTGATCTCTTTTGATGCCCATCAGTTGATTTCCTCAAGCTCAAGTTCCCTTTAAGTGGCAGTCTCTCATTTTCCTCAACTAATCAAAACCATTGTCCATAGGACAAAGGGGGAAAACAGGTTTGTTTTCATTCACAGTTCAGTTTTGAAAGGTGAAATATCTTTAAATGGCCTCCCGGTAATTCTGTTTGCAGTGAGTGTAGGTTGATGACCCTGAGGTCAAAGCTGACTACTCTCAATAACCTCCAGCAGGAATAATAATAATAATAATAATAATAATAATAATAATAATAATAATAATATACCTGTTGTGGCTTGTTTGGTGTCAAAAAGACTTGGAAAAATTTTGAAGATTCTTTTCTTAAAAATATGCTAGTTAAAAAGAATTTCAGATACAATTGCACACAGTTAAGAATGCTTTGTGCTCTTTGCCATAAACTGAAAGGTGCTACTTTTGTTGTTGTTTTTGGGTTTTGCATTTATTTTTTTTATTTTTGACTGCATCTTGCAATGTGTGTGGTCCTTGCTGGCCTGGAATTTCTTAAGTACATACTTCCAGTGATGTCCTCCTCCTCACGGATGTTTCGATTGCAGGTGTACACCATATTGCCTGGCTAAAAAGATGTTTTCAAAGACAGGAATTTGTCAAAGTGATGGCTGAGTTGAAAAAGGGAGAAAAAAATACTTATTTTGGCTCTACTCTCTGAAGGCAGTTGGATTACTTGATATGAATTTGGGATAAAGATGAGCCTACTGTAGAATCACTGATAAACCAGGAAAGAGCAACACCTAGTGAATGTTACTCAGCTCAGTTTTGTCTTCATTTATATTGTGTGTGCAGAAGTATAGTTAAGCTAACCATCCAAATTTGATTTTCCTCAAATTAAAAAAAAAAAAAAAAGACTTCTCAGTTCTCCAAGAAACTTACCATTTAATCTTACTACTAGGCTTCATTTTAAAGATTTACTTTTATTATTTTTAACTGTGTGTATATATGTGTGTCTGTGTGTAGGTGTGGGTGTGGGTGTGGGAGTAGAGGTGTCTAAGAAGCCAGGGGCATTGGATACCCTGGTGTGAGGGTGGTTGTGAGCTGCTTGTGGGTACTGGGAACCTAACTCATGACTTGGGAAAATCAGCCAATCGCTCAGCCACTAAGCAATCTCTCCAGCCCCTAGACCTGATTTCCAATAATTTCTTACAGAGTCCCGTTCCCGGTGCGTTCCCGGGTGCGTTCCTGGGCACGTTCCCCGGCGCGTTCCCGGGCGCGTTCACAGCTGTTCAGTGCCCTCTTTCATTTCATCCCTCATTCCCTGTCTCTTTACCTCTGTGTACTCAGCATTCATGGACTGCTATAAAAGTCCTTAGGACGCAAAGCACAAAAAGGAACAGGCTCAGTGTCAAGGGGTTTGTGGGGTGACAAATGGCTGAGGCTTTGAGTGCTCGTTGGTAGTAGATAAAGTGCATGCAAGACCCAATGGCCGCAGAGTGGTGCCCAAGAGGTCCAGGGATGGAAAGGAACGGCTTAGGTAAGTGAATGAGTTAGAGGTGGGGGCACCTTTTTGGCCCAGGGGTGTGATGGAATTTTATGTAGTAAGCTTGCTTTCCTGTGGAATTGGAAGAGATATCTGTCACACATAGCCCAGATAAAAGGCCTTCAACTTCCCCTAGGATTTTCAGAAGCTTCAAAGATGAATTGTAGGCCCTGATTAGCTCCACACACCAAGTACCTTTGTGAAAGTTAAAACCCGAAGTGTGTCTTGTCAGCTTCAGTGGGGTCAGAGTGGAAGGCACAGCCCTCGGAGGCGCCATTTAGCGGCCTGATGGGCTCCTTCAGGGACATCTGCTTAGGAGAGGCGAATCCCTTCACTGAGCTCCAGGAAAGAGTCTCAGCGTGGGTCAGTAAGAAGCTCAGAGGAGTTTATTAAGAAGACAGTTGATCAGACGTGAGCGTGGCACGCTCCTGGGAGACACTTAGGACAAAGCCAGTACACACCAATGTGTGGTCCTGGCTTCTCAGGAGACAGTTGCAATCTAGTGTCTTACAGCAGACATATATCCAATTTTTGTAGCCTTTGAACTTTCTTTTTTTTTTTTTTTTAAAGATTTTTTATTTATCTTATTATGTATGTGAATATACAGTCTCTTCAGATAAGAAGGCATCGGATCCCATTACAGAAGGCTGCGAGCCACCATGTGGTTGCTGGGAATTGAACTCAGGACCTCTGGAAGAGCAGTCAGTGCTCTTAACCGCTGAGCCATCTCTCCAGCCCCTGAACTTTCTTTAAAAGGCTTCTAAGAAACATTAACATTTTTCCTCAGGAAATGAGATCAGATGGTTTTGAAGTTAACTGGATGGGATTATAGACTGATAATCAAAACTATAGATCACAGGCTTGAAAAACCTCACCAGACCAGATCCCCATGGGTTAAGATGTGTTTTGATTATAAACAAGGTCGTTGATCTTGTCTGTGATATTCTCAATAACAAACAATAACAGGTGCACAGCTGAGAAAGGGCCAGGGTCCTTTACATGCAGGCCCTTTGCATGCTTTATTCCTGTTATTTTAACATTCTTGTTTGAAACACCTCTTTAAAAAGGAATATTGTCTTTATGTAGGCAATCATTATAGTGAATTTTGTTAATTATATTGAGGTTCTGTGTGTGTGTGAGTGTGTGTGAGTGTATGTATGTATGTGTGTGTGAGTGTGTGTGTGTGTGTGAGTGTGAGTGTATGTATGTATGTGTGTGTGAGTGTGTGTGTGTGTGTGTGTGAGTGTGAGTGTATGTATGTATGTGTGTGTGAGTGTGTGTGTGTGTGTGTGTGTGTGTGTGTGTATGTGTAGCTGTTGGTGGTGTGGGACTTCTATTGAGGCCAGAGGTTAACATTTGGGCATCTTCCTCAATTGTTTCTCTACCTCATTATTTATATATATTTATATATTTATTGTTACTGGATCTCACTACAGACTTCTGAGTGGCCTGAAACATGATGTAGACCAGGCTGGCTGCGAGCTCACAGAGTCCTGTGATTAAGCATGCACACCTCCACACCTGGCTCTACCTTATTTTTTGAGACAAGGTCTCCCTGACCCTGGGCTAGTCTGAATATTTTGGCTAGGTTGGCTGGCTAAGGAGCCCTGTCTCTTCCAGGCTGCTGTCTCTTCTGTCAGCCCTGGAGGTTTTTCCGTGTGGGTTCTAGAAATCTGCATTTTCATGGACACAAAGCCCCCTCCCCAGGCATTTGTCGTAAAATTTTTGACTTTCAGTTTCAAGGGACTAAGAACAGACTCTTTCTGTTCCCTGGTCTCCCTCACATCCTGTTCCCTTCTATACTGCTCCAACCTCCAATGTGAAGTTGGAAAGGATTTTGTGTTGGCATTTTGGGCAATAGGCAGTTCTTTCAACTCAACTGAAGTCTCACTGTGAAGACTTTATCAGTGTACGATGTAGGACCCGGCACCCAGAGAAAGCAGCAGCTACTTTTTTTTTTTTTTTTAAATCAACCAAAAACACACTGAGGCATTCTGAGTTGTAAAGTGGAAGATGCTAAGTCTTTGCTGTTAATTTTCATAAGTAAATTGCAATCAGATGAAAATGTCTTTAAGAAAATTCAATTAAACAAAAATCATTCTCTTGGCATTGACAAACAAGCAGCTTGCTCATTACAAATGTGTTTTCTCTTACGGGATGTGCTGTGTCCTTGTCTTTCCCTTTCTCCCCACGACTGCAGCGTACATTCCTACTCCGATTTACTTTGGAGCTGTGATTGACACCACCTGTATGCTCTGGCAGCAAGAATGCGGCGTTCAGGGCTCTTGCTGGGAGTACAACGTGACGTCATTTCGTTTTGTCTACTTTGGCTTGGCGGCTGGCCTCAAGTTTGTTGGCTTTATTTTTATTTTCCTGGCCTGGTACTCTATTAAATACAAAGAGGACGGGTTGCAGAGGCAGAGGTGCAGAGAATTCCCACTGAGCACCGTGAGCGAGCACGTGGGCCGGCCCAGCAAAGTGGAGAAATACTCCCGGACTACATCATGCCCGGCCTTCAGCACACAGGGGGAAGTCCATGAAGAAACTGCTCTGCAAAAGGGATTCCCAGGCACCACACAGACATATCCTGGTCCTCTCTCAGAAGCAATAAGTTCCTCTGCGGACCCTGGGCTGGACGAGAGCCCCGATGCCGCTCTGTAGCATCCATCCCTGCAGAAGCCTGGAGAAGGAAGACGTGTTTTGTTGGTTGAGTCGAATACGGCAAGTTGAGAAACACCTGTGCCTTCTTTCTTTTTTTAAACCTCCACAGACACAATTTTCAAACCAACAAAACTCAGTATACACAGCCACTGTTGATGAGGGCTGGATACCTCAACAAGACTGACAGCCTGTCCCCTCTTTTCTCCAGGGAGGAGCTTAGCTAGATCTGCCGTCATGTCTGCTAGGTTCGTTTAGTAATGTTCATGCTCCCGTTTGGTAGAAGGCTGAGGCCCATGGCTGACCATGGGAAAGGCTGTGACCACACATATCATTAGCGTACACTCCAGACAAGGTGAGCTTGACCGTGACTTTGCATTTGCAAGTCAGAGTTTTTAGATTTGAACACCTACTGTGAGTTCTGCAGCAAAGCACAATTGAATTTGCCTCAACTATGCAATTTGATTGGAAATACAAAAGTGTGGCATGTCCCTTTGGCGTTCAGAGAGTAAAGCAGATATGTTTTTCATAAGTGGAGGCTGAATGTTCCCTAAAGCACTGTTAATCACAATTTAAGCCATAACAGACTTATCAATCAGGTAGACAATTTCAAATGCTTCAAAGAACTGTATTCTGCAATGGAAGGATTTCTTAAGATATATTTTCTCTTAGTCTGTTTACTCCATCTTAAGGTAGATCAAGAGGCTGCTGAATCATACACCTGATAGCTTGAATATATATAAATTGCAGTATTCTTTCATAAGGGGCTTTAAAGCTAGGGTGCTGAACAGTATGGCTAGAAACTGTAATCTAAGATGCATAAAAGGAAGGAAATGATGGCCTCCTCTGAGGAGTTCTTTCAGCTCTCAAGGGCCCACTAAAACTAGGTAAGAGTTTCTACTACTCTGACATTCAAAGTAGTTGATAAAGAAATTCCCAAAGTAGGATTGAGTCCCAACTAGGGAATTTCACTTACATCTTTAACACACTGGCAAATATCTACTGATTTTTTTTCTGCATAGAAAGTGGTCATGGTTGCCTTAGAAAATGAATAATTCAGCCAGGAAAGCCATACCTGGGCTATGAGAATCACTGTACAGCAGATGGGAGATTTGTCAGCTGAACATGGAATATGACTGTACTTTAAATAATGAATTGGAATGTAAAGCAAGCTAGTCTTCCATATTGAATCCTGTGTTCTCAAAGCTAGCATCATTTCACGGTTCTCTTTGCATCTCTGTTCTTCTAAGCTTCCTTAGGTGGCTCTGAGGCAGGATAATTCCCTTCCTGAAGACACCTTGGGTCCATTGACAGCTGCTCAGCATTATCTCTCTGCTCCTGTGTTGCTCAGGATGCTTTCTGTATGGTTCTAAGACGGAGGCCTCTTGGCAAGCCTCTGTACACTCACAGTTGGTAGCTCATGGGATCTGGCTACAATGGACTAAGACGTCCAATGCACCATAAAATTGTGGTCTCTCTGTCCAGGACCTCATGTCCTGAATGGTGACCTCAGGAAATGATTCCTCATCTGGAAGAGAGGTGGCTGGCAGACGGGCCATGATTCAGGCACCTTCATTCTTGGCAGGCCGCACAGGTAGAGTTGTGAGTATTCTTAATACAGTTCCTGGTGTAGGATTGATTTCCCGTCCATGTAGGAAGCCCCACTAGTCGAGTGGTTTTCCTGGGTCTGTGCAGTTTGTGGAGGAGGCATTCACCCTCGGAATGGGTAATGTCTATAAGGGATGGGCTAGTGCCTAGGTGACTCCTGGGTTTGGCTGTCATGGAGGTGGGGGTCATGCTTAGCTATGATAGATTGTGAATGCTGTGTGTCAGATTTTGACCAGTGTAACAGACATGAGAAGTTTTCCTAAAGTAGTGCAGATTAGCCCACAGTGTACTCTTGGGACTTGGTGTCCCTCGTTGGCCTCTGTGGGTGATTGTTATTTAGAAGGGATAGTGAGTGTCCTTTAGTGTTGATGCTAGGCTGTGTAGGTTGTAGAGAGGTGGTGCTTTCTTATTTTTTTCTGTGATAATTAAGATATTATATGAAGAGATTTCTGGTGGAATTGGTCCTGTTTTGGTACTAAGATTGATGGGCTCACCAAGGGTAATTAGAAAGCTTCTGGTCCCTTTCTCTACCTTGAATTCAGTCCAGCAATTGCTGACTGGGCACTGGTTATGTTTTGATACCATTCACTACTCCATGAAATCCTTTGGGATGTTGAGTTCAGAACTCAAAGACATTGACCTGGGACGTGCAAATATTAAATACTAATATTAAGTAGCGGGTGTATCATTAATGTGCTGGTGGTGACTGTAGAGTAAGTCCTGAAAGTCATGAAGGGATGAGGTTGTGTATTATATATCAATTAAGGATTGCTCCCCAGATGTTTTGGGCTCTGGTAGCATCACCTGAATATTGCATAGCCAGTGAGAGACTATTTCATAAGTAGTACCATCCAATTGTACATACAGAAGAGATCTGTTGAAAACTGGTTGTTTTACTTGTAGCTGCAACTCTTAACAGAAACTTTAATTGCTTTCTGAGCACAGGCTTTGAATTATTTGTTTTGACAAAAGGGCAAATTGTTCTCGTATCATCTCTATAAATGAATGTGCTGTTTGGCTTTAATATACAAATGTAACGTGCAGCTCAGTGACTTAGAAACTCCCAGAGGCCGAGGGGGAAGGCGGTGCAGGACCTTCTTCTGATTTTCTTCCTTAGTATGAGGTTCTTGTGTCATGGAGGTGGAGTTACTGGTTGAAACACCATGGAGGA
>CM052702.1:32060949-32083449 GCA_028551405.1 Uromys caudimaculatus | reverse complement strand
GACATGAAGCAACGGCACCAGAGTGACCCTTAACGTCAGCCTGATGTTAACTCTATTTACAGGGAGAATGTTCTGTGTAGAAGTTATTATGACTACAGTTTAAAGAGCTCATTGTAAGTGCATTTTTTCATGAACTTCCTAAGGGGTTTCTTTTAGGTAGTTTATCATTTAATTCAACAGACTTTTTCAGCAGAACTCTATCCTCAGTGTGGCTTGACAGAGGATGCTTACCCGTTCCTCTCATTGGCTTCCCAGCACTCAGATATAATTCTTATCCGCACTGCAAGTCCAATATGGCTGTGCTGCACAAATCCCCCAGGGATGAAGGCCAGAGGCCCTGCTTTGAACCTGAACCATGTGGAAGGAACTGTGATGGCTGTTCTTGGTTTCTGGATTAAGGCAAGAAGAGTCCAAAAGAATGGTTTACCTGAAGTAACACTCACTGACCTGTACCACCAGATGGAGTTAGGCCCAGGGGTTTGCGGAACTTCCTGGGCTCCAGGAAAGGTGGGAGGAGAGGTTAGCATTTCCTGCCTGCCATTACCACAGAGTTGGCTCTGCTGTGTGGTCTGCAAAGGTGCCCGCTCGTTCCCTGCTCGTTCTTCTACAGATTTGCAACTACTGAGAAAGCTTCCAGCAAATGAGTTCCCAAGGTGAGATTATCAAACCTCTGCCAACAAATTAGCCAAAAGCCCCACTCCAACCCTGCTTCCAAATGGCAAGCCCACCCTTTGTTAGAAACCTAGTCTGGAGCTAGTCTCTGAAACAGAATTTATGCTTAGACTTCACGTGAGTAGAAAAAGCACTGGGACTTTAAAAGAAGCACACATGTCTTAAAAATGTTCAACCCCACATAGTCACTGCATTAGAGTTATGGACCCCACGTAATCACCGCATTAGAGTTATGGGCTCTGTATGGCATTTCAGTGCATACACATGTAAATGGTTTGTCCTTTGGTTCAAACACTCTTTCCTTGTATTGGGGATAACCAAACACTCTTCTACCAGGCATCTGAGGTAGTCATGTGTCAAATAGTTACCCTACCTTCCTGCAGAAAGTTAGAGGGTGTTCCTCTTAAGCATTACCTCTCCACCCTCCCCTGCCCCGCACCTCTCCCACCCTCTGCTCATCCCCAGTGGGTGCTCCTCTAATTTTATCAGACTAAAACTCTGAGCTTCCACATATGAGTGAGAGAGAGCATGTGCTAGTCTCGCTGTGTCTGGCACATGATTACACTCAAAACACTGTCCCCTGGTCTACCAAATACTGGGTTTAGATGCGTCTCCCAACTCACAGGAGTTTTCCCGAATGTGCTGGCATCTGAAACTTCTGGGTGAGGGCAGGTGAAAGAGACCGAAACAGCAGCATGAGTCACGGGCTGAAGCCTGAGTGGATATATTTAGTCTGCTTTGAGCACTCTCTCCGGAAAGAAGATGATAATTCCATTTCTCGCTCCCCCTAAACACCTCAGGGCATGCTGAAAGGGTCACAATGGTCCCAAGTACCTTGGTTGGTATATGAGTGAGTGTGTGAGCAACTGGAAGAGCCTTGCTTCCTTCTCGTATTGCAGTAACCAGGAAAATCGTCCACACAGATATGAAGGATGCTGCCTCACTTTCAAGCTAGTGAACTAGGACCAAAAAAAATATTGTCTTCTACTGGGTTTCCTAGCCCTCAGACAGGGGAACTTCCCAAACTCACAGGTTCAGAATCAATACCCTCTCTCCCCTCCCCCAACCCACAGGCCCAACAAAACTGGTTCAAAGAACCAGTTTGATTCTAGAAGATTTTAGCAGCTGTTCAAGGTGGCTATGGTGTGTGCAGGGTAAGGTAATAGGATTTTTTCCCCAATTGTTTACACTTTCTGTATCCCCAACACACTCCCCCACACACCAGACACCCCCCCCACACACACCAGACCCCCCCCACACCCCCATGCTCGGCTTTAAGAAATGAGCAGTAGGAAGGGTTATAGACTTTGGTAACTTCATTTCCTTGCTTTAACCCCAGCCTTGGGGTTTTAAGTATTACTGAAAAAGCATCTAGTTTCTTTTGCTCTTTGCAAAATTGCCAACAAAGTAGAGATGGTCTCCATGACCATCAGCACATATGAGCTGAAGACATGCTTTTAATTACACAAAGTCAGAGCAGAGCCGGGAGATGGATATTCCCTGTTCACCTTTGATTTTTTTCTCTTTCTTTCTTTCTTTCTTTCTTTCTTTCTTTCTTTCTTTCTTTCTTTCTTTCTTTCTTTTTTTAAGATTTATTTATTTTATGCATGTGAGTACACTGTAGATTTCTTTAGACACACCATAAGAGGGCATCAGATCCCATTACAGATAGTTGTGAACCACCATGTGTTTGCTGGGAATTGAACTCAGGACCTCATAACTGCTGAGTCATCTCTCCAGCCCCCTCACCTTTGATTTTAACAGTCAGCATTTGACATAGTTCCAACTTGTGACAGCAACACAAAGTGACTGAGATCTCAGGTACTGAAGGGCACACTTGCCACAGATCAAGAAATGTTCTTGTCAAATGCGATACATGAGAGCCAACTGCAGTGTACGAATGTGACTATGTCTTTAGCTGTACTTGAGTGCCACCTAGTGTTCATCATGAAAAGCACATGCTCTACTTTGATGCTTCCGACTTTAAAGAATGGAAAGTCTAGGACCTTTCTTCTGGGAAGAGCTACTAGAATTGACTAGCTCTACTCAATCTTGAACTGAGCTTGTTGGGCTTATAGGGGTGGGGGAAGGGAGGGAGCATACAGATTCCAAACCTGAGGGTTCAGGAAGTTCCCTGGTAAGAGGACTAGGAGACCCAGTAGAAAGCGGTATTTTGGTCATAGTTCACATATCACCTTGAAAACCTTCAGCTTGCTGTCGCTGTGTGATGTCTCTACTCCATAACTGCAAGAGTCTAATTTTTAAAGGTCATTCTCTCTACTTGTATGTACAGTGTCATGTGTGTCTTGACAGCCCAAGATACTGTGCTGGCAAAGTCCTCAGCAACAGAGTGCAGAGGGAGGTTAGCTCACTAGTCCAATGAGTTAGGTCAAAGTAGGATGTTTCTTGAGTGTGTGGGGGGGAGCTGGGAATTGGGAGAAGCCATAGGTGGGCCTTAGAGGACTCCTGCAGTTTCTAACAGCAGGTTTGTGGGTCACGGGGCCCCCAAAGACCCAGGGTGGAGCGTGTTTTGTTTGGGGATCTTACTTGACATCCAAGAATGCATTGTCTACTAAAATAGACTTTGTAAACACCCAACAAAATTTGACTCTATTGGGAAATTGAGCAAGGGCCACACCCCCAGCCCTGCCCATTCCCCATTTAAAAGAAGACCAAGATGGCCTCAGGTATGGTTTGAGAGTGGTGGTGTTTTTTGACTCAGATGCCAACATCTGCTCAGCTGTGTTGACAGCTGGCAGGGGAAGCCAGCTGGGATGGATCTTCGAAGTGCACAGATGCTCAGTGGAGAGTCCTGGCATCTCCCCAGGACAGTCTGGGACAAGAAAGCACATCTGCTGAGTAATTGCCATTTTTAATCCAAAGCCCTTGTTTGTTTCTGTAAACGACTGTCTTAGAGAGGTTTATGGGCTTAGAGAGCTTTCCTAAGGCCACAATAATTATCAATATTAGAATTCAAAATGAATTTAGGGTGGCTTGTTAGTTTTCTAAGATCCCCCAACCTCACTATGAAGTTGAAGACCTTGAATGTCTGCTCATCCTGTCTCCACCTCCATGGGCTTAGATTGTGGGTTCTCGCTGCCACATCATTTGGGCAGCACTAGACACTCAACCCAAAGTTCGTGTATGCTAGCCATGCACCCTGGCACATGAACTGCACCCTGGCCCAGGATGGTTTGGGTCATGATCACTCTTTTTTTTTGCTAACAGAGCTTTACTTATGGGGCCCTACTATTCTTTCTCTTCCCTGGCCACATGTGTGTGCTCCGTGAATGCTTGCGCCATGCACACGTGTCTGTTTAAATAGAAGAAGCATAGTCTTCTATTCTAAGTCCACGGCAAGCAGGGACTGCACCATGGAGGTCAGCTCAGTACTTCGTGAGGTCATCTTCACAGATCAAATGGTATCCACGGGCAGGCAGTCTGTAAGGGCCCTTCCATTTCTTGAACCAGGTTTGAAACATAGTTGCGCATGCGCACACACACTCCCTTCTGCACGGGGTAGACTGCATACACATTGACTGACTCGTACTGAAGCAGAGTCAGCATGTGGCCTGGGAACGTTTTACAGCAAAGGAGGAAGAAGAGGAGGAGGAGGAGGAGGAAGAGGAGGAGGAGGAGGAGGAGGAGGAGGAGGAGGAGGAGGAGGAGGAGGAGGAGGAGGAGGAGAAGGAGGAGGAGGAAGAGGAGGAGGAGGAGGAGGAGGGAGATCTGGCTAGGGCACGCACGCATGGAACCACACACCGACTCCCTTTCATACACACACATTACTTGTGCTGTTTACAAAAGCATGGGCCAAAGATGCATTCTGAACGCAATGCCCTCAAACCTTGTTTGCTGTTGATGATGCTGTGTGGACCCCTCAAGGACCAATGGGCGAGCCTTTGAATCCTTTGCTGTTTCCTCCTTTCTTTCTTTTAACTTCTAATCTAGACCTTTCACACACTCTTAAACTTATCTGTAGACCATTTCAAGAGAGTTTTCACAAAAGGATTTGGGATTTGTCAGTATCAAATATGTGAGGTCTTCCCTCTAAACTATAAGGTGCTGCTCATGGGGTAGCTTTTTGCTCTTTTCACTGTGATGAATATGGAGCTTGACCCTTTGCAGCTTTCTCGGGCTGTGTACAGAGACACTCTGCTCTTTCTCCTGGACTGTAACGAGGCAAATTCAGAAAGACACTGACCGGGGAATGGCGGACAGTACGTGGGAATGGCGGACAGTACGTGGGAATGGTGGACAGTACGTGGATTCTGGGGGCAGTTTGACAAGTCACTTAGTCAGGTAAGGAGAAAATTAGACTCCAGCTAACTTGGAGGTAATGTGTAACCCCAGAAGCTGGCTTAAGTTCATTTCTCTGAAACCGGTAAAAAGTTTCAACACCTTTTATTTCCAGAAATGTTGCTTCTAGACTTTCCTGAAGCCAGAATTGTTTTATAAAAAGTATCACAGAGTATTACATAGGATTAAAAAAAAGAGCATAGTATGCTTCCTAGTATCTTAATCTCTTTACAAAGCACATCATTCAGGACCATAAATATGTTTACTCTGTAATTCAGCAAATGACATCTGCATCTGATAAACACCTAGTTAGGCTTAACATATGTACAGACTCTATGAGAAAGACTTAAAATCAGCAAGGACTCAACTATACCACATTAAGTTGTCTTGAAAAGTGTTTACTTTATACACTTAAAGAAAAATATAGCTTATCTACATGTTTGCATTATCTAGAAGGGAAACAAAGCCACTGTCAAGCTAAACAATAGCAAGACCTTGTGAAGTTGAAGAAGACACTGAAAAGTCTCAATGAGGTAATCCTTAGACGGGTCTCTAAAAGTCCAACAGAAACAGCTGAGCTCAAGAATACAGATTTTCAAAAGCAGTTTTGAACTGTGTCTTAGAAAACCAGAGCTTGGCAATAGTTTCAAAAATATTCGTGCAACACAATGTTTATGAAGTTAGCCTCCGTTCTGGTGCGCTTAAATTTTACAGCATCTGTGATTTTAGTTTACTAAAATTGTCTTATAGAAAGATAAAACTACACGTGTTTTCCCAATGCTTAAACTCATTGATGAAACCAAGAAACAAAAGAGGAAGATTGAAGTCAAACAGCCTTTGCCCTGGTCCTTCTTTCAAGAGGGCAGCTGGGCATGAGCAGTGCGAGCACCTCGCTAGTAAGCACAGAGAGAGCAGGTCAGTCTTGCTTTATTTATTGCTTATTCCTTCGGGATTTATTGTTTACCACCAAATTTGTGAACCATGCCTTTCTGCTAATCAAGTTTAGCACGTCAAGGTAAAAATACATGCAATGCTTTCTGGGAAAAGGGTCCGTTAAACAATAGGTGATCCATACTGTGTGTCCTTGCTGGGGGTCTATTCGTTTGTCCGTCCTAGGACAAAGCATGTGACTCTGATAAGCCTGTTTAAAAGAAAAATAATAACACTACCAACCAGGCAGACACAGTATTGCAAACTCAAAGTGCAAAATCATTGAACCAAAGGTGATGATGTTGAAAAATTCCAGTGGTTAGAAATAAATTCATTTTGCAGACAGGGAAGATGTGTTGACAGATTCACCAAGGGCATCAAGCTTTTAAACTTACAAAGGCACAATTCTAGCCATCTTCACTGGATAGACTTTATATACTCATGTCCCTACAATATTCAAAAGATAATACTGTTTTAGTACTGAAAACAAAGCATCAAAACAGAAAATGTGCCCCCACCTCTCCCTTCATGGTAAAATAGTGAATTACAATGAGTCTGTGCGAGCATCGACCACACATGTGCACATGAACTACTGTGCAGGTGTGCCCCGGGAAGCTCAGAATGTTGGGAGTCATGATTGCCACCACTAGTTTACTAAGCAACACATGGAAAGAAGTATTATTTAGGCAACATTTAACCTATGAAGAGGTGACCGGAGAGGAGGCACTGCCTTCGAGATTTGATACCCACTCCTTTGTGCCAATCTCCTCCACCTTGGTCAACATTCTCTCCGTGTGGCTGGAGTGAATAGATTGATCCACGAGGGACACATCTAACACCCGATGGATGGGAGTTCTGTCAGAGTGGATGAGAGGATGCAATTGATCCTCAAAAGCATCCTCCTCTGGCTCCACATCCTGGGAACGTTTTTGTTGGTGCTGACTGGTGGGCTGCAGCCTGAGATGAGACTGGAGCAGCAGCTCTGTCATACCGTTGCCACTGACGTCGCCTTCAGGATGATGCATCTCCTCCCATCCTGTCTGCTTCTCAGTTTTTCTCCAGTGTTCAGAATTCAAATGATTCACTTCTGGAATGTCGTTATTCCATTCAAGTTTTCTCTCTGGACTTAACGTTGGTCTGTTCAGATGCAGGGTTTGGAGGTTGGCTGGCAAGGCCAAAGGAGGTGGTGTTTCCCCAACCACATGACTTGGGGCTTCATCTGACTCTGCAGAAGCCATCTCTGCTGGCACCAAGAGCTCAGCAGAGGTGACCGGGAAGCCACCACTTTGTTCAGTTGGAGTCTCGTTGGCTTGGTTTCCATCAGGGTGACTGTTCAGCAGTGCAAAGGCTCTGTGGACAGCCCTCAGGTCGTTAGTCTGGTCCTCCAGACTCAGTCTAGGGTTAGATCTGTACTCATCGATGTCGTTTGTACCAGATGATTCCTCCAGGCCTTGCCAGTTGGTGTCTGAAGCGACACTGGACTGACTAACCTTCCCATCCATCCCATAGTTGTCCTCTGTGAGAAGAGAAACCAAGGGACCTCATTAGTGCAACAAAACATTTTTGACTCAATCAGATGAGCAATGTAACTATTCTATAAATTAATTTGAAATAATAATGGGAAATATTCTCTCCTAGTATTTGACTGTTGAAGAGTGATCTTTGCATAATGAAGGTGACAGAGGACAATGAAAACCAGGAAATAGGGGGACCGGGGATGTAGACAGTTGGTGAAGTGTTGCAGAGCAGCACAGAAGCCTGGGTTTGATGCCTGGAGCATGTAAAGCCAGCCACACACCTGTCATCACAGTACTGAGGAGTCGAGGCAGGAGAATGAGAAACTCAAGACCACCTTTGACTACACAGAACATGTCTGGGGTGGAAATGGGAATGGCACTGTTCTGCCTAGTGCAGGGACAGCTTGTTTACGGGGCTTGCTCAGCTGCTCAGCGAGGCAACAGTCACAGGACAAAGCCATTTATTGATATACTTCAGGTTCTAGGTAACAGACAGACTGCACGATATTTTCATTTAATAGGCAAATTCTCAGTGAAGTATCTTTATCTTGCATTTCTTGGTACTCAGCACTAAAACAAATCTTAGGCTCTGCAAGTGAGTTGCTCAGAAATGTTTGCTCAGATGCATTGTCCTGCACGGACGTGTGCTTTCAGGCAGCCTTTGTGTGAGCAGGTCTTCCATGTGCACAAAGAACACCAGATCTCCTTCTGACAGTACAACCCTGGGCTCAGATGAAATTTAGAAAAGGGGACCCTAGATTAGTGAGATGAATTCCCCATAATGCTATGCAGCAAATCAATAAGACTATACAAAAGCCACACCTTAGATGAAACCATAAGAGAGATGCCTGTGATCTTCAGGTCACCTGTAAGCTAGAAAAGACTAGATTCCAGACTCCGGCAGAGTTGTGAACCACAGCCTTGGGGAAAATGTAGAAAAGAGAAGTGGAGACAAAGCTAAGGTTGATTTAAAGTGGCCTGGGAGGAAATGGCACCCTTTGTGTGAGACACTGTCCAGAGTCCTGGTGAGTCATAGCCCTGACAGTACGGGAGGGATTCAAGCTGTCAGTCACTGTAAAGATGAAAGGAAACAAGAAAAGGAGGATATTTCCAGGAAGAGGGGGGAGAGGAAGAGGGAAGTAAAAGGGAAGACATTTCAGGTCCACGGGCGGGCCCATGATTTCCCCAACTCTAGCCCTTAGTAATTCAATGGTAAGATTATATTATGTTGGGTTATACTAACAGGAAAGACACTCCCAACACAGAAATCTTGTAAAATCTCCAAATTAATGAGATAAAAGCAAACTACTTCTACACAAAATTACTCTGAAAGAAAATATGAAACTAGAACTTTTAAAAAGTATTCCGATGAAAATGTCCCTGCCCCCTCCCAAAAAAATCGACCACAAACTGACCAAACCCACAGAGCAGCCATGCTGGGTGACCGGGCATTAAGCGCGTGGAACTGTCTCCCAGATGGAGGAGGTGGAGAAGGGACTGAAGGAGCTGAGGGAGTTTGCAGCCCCATGGAGGGAGCAACAGCGTCAACTGGCCTGACCTCCTTGAGCTCCTGGAGACTGGACCACCAACCAAAGAATACACATGGAGGGACCCATGGTGCTGGCCACATATGTGGCAGAGGAGGGCACTTGTTGGCCATCAGGGAGAGGAGAGGCCCTTGGGCCTGAGGATGGTAGAGGTCCCAATATAGGGGAATGCCAAGGAGGGAAGACGGGAGTGGGTGCGTGGGTGGGGGAATACCCTCATAGAGGCAAGGGGAGAGGGAGGGGATAGGGGATTTCAAAAGGGAGACCTGGAAAGGGGAAAACATTTGAAATGTAAATAAAGTATCAAAAAAAAAAAAAAAAATCAAGTTGGTAGCACGAATCCTCCAGCCAGCCAAGCTCTCCTTCAGTCCCAAGGAACAGTCTGAAACCACGAGAAAACTGTTTGAAAGGAATGAAACCCTCGCCAAGTGTCAGCGAGGGGGAGAGGAGCAATTGCCTTCATGAAGAAGACAGCACAGAAGATTCTAGGTGAAGTACTTGGACATGCATTAGTAGAAGCCCTCACTCAAGACATCTCAGATGTCAGAATAAGCTAGGCTGCATACTGGAGCATCGTTGGAGTCGCTAAAAGACCTTTAGGTGTGCCCTCTTGAGGAACATGCTGTGTGCATGACACAAGTGAACAGGGCAGGGGTTGCATTAATGTGGAGATGGTGCAAATCGAATGTACTATTCTTAGACCTTTTCAGTCATGTAAAGCTGACAAGAGCTGTCCTGTAGGAACCAGAGACGTAAAGAGTGTAGATGGTCACAGGGAAGATGTCCCCAGGGCAAGAAGTCCTTGTGCACAGCTGGCAGGGGGACTACACAGGGATCAAGGTGTCTCATGGGTCTGGACAGAAACAGACCCTCAGGAATGAGCTTCTAGTCTTAGAAGTACATGAAATGTTCAAAATATCAAAGGCTTGAAACAGAAAGCACTGTGCTGCTGAGCTATGTAATTTCACAGCCAGGGAAACTTTCTACTTCTTAGGACAAGCATATATCTCTCTCTCTCTCTCTCTCTCTCTCTCTCTCTCTCTCTCTCTCTCTCTCTCTCTCTCTCTCCAAGAACAAAACAAAACCCTGTTTTTCAAGACAGGGTTTCTCTGTGTAGTGCTGGCTGTCCTGAAACTGGTTCTCTGTAGACCAGGATGGCCTCCAACTCACAGAGATCCACCTGCCTCCGCTTCCCAAGAGCTGGGATTAAAGGCTTGTGTTACTGCTGCGCAGCTGCTAGTTCACATTTTAAACAGATACATTGTACTAAATGGACACAGCCTGCTGCACAGCATACTCTGAGTCCTGGTTCCACAGGGAATTGGCTTGAGATGTTAATGCTGTAGGAGGCAAGGAGAGAAGATAGTGGCTTGAAGCACTGGCTTACACACCATCCCCCAGCACAGGAGACTAAGAGAGGGTCCCCACTGGGTGGTTTTCAAGCTCAGGTCAGCTCAGCCTTCTCTTCATGCAGGCCCTCCAGGTGCAAACGCTTAATAACTGCTCAGGAAGCAACTTGCTGAAGCTGATCTGGCAGGGATAGAAAGCTGAAACAGAGCCATTTCCACCAAAGAAGAAGTTAGAGAAACATCTGGTCCATACGGTTTCTTGGGAAGATGTTGCCACCTACAACCCTGATGCTCTCCAAGCTGTTCTAGGAAACAGAAAGGAAAAGAAAACATTTGGTGAAGCAAGTATGGCACAGTAAGGTAGGACAGTGGCTCCCTTCACCCCCAGGGATGGCCACATCCAAATCCACAGACGCTGAGGGCATTGCTTTAGGAGGCAAAAGGGAAGTGTGACCAAGTCATGGGTCTCCACAGCACAGTGTTCAGGTGAAGCCAAGATAATCACTGGGATCCTTTGGGCAGGAGATGGAGGTGGAGAGGCAGGATAGTCAGAGCAGGAGATGTGACTCTGGAATGCACAGGAGAGGAATAGAGGCAGAGCAAGGAAGGATAGACACATGTTGCCGGCTTCAATGATGAGGCAGCGGACCAGGAATAGATGTAGCCTCTTAAACCAGAAAGGACAAAGAAACACAGGTCTCTGAAGCCCTGAGTGAATGCAAACCTACGGACCCCCTAATCTGAGGCCAGGAAGAGTCATTTTAGACTTCTTGTCTCTAGAATCTTAAGAGAATAAGTGCATGCTGTTTGGAGATGCTCAGTAAAGTGCTACCACAACCCTAAGAAGCTAAAATCATATTTGTAGAGTCGTGTTGGCACCAGCAGAAGAAGACTATAGGATATTGCTGGTAAGTATAAGTCCCTTATAACCACTAATGAGGAGAGTTCCATGATATATTAGAAAAGCATGCAAAGCCACCCAAGAGAATTTATTCTCATTTGTCTTGGTGGGATGTGATCTGTTGCTATATACTGAAATGCTAAATTCTGTATCCCAAGATCTAGTTGCCCAAGATAAGCTAATTCCCACATATGCCAACTTTTTTTGTGCAAACCTTGCTCCTGAATTTAAAAACTATTGGTTAAATAAAAATAGCTACAGCCAATTACTGGAGGAATTAGAGGTGGGCGGGTTCTCAGTTACCTGGCTGGGGGTCGAGGGTAGGGACCATGCGGAAGGAGAAGGGGAGGAGAGAGAAGGAGCACTGAGGAAGAGAAGATGTGAGCCAGCAACATGTGCCCATGTGAAATACTCTCCCAGGACACCGTCTGCTGAACAGAAATAACTCAGGAGGATTCAAACAGCAAGGGTTTGGGGTAAACAGCTGGAGAGGTAGCTAACCCAGCAGTTAGAAAGACAGATTAGGGGTAATCCCCAGTAATTGCCAAAACCTCATAAATAAATCACAGTCTGAGTCTCATTGTGTTTTTTTTTTTTTTTTTTTCGAGACAGGGTTTCTCTGTGTAGCCCTGGCTGTCCTGGAACTCACTCTGTAGACCAGGCTGGCCTCAAACTCAGAAATCCACCTGCCTCTGCCTCCCGAGTGCTGGGATTAAAGGCGTGCGCCACCACTGCCCGACAGTGTCATTGTTTTGTAAGCCAGACAGGGATAAGTTTAAATAAATTTTTCTACATTATCTTATTTTTTAAGCAGATCTATTAAAATAATGTAACTCATTCATATATCTATGGAGAAAAATTATCTGAGCATGTCAATAGATGTCGTTAAGACAATTTCAATTCTCACTAACGGCAACAGCACTAACAAAAAAATCGATGGCTGTTTCCATAGCCTGAAGACGATCTACACAACTTGGTTCCAAAGTTTATCTCTCTCCCAGTGGGATACTCTAAAAGCACTGTTAGGATCAAGGACAAAGTGAATCACACTGGAAGAATTAGTCCACTCAGGAGACATTTTTACACAGGTAGATGGACAGACCTGATGGACAGACAGCTCTGTAGCTTTGTGAACGACGCAAGTCCAGGTCTCACATCCACTTTTCAGACCTCTCAAAAAAACAAAACAAATAAAAACAAAACAAAACTGGTACCCAGAAATGGCTGCTTCCGAATGTTGAGTGGTAAAATATAAGATAATACTGGACATATTTCAGGGCATCAAGCAATGGAGAACTTTCCAGAATCACACCAGAGAGATCTTAAAGGAACACTAGTGATTAATTCAGGGCCACTTCGGCCATTACAAAAGCAATAGAAAAAGAATAACCAGAGGAAAAAGGAGAGGCTTTGCTCTATCTTCACACAAAGAGCTATGCAGGGGAGGAGGACAACCAGTTCTTCACGATAGAACATGACTTGAGAAACACAGGAGGGATGATGGAGCTGGGAAAACTCCATCTGCAGCCATCACGTTAATAATGAATAACTGAAGCCTGGAGTGGGGCTCAGTAATGGAGCGCTCACTCAGCAATGGAGTGCTCACTCAGTAATGGAGTGCTCACCCCGACACCATACAAATCAGACAAGCACAACGAGTGATCAGGCAAAAATCACAGCTGTCAGTAGACTGGCTGCATAGTCGATGCAGACTAGAAGCTGTATAGTGGGCTAGCCTAGCAAACGACACATTAGCCAAAAAGCAAGGATCCAGAGACACTATCCCTAGGCACAGACAGCACTGTTTTTATGAGACCTGTTCCCGTCTCGTCGTGAGAACTGAGGACTGACATCAAGTCCAGAGGCATTTCATGAAGCATGAAGCAACTGGCTGGTGGCCTATGGGATGTCATCACCAACAATGGGAAACAGTTCCAGGAGAGACGATGTTGAAGAAAGGTGACAATTTATATTATGTATGATTCTGGATTGAATCCTGGGCCAGAATGAAAACACTATAAACATGACCCTATCGGAACATTTGGCAACATGTGGCCGCCACATGTGGCTTAGATAATGGCACTGGCTGACACTGATGGCCTGATTTTAGGTAGTGTACAACAGTCATATGCAAGAATGTTCTTGGGAAGTACATAGTAAAACATTTCTACACAACTGGTATGATGACTGCAAATGACTCAGAATTGAAGTAGAAACCGTGTTGTATGAGAAAGGAAATGAGAGACAAGAAGCAAACGGTGAAATGTCTTGGAGTTATTCCAACAGCCTGTCTGCAAATGCCAAATTACACGAAGACAGAACATTACAACTAGACATTAGGGCAGTGATGTGTGTCCCGCTTGATGGAGTGCTTGTCTAGCAGATGCAGGACCCCCGGGTTCAACCCCCAGTATCGCATAAGCAGGGTGTGGTGGCGTATGCCCATAATCTTAGCACTTAGAAGAAGAAACAGGAAGATCAGAAATGCAAGGTTGTCTTCTGGGATCACTGATTAATGAGTTCAAGGCCAGCTTGGGCTAGGGATGCTAATCAGGCCACTGGCCTGGCCTCTGACACTTCTGAGCTCACAAAACCAGACTTTTCTATAGGGCTATTTATTTAGAGAGCAAACACGTTCTGAAAAGCAAATCTTTAGAATAAATGTAAAGGATTTCAAGTTACAGATAAGTCTCAACCCACCCTGGAAACAAGAAGGTCATAAAACCACCAAAATACACCTTGGTTTTAAGCCAAGTCACCATCTTTTGTAAAATATATTGGTTTATGTTTAAGATTGAATACCACACACTGTTGCCTCTCACAGACTGCTCCATTCATGCAAGTTGCTTTGCATCCTGTATTCTGTTTACTAACAAATGCTGTCACTCCCCGGAGGAGCTTGTTACACAGCAAGCATGCATACAGCAAGACTGGGATTAGAACTGTAGGCAGCCTGGCATTACCATGGAGATAAACAACTATGCCACCCACAACCGTCATGTCATCACCACTAGCTATTGCTCTGGAGAAAGAGGAATCAGACCCAGTGTGGATGGAGGCTCATGGCCAAGGGTGGATCTCACTGCAGTCTGTGGCCTAGAGGATTCAGTGAAGAGGACCAGACAGCTGACCTGCACTATAAAGCTGCCACGAACTGCTCAGAAGCCCCGTAGCCACTGGGCTCTTAGCCATGTTGCCAAGACCTCTTCTTGGACATCACAGCACGGCAACAGAAGTGATGTTCACGTACAAAGGGAAAAAGAAACGCCGTGCCAGAACTACTGGTCCTCACTCAGTGCGTCACAGGTAGCGATTTTGCCTTTGAAGAGAATTTTGGCACTGCAAGGCACCCTGTTCATACCTCTCACCTCCCTTGCCAACCTCCCGGGTCAGCTTGTCACCTGCTTCCCTTTAGAAGCAGCTCATGGCTTCAGAGATGCTAAATGGCATCAGGCAAGGTGGCAGAGAGACAGAAAACAAAGCCAGGATACTGGGGTCATTTTCTAGTCATCCTCCACCCGCTCCTCCACCACGCCATGTTCCTCTTTTCCTTTTGTTTCTCTGAGGAGGTATCAGTGTGGATGGTGCCAAATAATTCACACTGTTTTGGTAGGAAGTGGCAATTTAAGTGAGCTCGCTGACTGGAGTTTGGACACACCAAAGCATCAATGTCCCTTTAGCACCGAAAGTGAGGACAGTAAACACCCTCCCATCCCCAGACTGACACATTTCAGATATATTCTCTGAAGCTCAGGGTAGGAAAGAGCAATGGCTGACATTTCTGGACAGTCAGTGGACAAGCTTCCAGGTGTATGGCCTGCTCCATGTGGGAGAGAAGGATGAGGGTTAGAGGGGGGAAGATATCAAGATGAGGGCTATGTATGAGGTTTCATGTGTCGGGACTCTGTTCCCGCGTATTCTGGGAACATCCGGTCTGACCTGGAACACCCTGTCCCTAATCCCCACCCCCCCTGCACCCTCTCTCCGTCCCCCTTACCCATCTGAGCTCTCCTTAGGATCATTGCTTTTGCCACCAAAGTTGGCTAATGACTGTTCACAAGGAAATTCTTTGTTCCTCTGACTTCAGCGTCAGAGTGTTCTTGAAATTGCCCTTAATTTCTTTTAAAAATATTAGCAATATTCTTAAATGGAAAACATGTCTCCTGTTTAGTCCCATGCAGCTTCTCTTCCCAATGGTGTAAACAAAAGGAAGGAAAATCCCTGTCCCAGAGGCCACGCCCCCTTTCGAGGCCACGCCCCCTTCTCTGTCACAACATTCCTTGCTTCAAAGCATCATTCCACAAGCAAACAGGCATGGCATGCGCAGGAGAGAGCCCATGCTCGGAGAGGCATCTCCTGGGGGTGGGTGCATTGACTGACAGCAGAATGACAGGCCAGGATCCGGGGACACGGTAGAAGGAGGGCAGTTAGAACACACATGCACCACGACCTATGCTCTGTGCAAGACAGTAAGAAACAGAAACTAGAAATGATGGATCATGCAGTTATGGGAAAGAAGCTGCTGAAAATGAAAAAAACAAGCCAAGACAAAATGTGTGAATACCTGTGCGGGTCATAGTTTCCTCCTTCTTTAGTTCCTGACATGGGAAAATACAAGAGGAATTGGTTAGCTTTAGAACTCAGAACTTTCACTATGCAGTTTCCACAAATACATCTAAATCCTAGAAAGAAAGTCTGTGTTAGATACAGGCAGCATTGAAATCCATCGGAGATGGTCGTATTTATTAGTCTCAGAAGGACTGAGTTCCGAGAATGAAAGGGTTTAAGGCAAAAAACAAAATATGCAAAAAGAAGGAAAAAATGGATTACAACAAGAAAGCAGAGGGAAAACTGTCTCCAGAAGTTCATGTAATTCTGAGTAAATCTGTAAAGTGCACAGCAGTAAGACAGCCTGACCCGGCCTGTCGCTTGCCCATTGAGGACCTTGCCAGATTCTCACATGGAGCTGTTAAGTCATCTCCGATGAGGTAAGGAGCCATATTCTTTTGGGGACTGAGAGCGCAGTGTAATATTTCTCAGGCCTCTACTAGTTTGTGGTAGATCCCAGGTCTACACAAGGCGCCCTTTCCTTGTTCATCTCTGGTTTTCTTTCTTAGATTTCTGGGAAAGGTCAATATAAAAGCAGGATATTTCCAAAGCTTTAAGCGGAACTAAGTAAGAGGCCAAAATTCTGCTTTTTAGGCCTGCTTCTTGCCTGGCTAATTTTCCCAAGGTGTTATGGGAATTGAAGTGTGATCCTCATGGGGCGCTCTTGAAGGATACCCATTGCTTGATCTGGGATCCTACAGAGGTGGGAATGACCAGCAAGTAGGTTGATCTTTTTTGGGAGAAGAACCTCATTTCTCCCTTCAAGTCTATGATCCCCCATCAATTCAGACGGTTCAACACTCAGTTCCCAGTTGGAGAAGCGATTTGGGGAGGTATGGAACCTTTGGGGGGTGTCATGGGGTGGGCTCTGAGCATTTACAACCTCACCTCCCTTGCTGTTCGCTCTGTTTTTTGCTTGTGGTTCAGGTTCCTGCTCCAGCCACCCTGCCTACCATTTGCTACCATATTTTCCCTAGACTGATGAGCTCTTTCACCCTTGGAACTGTGAATGCAAACAAACTATTCCATAAGTGGCTTTTGGTCATGGTGTTTTATCACAGCAACAAAAAAGTAACCAGCAAAAAGTGCCATAACTGAAGGGTGTTGGTTTGATTGCTAGGGATGCCAGGTCTACACCAGACCTGCTGAGCACAGGAAGAGACTTGGATGCATTAAATGTGTTTTTCCATCTGGGATGGGGAAAATGGTTCATTGGTTAAGAGTGTACAAACTCTTCCAGAGGAGAAGAGTTTGGTTCCTTGCACCACATCAGGTGACTTGCAGTTGCCTGTAACTCCAGCTCTCGGGAACGATGACACTTTATCCGGGCCTCTTCTGGCACTGTACTCATGTGCACAAACCTAAATACAGACACAGACCTGTGCACATAATCAAAACCAGAGTGGGGGTGGGGGGCAGGGTTCTAGCATGTACGTCAGGCATTGTGACTTACACCTATAGTCTCAGCATTTGAGAGATTGACCATACCAGGCCACACAGTAAAGTTGGAGGTCAACCTAAGCTATGCACAGTAAGCAGTGTCACAAAGGGTATGGGGTTCCTGGAAACTGCTTTCCAATGCCAGGGGCTTCGGCTTGTCATCCTGTAGGGATGTCGGGGCCATCTACTGTTCTTTTTCTTTCTTCCTTTCTGTGAATTGCTAACATTTACATTTCTACAGAGATGATACAGACTACAACTTTTTTCCTTAGTAAGGCACAGGTTGAGCAGACAGCTCAAAGAGCCACATCTGTGTAACCCAAGGAGAAAGACATCAGGTTATACACAGCAGAACAAGGCCAGAACATCTTCCCAGAGCCAATTCAGACTCCAAGTTAATGAGCTTCCTAAACATTTTCTATTTTCAAATGGGCCACAGTGGCAAAAGAGACAGATGTCCCTTATCTTGGGCAGGTATGCACTTGAGAGTGGAGGGGTACAGATGACAGGCAGAAGCAGGACACTGTACGTCTCTACTACATAACTGTAAGAAGGAGAGCTTCTGCTGTCCTCAGGACTGTTCAGGGCCATGGCAAGGGCTCATCAAAACCTCAACCTCACTGTCCCATAGATGCTTCTGTCAAAAACTGAGACTTTCTGACAGAATACACAGACACCATGCAAGACATTGGAGGGAAACACTTACTTTGTCTTTCAGTAATTTCAGTTCCCCATGACTGTACCCAGAGGGAGAGACTTAGAGATCAAATTATGCTTGGATCTGTTTACAGAGTTTCTCCCAAATATCCAGTTCAAGTACACTAACTATACATTTATACACAGAAGTGTTTTAAATGGAGAAATTTTGATAAGACAAAGAATTTTCTAAATGGAAGTAATATATTTTCTTACCAGTGTCCAGGCTCTTGGGTCTTGGGTTGCACTGTTTATACCCTTGGCAGCTTCTGAGCTCCATCAGCTGTATGTGTAGCTGATTTAGGATGCCCCGTTCTACTGTGTGCACTGTATTTGTGAGCTGTAGATGACAGGACAATGGACTTCAGCATGTGTCTGGTTACCCCGTTTCCAACCACCCTCATCGAATGAAAACCTATTGTCTTACCTGATAAGGGTCCGTATTCATGTCAAAATACTCCAGAAAACCAGTAGCAAACTCACAAAACAGGAAGTTATGTGTCTCGTTGACTGTACGCAGACACCAGTAGGTATTATTGTTAGAACTTGTACAAGCACAGAAAGATCCCACTGTTGGGGAAGAGTAAAAAAACAGCACAAAAGAAGGGATGAGAAGGCGTCACATGCTGGCTATGTCAGTAATTCTCTACAGAAGACCCTCCCCAGCACTGCTCTGTGTGTACAGGAGCATGCATGCATGCACGCAGCCACGATCTTCTCTACCTTCACCCCAATTCCTGGATAACGACTCTGAGACTAATATTTATTAATAAACGCCTAGGCCATAAGCTTGGCCTTGTTTCCTGACTAGCTCATAACTTATATAGCCTGTTTATTTTATTCTGTGTGTGCCACATGGCTGGTCACCTCCCCTCAGTTTCATATGTCCTCTCCGAGTCGGGTGACAAACCTTCCCACCTGACTATCTCCCAGCATTCCTCTCTCTCTCTGGATGTCTACCTCTAATCAGCTTATTGTGGACAGATGCTGCTTCTACACACAAGAGATTCTCTATATGTCTGCTCATGTGTGCAGGTACACACGTGTACACATGTAGAGGACAACTCTGGGTGTCATTCCTCAGGTGACAGTCACCTTGCTTTTTGAAACAGGATCTCTCTTTGGTCTGGAACTCCCTAAAGCAGTGTATGCTGGCTGGCCACAAGCCCCAGCATGAGATTACAACCATGTTTACCTAGCCCAGCATTTTACATGGGTTCTGGGTATGAGTTCTTCATGCTTACATGGCAAACACTTTACTGCTTGAATTTTCTCAAGACCTCTCAACAGTGTTTTAATATGCAACGATATTTGACCATCAACATCTTTTGCACATAGGTTCCCTGACTAACTTGTAGAAAGTATTTAAGAAACATCAAATTTTAAAATAAGACATTTTTTCTTTTTGTAAAAGTGTGTGTGTGTGGGGGAGGGGATAATGATGGGGCTTCATAAATGTACTTTTTAGCAAATATTTCTTAAAACATTTAGGATATGCATAGTAAATGGGATGAACCTCTGACGTAAGATGTCTGTATATCTTACCTCATTTAGTTCTCCAAGGACTGTGAGACACATCACTGTACCCATACCCACATGTATAGATGGGAAACCTAAGGCCCAGCGCCATGTGCTGACAACAGGCAGCAAGGGAGTCTGTCTGGAAGCTGAGGTTAGCTCTGAGACTACTGCTCTTTGCCATATTAGACACACTAGATCTGGTCCTCAAGCTAAAGGGGATCGATCGATTTTTGAAACAAGTGTTTTAACATACCAGATTTTTTAGAGCAGTTACAAACTGAGGGGAAAATGAATTCTGCTCTATAACTCACCACTAAAGACTGCACCCTCCCCAGTGCCGACTCCCCTCAACAGGGCTTCCTTGCTTTAGCTGGTGAATCTACACACTGCCCTTGCTGCTGTACAGCATTTGGGCTTGGACCATGGAGCCTAGGCTTGCCCAGATCCTCCTGAGTGCCAGGTGTGTCTGGAAAATGACATGTGTCAGCCATGATGGCATACAGATAGTGGTCTTGTGGACCTAAAGTCCCCTGTGTTCTGTGTTCTGCATGTTCACCTCTCCTTCAGTCCAGAAACAGTTTTATAAAAGACTCTCTGGGAAATGGGGAATATTCTCATTTGTTTGATTATTTTCCATAGAAAGTGCTCTCAGTACGTCATTCATAATTTATAGTCTTTCTGTGTGAACATTAGTTCATGCTTACATATTAAAATCCAGGAAACCAAATATTTTAACTTATGTAGAAATTTACCAAATCAATAATTTAAATGGGTTTTGAACTTATTTCATAAACTATATAAGTATAATGACGATGGTTCTGCACAAATAATAAGTCCCAAGGATGTTAGAAATTTAACAGTGTAATTTCAATAAATGACTGCTTAGTTAATGAAGGTATTAAAAATTGAAGATCGTCACTGCCTAGGCAGGCTAATGATGCAGCGCATCAAACCGACATCTGACCGAGTCTATATTTGCTTAGGTAACCAGTACATTCTTGCAGCAAAGGAAAAGCATCCTTTGATGCCTGGTATTACAGGCTGTGGGACTGAGCCTTATAAAAAGGAACCACGTCTTTTGTGACCTCCAAGGGCTAAAATGAAAAATGACTCTTAAGATGGTTATCCATTTTGTTTTTTATAGTACACAGGTCAAGCTAGTGTAATAGTATAAGAAGAGCCTAATTGAATATGGTCAATGTGTCCACTTGTGTAACTTGTGGACATATAATAAAAGACGTTTTAAAGGGGCTGAAGAGATTCTTTAGCCATTAAAAACACTTGTTATGAAATCCAAAGGACAGAATTCAGATCTCAGCACCCATGTAAAAATGTGGGCATCTCCCAGATGCTCTAACTGCAGTTCCATGTACCCAATGCCCTCTTCTGGCTCCATAAACACCTGCAGGCATTCAGAGAGACAGACACATAGAGCGACAGGAACATGCACACACACACACACACACACACACACACACACACACACATACACACACACACACACACACACACACAAATACAATTTAATTGAGAAGGAGGAAATGGCAGCACAGGGCTAGGGCATACCACGTGGGTCTTTCCTAGATATGCTAGTGTGTTGCCTTTTAAGAGGAAACACAATGTCATTAAGTGGTCACTCTGACTCTGAAGATGGTTTGCAGAGATCAAGAGAGGATGTGGGAGACCACACAGAAGGTTTGGCAGTGGCTGGGGCTTTGGCTTAGGTAGGACTGTGGCAGCCATAAGTCTCTCTGCCTTGTTCTTCAAGGGGCTTTTCAATCCCTGGCGTACCACACTGGTTCCTTCCGCATGACATCGGCACCAGCCTCATGACCCCTGCTCACAAGCTCACTCTGCTGGGATGCTGATCTCTTCCTTTTGGACAGTGTTCCTACAACTCCTTAGGTTCCAGCTTAACTGTCACCCTTTTAGAGATCCACTGCTGCAGCCTGGGTGTGAGTGTCCCTCAAGGCCCTGCAGCAGCGTCACTGGGAAGCATCAAACCTTTTTGAGCTCGAACCTACTGGGAGGTCACTGGCACACAGACTTGATGAGGACTTCAGGGCTTTGCCTTCCTTTCCTCTCTTTGCTTCTGAGGCACCATGGAGTGGATAGATTCCTCTATCATGTGCTTCTATCATAAAACCCCACGACAAGCTCAAAAGCAGGAGGGCCCATTGGCCAAACAGAAACTAAACTCTGGGCAGAAATGAGTGTTTTGCTCTTTTAGGTCGATGACATCATGCATTTTGTCACAATTGTGGAAAGATCACACACACACACACACACACACACACACACACACACACACACACACACCCCTTCCTTACCTCTAGAGTCCCCGTGGAAACTTTAACTGTTCATTTCATTCCATGGCAAAAAAGTGCAATTATGTTCTGTAGCTCATTGCTCGCTTGCTTTCCCCCTTCTCTCTAGAGTTAAAGTGTAATAAGGACAGACAGACCCCTCCTCCTCGAAGTCTGAAAGGCCTCAGAGATTTCCAAGCTCCTTTCAGGAGCCACATGAAAAGATTTTCGCTATGACTAAGACTCACTTGACTCACTGTGATTGTGAACACACATGTAAACACTGACACAATTCATGCAGTGGCTGGACTGAGAGGCACAAGCTGCCCAGGACCGGCATGCCATGTTCTACTGAATGATCGGGGGAGCTCCATAGGCCAGTTTGAGCTACCTGGGTCTCCTCACTGACCCTGACAAGGTTGGGGGGTTTTATCTGTGCTCCCATTAAGCCTTCAGCCTGGTGGTGTGCGCCACCAGAGCCTAGGGCATCCACGCTTCCTCCACTGCTTAGGGAACTTTGCGCAGAGACAAATGTACTCCTTTCAGTGGCACAACTAGTCCCTATCCTGTGCTGTTCAAGACAAAATGGAATACTTGTGTGTACCCCATGGTCTTCCACCAAAGGGGACCAGGATAAGAAGGGCGTGGCCTGGGTTTACTGGATCATTACCGTGTTTTTATTCCTTTGAAGATAGATGCATTAGAAATAAAGCA
>CM052702.1:32005730-32060849 GCA_028551405.1 Uromys caudimaculatus | reverse complement strand
GAGGAGAGAGATAGGGGGAGGTGGGGAGGGGGGAAAGGGTAGAAGGAGAGAGATAGGGATGGGGGAGAGGGGGGAAAGGGTAGAAGAAGGAGAGAGATGGGGTGCGGGGGAGGGGGGAAAGGATAGAAGGAGAGAGATGGGGGGTGGGGGGGAAGGGAGCCTGTAGTCAGGATGTAATACTTAAGACAAGAAGAAATTAAAAAGAAAAACAGAAAATTAAAGCAGAAACCAATCTTTTTGGAACAAAAGTGCCCCAGGCATTTATTGCTGCTGACCAGCTACATTAGAACAAGAGCAGAATCTGCCTCAGGAAGCCTCTGGGTGAAACCTCAGGGTATCTTGAGTATCTTTAACAAAAACACCAATGTTACTAGGAATAAAAGTCAGTATACCTATAATCCTAGCATTTCGGAGGCTGAGGCAAGAGGACTGCAAATAGGAAGCCAGCCTGGGTTATATAGTCCAAGCCAGCTTGGGATACATACAGAGACCATATCTTTAAAAATCGGCACAAAGGGCTGGAGAGATGGCTCAGTGGTTAAGAGCACTGTCTGCTTTTTCAGAGTTCCTGAGTTCAATTCCTAGCAACCACATGCTGGCTCACAACCATATGTAAAGGGATCCGATGCCCTCTTCTGGTATAAAATAAATAAATTAAAAAAAAATCAGAACAAAAATTAAAACAACAAACTCAAACAAAACAAAAAACCCAAACCAAACCAACGAAACAACCAAACAAAAAACCCTGAAAGTTTCTAAAGACAAGTAATTTTTTTCTAGCTAAATGATTCAGGCCCAGAATGCGGCGTTTCCCATTTCGATCCCCTCGATTGACTGGTTTATCTGCGGGGTTCTCAGCCTCATTAGAACAGTAGGGGAGGTGCTCTCTGCACTCCAGTGGGGTGTAGCCCCCGGGAGACTTACAATTCCAAAATGGCGCAGTCTGCCAGTGGTTGTTGTCGTGGGTGAAGCAGGTGAGGCCAGGCAGGCTGCACTCCTCTCCCTTCCTCTGGCGTTTCTTCTCCTTCCTCTCCTTCTTCCTCCGACGTTGCTCCTTGAAGAACTGCAGTTTGCTGTCCACCTCCTGGGCAGCCGCCTCCCTAGACCAAGACGACAAAGGTTTTGATGACCAGAAAGTAGACACATGAGCACGGGTGACCTCTGCTTTCCACAGAGGGCTTCAAATAGAGCCACTGTCATGAAGGCGACATGCCCGGTGACAGTTCTCCTAGAACTTTATTAAACTGACGATTACTTGCTCTTAAGCATCAGCGGGAATGAAGGTTGGCACGAGTCAGTGCATCTTGCCAGCCATAAGTTTTGGACAAATGATGTGATCTTCTGATAGCTCAGTACTTATCAGGTGGCCAGAGTCAGTGAACGGTTAGCTGGACCAGATTGCTTGCAATGGGTGGATTGGCAAATTATACATGGTAACATTTTAAAATAAAGATTTTATCATGTTTGTTTAAGATATTTATTTTTTGAGACTTCCATCTGTGTGTACGGTGAGGTAAGATCATAGCCACCCCGCATGCCCCCTTCACGCCCCACCCCCACCCGAGATCTCCCTCCGCACATCCTGTTCCCAACTTCATGTCCTTTTCTTTTTTCTTTAATAACCCACTGAGGCTAGTGCTGCAGCATGGACAACTCACCAGTGGTCCAGCCCTAAAGAAGAGTGGTCCTCCCTCCTCCCACAGCTACCAGCGGTTAGGGGCGGACCTCATGAGCCCCATCCTCACCGGCGTTTTTTGGTTAGCTGGATCTTACGCCTACAATCACAACTGCTCCTGAGCATAATAGCAATGTCGTGCCTAAGATGTCATGTCGTCCCAGCATCCTTCTCATCCTCCACCTCTCAGGCTCTTTCCCCTTCCTTCCCATTCCCTGAGCAGGTTTCCCACATGGTTGAAATGCCGTCGGTGTTGGAATACAAAGTCTCTTGCACACACAGCTTTTGCCACTGTTTAAATATCCAAGTGCTTCCTTACATCTTGAGAGGCCAGCACTACCACAAGTCATTCTGTTTTACACCCTAATTTAGTCAGGCGTCTGTTACTTTCTGCTGAGTTCCACCACAGACCGTCCTATGTGGAATGCAGGAGCCCCCCTCCCGTCACCAGGGAGAGCTCCAGGCCCAGTGCACAGACAAACAGGAAGCCACTCACTTGAAGGGGTGAAGGTGACTCTTTAGCTTCTCCTGTCGTTTGACACCTTTCTCTTTGTTGTAATAGCTGCAGGCCAGAGGGTCAGAACATGAGTCTAAAATATGTAACCTCTCATTCGGTTAAGTAGTTCATCTCGAGCACACACACACACACACACACACACACACACACACACACACACACACACTCACAAACATTCACACACACTCACACACTCACACAATACCCACACACATACACACAGTCACACACTCACTCACAGAAACATGCACACACACTCACACACACACACTCACACACACACACTCACTCACACACCCACATACACACTCACACACTCATATACACACTCACACTCACTCACATACACACTTACATACACACTCACACTCGAACCCCCACACATACTCACATGTACTCACCTATACACTCACACAAAGATATATGCATACTCACACATACACACACACACATACACACACTCACTCACATGCATGGCAGAAAGTTATTCTTTTCAGTGGCCTTGTTCGTATCATTTGCTTATGTGACGCCATGTTTGATTTGACTGAAGTGGGTGAGGCCCATATGCCTACAGCAATGCCTTCAGGCACAGCACTGATGAAACAGGAGGCCTGGGATGCATGCTCACCTCTGCTCACTGCAGGTGCACTCCTCGGGCTTCCTTTTCTTCAGGTGTCCCCTCACTTCCCTCAGATTCTTAATTTTATCTTGCAGAACTTCAATCTGGAAAGCACATAATCAAACAGGATTCCTGTTTACAGACTATCCCCGGGCTGTTCCCAGAACAGCTGGGAAGAGCGGTCATAGCAGACGCGTTTACTTCTATATTCCAACGAGTGTGCCTCAGAGACAGTAACTGGTACCTCTTTATAATAAATAATATTCTCAAGAACATGCAAGACTATCAGATTCATCCCTCCCTTCCCACTCTTGCTTTCAGTAGGACGACAACTACGTCACTGCAGTAAGAGCAAATCTCTTGGTAGATTTCCCAGTTTTTCAGCAATTACAGAATGAGGACATGGACGCGTGGCATGTCCCCAGTCACAGCAGGGTTAAGGAGCTGAGCACACGGCCCTGTGGATTGCGTCTGGTTGTGTGTTTGTGGTGCAGGCATGGAAGCCCCTTGCTTATGATAACCAAGCTTCCTATCACCAAGCTCTAGGCAGCCCCAAGGCTGACCTCTTTATCGATGTAAGCCTTATGGTCCTTCCACGCTCTGGCCGACTGGTACAGCTCCCTCTCACAATGGATTGTGTCGTTTGGAAGAATAAAGCATCTGCAAAAGCAAAGAGGACCAGAGAAACAGGCTTATGTTCTAATATCAACAAATATGAGAGAGAGCAAAGAGCACTCAGTACCCTTCATCCTTTTTCTGTAGAGAAAAGCATTGATCTTAGAGCTGATTCCCTCACAAGGATACACGAGAACGGGTCCTGGCCACTGGCTGGACAAGGGACAGGGTCACTGCTTTGTGACAAGATTATCAACAAGAATCCCTTGCCACACCTTTTCATCCTCCCTTGAACAGGTCCACTCCCTAAATCAAGCTTTTAAAGTGCCAGCAAGTGCACACAGAAAAAATAAAAATATGTGTGTGTTTTCATGTGTGCATGCCACTGTGTGTATATATGTGCATAGATTTTCTAAGTTACAATGCAAAATGGCTTCTTGGAAGAAATGTATCATTCCATCATTTTGCTAAAAACAAAAGAACCCAAAACCCACCTCAAACACTCCACTGACACTCTGATGCTTTCTTTCTCCTGTTTGGCTGTGCTGAGGCTCTAACCTGGGTCTCTGGCTAGACAAGCACCTTACCCTGGGCTGCACTAGGCCTTCAGATTCTCCTTTTTTTTTTCATGTATCCCAGGCAGGACTTGAACTTCCGATCCTGCTGAACATTTGGGGACTGGGATCGTAGGTGCACTCCACGGTGTCTAGTTTAAATGGTGCTGGGATCTACTCCAGATTCCAGGCGGAATTTGTTTGCGTATTCATTTTTATTTATGCACATGGGGGTTTATCTGCATGTATGCCTGTGCATATGGTATCTGTGGAATTCAGACGTGGGTGGTGCAGCCCCTGACATGAGTTACAGATAGTTGTGAACCTCTATGTGGGTGCTGGTAACCAAACCTGGCTCTTCTAGAAGAGCAGCCAATGTTTTTAATCTCTGGGTCAACTTTCCAGCCCCTAGTCCTGGCTTCTTGCATATAGGCAAACATTCTGAAAACCGAGCTGTTTTTCCTCCCACCATTAAGCTTTGCAACAAAATAACAGTCCCATGGATAGAAAGGGGTGGGTATGGGCACGTAACTGTAACGAACCTAAACCTGGGAGCACTCACGCCACTCCATGGCACCCCATGCTGATGACATTGGGGACAAAATAGAGAAAGAATAGATAAATTTGAGGAGGCATGAAGAGCCGTGTGAGTCTATTAATTTATGGATATTGGTGTTTGTTTCCTATCTGTATGATTTCAGAAACCCTTTCTTTCTGCTCTTCTGAGTTAGGCCAGATTTTTCTGTATCTTATTTATTTTATATACCCATTCCGGGGCTACAATCATCTTCTAGAAGATTTTTTGGGATCCATTGTTCTTCTTTAAGCTGTGTTCCAACTCTGAGGCCTGATTCTGTAATGCTCTAAGTCTGGAGGACCACGGAGCATGGAAGAACCCCTGGAAGTGTCTCCATCTCCTCGCAGACACTTCTGTAGGCAATGCCTCGGGGTGGAGATTCTACCCATGCCTGCTAAGTTGAGATAAGACAAAATTGCTCTGCCTGGGTTCCCAGCTAATTCCTTCATAGGGAACAGAACCCAAAGCACATGTCTAGGTCTCTGATGGATCTGGCTTTTTTGTGCCTGCAAGTCTTTGGGCACTGCATTGCTAAGTGACACTATTTTTTTGCAAAGTGTAAATGGTGATCGTATGGGGTGTGAGGTAATATTGCCCTCCACCCTGGGAACTACATGAGGAGACTCACTTATGTGTCACCCGGACAGTGGTGGGTAGCCCCACAGCGTTGTTGCTGTCTGCCAGCATCTCATTCCTGATGTCACCAGCAACAGCCTGGTGGCCTCTGAATCCCTGGTGGCCCTCATCATGGCGCTTAACAATGCTCCTTGGCGGTAACACTTGCAATTCTTCTTCTTCCAGATTTATGTCATATATTTCACCTTCAAATTCAACGGACAGGGACCGAGTCTGCCGGGTGTGCACAAATCTGGGCTTATACTCTGGAATGAGAGGGAAAGTCGTTACCACAGATGAAGAGAGGTAGTGGGAGGGAACACAGTATCATCAGTCACCGTGGAATCTTAGAGAGGGACAGGCAGTGCAGGCTGCATAGCCATGGGGCACCTTGGTCCTGGGATTCCTCCTGAAATCTCAGCAGCAAAGGTATGCTCTTGTCCTGTGACAGATGTCACAGTTCTCTGGCTTCGGGCCCTTCCTTTGTCAAAGGGGCTAGCAGGCTATAAACTGCCACATTTAGTTTTCAACACGAATGGCTGAGGCAGTTAGCATAGAAATATACAGTGCCTGTTTGTTATTTATAATGACCACCTTTCCCTAGCTTCAGCTGTCCTTTGTATACTGTTTATCTATCTTGAATCCATAATCTTAAAATGCAAGTATTGTCATAATGGTCTTTACACTGAAAAACAAAACAACCACCAAAAAACAAAAAGCAATAAAACCACCAAACTTATGAGCTATGAAACATGAATTGGTTCTATCATCCTTCCTGCATGAGGGAACCGAAGCCTTGAGTTTTTCGGGCCTTTCCCTAGGTCCTAGAACCTGGACACCCTGTCTCATCTTACAGCCTCACCACTGCCTTGAGCTGGTCTTTCAAAAAAATGACCCCTCTAAACGCCTCATGTTTACACAAGTACGGGGCAGCCCTATAAAACGATTAAATTTGTGAAAGTTTGCATTTGCCTTTAACGTTTTAAACACTCGAGACCAAGAGTAAGGCCCCTGTGGACCCGAGACTATGGGCTATTGCCCAGTGTTTCACTGGCTTCTGGGCAAGGGTTTACTGTACAAGCTCCGACCCCTGCTTACACGCTTGGGCTCTGCCAGGCACACGCCTCTGGTCTTCCTAAGTCAGGAAGAAGAGTTGCAGAAATGGGAATCACAACAGTCGGCCTTCCTACAGGGGAGATTGCTCCCTACAGGATGCCTTAGTTTCCAAGTGAGGGAGTGTCTGCCATGACAGAGACGTCATCACATCAGGAAAAGAGGAAAGCCGCTCCTGTCGTTCCAGGACGCAGTTTGAAAACTTTCTGACGGGGAGAGTGTTCCTGCTGCTAGGTGGAATGTTTGTATCAGGGAACCTTGCCCCTTATTAATTTTATCTGTGATTTTTCTTGTGTAGTTTAAATGTGAAAGTTCCTTCCAGGAGGAAAGACAATCCCGTAACTCTGTGGTACTGTAATTTGTGAAAACCAGTGAAGAGTAGTCCACTTGGATACAGATAAGGGATTCATCATTCTCATGTCTACTTTGTTCAGCACAAAAATGTCTGCTCTCAGGAACTCTGATAGTTTAAACAGACAGAACTTGCTTGTTTCTTAGCAGAAAACAGAAAAGGCATAGATTTGAGCCACTTCTCAAATGTGCCACTAGGTGGCAGTAGACTTTCATTCTTCAGTAGCTGTTCCTCCTGTTTTCTGTAGTCTATAACTTTGTTGTAGGCAGTATATATGCTGTACTAAATTCAACTTATTTGATACTGCCACTCAGCAAAATACAACCGTGTGACAACATTTAAAGATACATGCAGTCTAAAACATGAAAAATATGCATTTTAAAACTGCTCATGTCTTTCCTCTAAGGTTAAGCACACATGAACTGATACCTGAAATTTAACTTTTAAAGCAACGTAAGGCAAGCATATCAGAGCATTACCATGAAGGTAAAGTCAAATGGGTCTAAACCTCTCCCACTGGTCCTATGGAATACCTGCTGAAGTCCTTTCATGTGTGTAGAAGCTCTGGGCCCTTTGAAGTCACTACGTGTTTTTTACTCTATGATAAGTGAAAATGCTTGCAAAGTAAAATTTCTAGCCAATCTTTGCTATCTTACTTTAAACTGAGCAATGATTTTTGCTTTTATTCTGAAATCTAGGCACCGATAATATCTAATTTGTGTGTGTGTGTGTGTGTGTGTTGTGTGTGGGGATGTGTCTTGAAAAGAGACCCGCCTGCTGCTGTGGGGAGTCGCAAGGTTTGGCTTACTTGGTGTTCCCTGGTTCCTCAGGAACTGCCTTTGATTCTTTCTCTGGCTTCTGCTCCAGCGATAACCAGACTCCCTACAATGGCACTCTTTGTCTTTGTCATGCAAGCCGCGAGAGTAGAGGTTGCGTGTGTTCTGACGGACGGTGAGCAGGTCGCTGGGTCCCTTACACTTGTGGATTCGAAGCTTGCCAGATGTGTCCTCAATGCACTGCCAGTTCTGCAAGAGCCAGCGGGAAGCAGTGGCGATGCTGAGACAGCTACTATTTATTAAGCATTAGCTAGGTGTCTGTCCGTCCGTCAGTTCCCTCCCCATCACCTCCCCATCCCCCACCCCGCCCCGCCCCGTCCCGTCCATCACTGGTAATACCATTAAGGAGCATGAATGAAAGGGCTTTTAAGTGACCCTGCAACAACTGCTCTCAGTTCTATTTCGTTTGTGGCAGGCACACACAGATGACAATAAAATCACTGGGAATCAGAATTGCCTCGATGACACCGGAGCTGATAAATGGATCCTCGCCCCCCAGACTAAACAGTCTTGAATGAATCTTGTTAAAGCCCTTAGTGTCCCAACTGTCAACGCTGCTTCCACCAGGACCCCAACCGCCCCATTTGTTCTGGAAAAACAAACTTGCCTGCTTTGTTCTCTGTCTCTGGGTTTCTAAAGTGAGCCTGGGCAGAGTGGCAGAGGAGCAAGACAGAGAGGAATTTAATTTGAGGCCATTACAGGCGAAGCCAACTCTGGGTATCCCAGACATTGGCAAAGTCATCAGGGCTTTCTTTTGATTTTTCTTCTTCTCCTACAAACTCTGCAAGCCCGTGGCATGTGGTGCACCCCAGGAAGACTGAGTCCACCTTCCCAGAAAATGCCAGTCGGAGGCCAATGGGGGTGGGGTGGGAGGTCACACTGGGGTTCCTAGTTCCTGTTTTGTACAGAGCTGTGGGAATGCAGCAGGTTCACAGTTCTGGTTCCAACAATGTCTCCTCACCCCAGGGAGCCTCTCAGAAGCTCCTCTCCATTCCAAAGCCCCAACAACCAAAGTCTTTACATTGCAGGGTCTCTCTTACAAGCCCTAAAGCTCATTGGTCGGTAGGAAGAATCCTGGCCTTCATTTTAAGTTTTATTAGCAGGTCAACAGAGTGAGGTAGGACTAGCACTGTTAAATCCTGTTCTCCTCTCCCACACACAGCTATTACCTGTGTGCTATTATGTGTATTTCAATGCATAGGTTTCTAAGCTGAGGCCAATGCGATATACTTGTGCTCTAAAGAACCATGCTGGCTGTGCCACACATATTTTCAAATGTCTTAAAGTAAGTCCTGTCTTGGTGGTACATGCCTTTAATCCTAGCACTTGGGAGGTAGAGGTAGGTAGATCTCTGAGTTCAAGGCCAGACCAGTCTACAGAGTAAGTTTCCAAACAGCCAGGGCTACACAGAAAAACCCTGTCTCAAACCCCCCAAAAAATCATGTGTAAAAAGGATTCCCACTCTAGTACCACCTGAGGATCTCACATCTCCCACTCCCTCTGGTAAGCCAATACCACTAGGAGGTATCTCGGAAGCACAAATCTCTGATGTAAAAAAGTTTAGCCAAGGAATGTGATGGCTCTGTCAGCAGATAAATGAAATGTGTTGTAAATTGTACAGGAGCCTTCACCTTGAACAAGGGCTCTGTGGTTACCATCCATTTTAATCAAGTGAGTCGCATGTCTTTGCTATCTGTTTAATTATTAGAGCTGTACTGGGGCTTCCACCCTGCGCCCTGGGTTCCTAGAGTTCATGCTATGGTCCCACTTAAGCCCTCCATACCTCTGATGGTTTCATGCCAAGTTTGTCTCTTTTCAGGGTTTGCCTGGTGTGCCTTGAACCTTCAAAGTCTTCACACAGAAAAGTGCAGGTTGCTGAAGAAAAGGTAGCTAACCACCAGGCAAGTCAGGAAAAGGTAGCTAACTACTGAGCACTTCAGGAAAAGGCAATACAAACCACGGCAACATGAGGACCAAGTTACAGACGATGAAGCAGAGGCCAGAGAGAGGGCTAAGCACTTTCTAGAGCACACAGTTCAGTTCCCAGGCAGCTCACCTCCTCCTAGAACTCCAGTTTCAGGGAACCCAACACTCTGACCTCTCTAAACACCAGGCACACATATAGTGCGCGCGCGCACGCACGCGCACACACACACACACACACACACACACACACACAAACCATCTTTTAAAAAAAGTCATGATCCCGGTGGCTGATGCCTGTATTCTCAACACTCAGGAAGCTGAGACAGGAGGATTGTAAGTCTGGTGGCACCTTGGACTGTAAGACTCTGCCTCAAACAAACAAACAAACGGACAAACACAAATATGAAATAAATTTGTTTAGGCCCAACAGAGACATGTCACAAAGTTGGGAGTGAGTCCCAACTTTGACTAGATACTGGCACTTGCAATTAGAATCCTGCATGGTTCTAATGTCTTTCACGAGCCTCTTTGCAGCTGAAATCTTTGCAGTGGGAATCATCGGAAGGGAAATAGGTAAGTCTCAATCGCTCAGGTGCTTGAGTCTTTGAAAAGAAGATAGACATTTATTTGGGGTCTGATGTGCACAAGGAAAGATGTGTCTAAAAATGTGCAGATGTAATTAGTTCAGAAATGATTCTGGCAGGACAGAATCTGTGAGCTGCACTCCTGTGAGTCAGGAAGTGTGCCTCGTTTATAGGGAAGCATTTTGCCTGGCCCCCTCTCCTGTTAGTGGGCAAATGATTGAGTCTTAGCTTCAGAGTCTGCTCCAGGATTCCACATGTAAAGCAAAGTTCAGCAATTTGTAGGCAGGGTTTGGTGGCACTCAGAGGGATGATCACTAAGCTTGAACAAGTGTTTTTAGGGACCTAAAAGAAGTTCTCCAAAACTGAAAGATACTCTCACTGTGAAATATCTGCACACCATACAGAATTCTTATTGTTGGTAAGGACTGCCAAAAGAGGTAACTTTTCATAGTTTGAAAATTTGGGGATAGTGATTCAGTGTCTGTCTCTGTCTTAAATCCAAATGGTTTGAGATGCAGTCATCCATCTGTGCAATCTCTACACCCGGCATATGCAAGTGCCTAAGGCCTGCAAGAGCAGAGCGAGTGGGCAGTGACTCCGTTCACAGCCAAGCGCCAGCCAGAGGAATGCTCCAGCATCCGCCACACAGGAAAGCGGGGCCAATTTTATTCCTAAAAGGCAAGGTCTGTCTGTGATTCCAGTTCACACCATCTCTGGCACAAACAGCAATCACTTTGGAGACTTGGTTGGTCTCAGTTCCTGGCTTCATATGATCCTCCTGCCTCAGCCTCCTGCAACTGGGGCTGCCTGTGTACGCCACCACGCCTGGCCAAATAGTAACGGCTGAAACCCAGGACTATGGTACAAACTTTCTGAACGTTTCTTAGCCACAACACGTTAAAGGTTTTCTGCCTTTCATTTTTCTTTTTGGCTTAGAGGAGCTGATGGTACAAGTAGAATCTTGTAGAACACAAAGGTGTGTGTAGAATTTCTAGTGACCGCCTATTTGGAATCTAGCCCATTTTGCCATCAGCCAAATTCCTCATGGATTTCCTGTGAAAAAGGAATAGGAATTCCTTCCTGAGGAGTGAGTTGAAGAATCTTAGTATCTGGTGCTGGTTCTGGAGCAGACAATATATCACACAAAACCAAACACACATATGTATCTGCATGTATCGAATGTACACACACACACACACACACACACACACACACACACACACACACACACACACACACAGCTATACACATACACCTACACACACATTGGATAAGGCAATATTCATTGACAAAAATGTCAGTTGTCTTCTCCACTGCAGACCTTCTGAAGACGTCACAGAGCCCACTACACAGAGCAATCAGCTGGAAGCTTAGGGAAGCATCCCAGGCAAGCCTAGCAGGAATTTTAATGAAACAAAATAACCACTTCAGTGTTCCTTATCACGACAATTTTTATGACTACAATAAAACCTTGAGACAGCTGCCACTAAAATTGGGGCTTCACCAGGAGAGGTTGTAGGTGAAATATCAGAGAAGGGGAACTTTTAAGAGTTATTCTGAAATGAAGACTGCAAACTGTGCAATGGTCAAAAGAAGGTGTTTACCCACCGCTCTTCTTCAAGGCCCAGCTTGAACCCAACTGAGGCATGGGCTTATGGGACACGGAGTCCGCTGGGTTCATCAAGCATCCCCACAGACACTTGGTTGTTCTGGACAGCTTTGATCTACTCCTGAAGCTCCTTGGTAAATCAGCTCATTGCTATAACCGCCTGTCTGCGTCTGTCCCAGTCATTCAGACCTCTCCACTGCTTTCTGCAGTTAGACCATTTAAATTCCCATTCTGTTTTCTGACTGGTAAGTTTATGTCAATACTTTATCATACATTCCCCCCACCCCAAAGGGTTCTTGATACTTATAATCAGCAATGTACTGGATACAATTATTTGTTGAATCCTTCTCTTCCATGTTATTTTAGCCTCGCCAGCTTCACTGACTTAGAATTGGGGGCAAGGGCCACATGTCATGTTCCCAAATTGTCCTCTAAAGTTATCTCAGTGGACATCACAGAGATTGGTGATCACGAGGTCTGGTTGAGGGTTGTTTGCTTCTGCCTGTGTATAAATAACTGCCAGTGAAGAAGAAAGCCTGGTTATTTTGGCACAAGGGTACCGTGTGCAGCTTGACGGGGAGAATCAAATCAAATGAGAAAACATCACATACATTTTGAAAACATTTTCATTCACTACCATCTTTACCTCCACCGTCCATGCTGCTGAATGCACCTGTGATGTTAGGAGCTGCTCACATGAACTTAGTCGTGCTATCCTGACAGCTAAGCAGTGGGCTGCCTCTGCTCTGTCCTGGACTTAGGGACAGTTTTGGTTACATATCAGAGTAGCTAGACAGAAAGTTCTAAATTAGGTACGCTGGGGGTCACATTTTCCTGCCGCGCTGATGGAGTGTGAGGGAGCTGTGTCGGTTCAGGAGAGTGAATGGAAACACACAGCCGGGGAGAGCTCACCCGGGGAAGGTGCTCCGTTCAGCTAGCCCTGTTGGTTCATCTTCTGACTGATGTGTCATTCCTAACACAGTTGGAAGTAATGTGTTAAGTAATAGTGTTAAATACTCAGTTGGGTGTCTGAAAACTCAATTTGAATTGTCTTTTGCCCCTAACTCTGTGTCTTTGAGCAAACAACAGAACCTCAGTTTTCTTCCCGACTCTATATCTGGTAAAATACCTAATTCTCTTAGCAATAAAGATGTTTTATAAAAATTATTGAGTGCTTTGAGTTCTAAAGGGAAGATGTGGCACCTGAAGCCAGGCCAGTGCTGGCGGGATTGATTTCAGAAAGAGCTTTTCTAGTCACCGGACAACTTATTTTCTGGTTAGAAACCCTGGAATATAGCGATTATTATTCTGTGATTTAGTGTGTGTGTGTGTGTGTGTGTGTGTGTGTGTACATACCATAGAACTTGCGTGGAGGTCAGAGGATAGCTTGCAGGAGTTCAAGCTCCCCTTCTGGGACTGAACTGGGGTTGTCGAGAAGGGTAGCAGGTCTTTTCACTCATTGAGCCAGCTCACTGGCCACATATGTATGTAAAAGACAAGACATTTGGTGTACCCCCAAATACTCTTGAATTCCTGGACTCGGTCACCTTCCTATCTCAGGCTCCCAAAGGCTGGCACTAATAGGGGTGGGCTATCAGGCCAGGGAGGTCTATAGCCTTGATTCACACATATCTGGGTTTGACCTTAGATTTCCAGTTCTGTTTCAGTCAATTGACTTTTCCTTCTGAGCCTGTCTCTCTGAATGTAAATTAGGCATGGAATGCTTAGCACAATATTTAGCAATGTTATGACTCTGGTTACTTCTTCCTGGAGTAATCACTAGGTAATCATCATGATTTCTACATCCTGGACCTCATATATCCCTCAGATTGCTTATGGATGCCTTGATTTACACCTCAGTATATGCTTGCCTGATTAAGAAGCAAAAAATGGGCTTCAGTTTCTTTTCTCAAATATCTACTGTTGTCCAGGGACTAGATTAAAGCTTGGTTTTATATACACAAGCTAATTCTCCAAAGTGTGTCTTCATATGTATCATAATGCACATCGAATCATGTTGCCTGACATGTAGTCACAATGTAGCAGCTTTGTGATGACCTGATTAGCTTTTATGCCAGTGTCAGCGTCACAGAACTAATTACCTGTTGGTGGCGGTGTACTGAAAGTTTCAAACTGAATGTTGGGAAGAGAAAGACCATGTAAATGTTTCTGTCTAAACCACAACTTAGCTCAAGCCAATGAAAAAATCTCTCAGAAACATGAACTAGTGTCATTTACCAAGGAGATTTAGCTCCTGTTGTCTCAAGATGAGGTGGAATGGATGGAGGAAGGGGAGAGGTAGAAAGCAAGGAGAAAGAGAAAAGAGACATCTCCATGTAGACAACCATCTGTTTAAGGCAGTGCTGAGAGTGGGGAAAGCTCTAGCACTTCAGGTCAAGCAGAACGCTCAACAGACCAACAGCTGCAAGCACTTGTGTAGTGCTTGCCATGGGCGAAGGCATCAATCCAGGAACCCGATTACACATAAATCCACAGAGCCTTTACAGTAACCTCTGTGGCTGGCTCAGCTGTGTCTACACTTCAGAGGCACTGAGAAAGAGTACAGTTAAGTGAATTGCCCAAGGGCACGTAGACAGCAGTGCATTCCCAAGGTTTGTGAAACCATTAAAAAAAACAAAACAACAACAACAACAACAACAAAAACCCCTGAAACCAAAAGCACAGGGTTTGGGGAGGGTGTGTGGCGGTGGGCGGGGAGTGTGGTGGTGCGTGTTTGTAGCTTGGTCCCTTGGTATATTGAGGTAGGAGGACAGAGAGTTCAGGTTAGCCTCGGCTACATATAGAGACCTTGTCCAGTGGAGCAAACAGAAACAAACTCGAAACAAACAAAAGAATCAGAAATGGGAAGAGAGTACATTGATAGTTTTCAGACCTCTTCCCTGTGAGGGCAGGCGCTGAAGGTCACCCTCAGATTTTGCACAGGAGTGTGTATGTGTTTACAAGGTCGGAGTATGTGGGCACACTAATGTGCTTGGGGAGAATTCCTAGCTGAGAGGGTGGTGGGAATTCACACTTTGTCTTGGATTAATGCAGAAACATGGAAGCAATGCAAACACATATGTCCATGTTGTCATAATTAATCCCTGCTGGTGGCTCTATGCACAGTCACGGAGTCATGCCAAGTGTCTGGAGCTCCAGCCAGTTTTATCCCCTGTTGGCTTCGAAGAAACACAGCAACAGGTGAGAGTCCCTGGAAACAGTGACACTCTGAAGAAATCCCTCCCAGACACTCTCACACTTACACATAAGAAAGTACTGTTCTTCACAAGACAGAGGTGAACACTCTCCATTCTAGAGACAGAGAAGCTGTGGCCTGGGAGAAGTTAGCTGTTCAGGACACACAACTAGGAAGTAGCAGGTACTATAATCAACCAGACCGGTTCATCTCTGTTCTTTTTCCCTTTAATTATGCTGATTCATGAGTTTGATATAACTACTCCGTGACCAGCTAAGGATTGGGGCGTGGTGCTGGGGTACACACTCTCTCTGGGGACTGAATGAAGAGAACAGAGCTGACAGTGCTGAATTTTCCTCAGCACCCCCACGAAATGTCAGACATGAGGATGAAGGTTGTGAACCTTGGCAGAAGGAGGGCACAGGCCCCGTGTGGATGTCAAGGCTGGAGGAAGAGCTCGGTTGGTAGAGCATGTGCCTGGCAGTTGTGAGGCTTTTGGCTCAATACTCAGTACTAAAAATAGAAGAATGGATCCAAATATGTCAGCTGTAGCCTGGCTCACAACGGAGTTGTCACTCAGGTCCCAAGCAACACGACCTCTTTTCTTTTTCTTTGAAGTCAGTGATACTGTCTTCAAAAAAGACAATCTTCTGTGTAACGTGATAGAAAGGGAAACGGGAGGTGATTGAGGCCTCTACAGAACACAAAGCCAACATCAGAGCTGACCTCAGCTTCTAAAACTTTCTTGACACTCTCAAATTCTTAAAAGACTGCTTGAGCACACTACCAGTAGGCCCTGGAAGACTTGTGCACACAGACTGCTAGGCTCCACCTCATGGGACCTAATCAGAGGGTCGAGGGCAGAGGGTTTTCATTTTGACAAACCCCTAGGTGAGACTGATCTTGCTGCTTCGAGGACCACACGCAAGGAACCATGAGATCCCAGTAACTACTCACTGGTACCTCTGGGGCAGCAATGCTTGAAGCAGCCAGATAGTCCCTCATATCCCGTCTTTTAGAGTCTGCTTCTGCCCAATGTAAAGAATTCCTACAGGAACAAGCTCACCCTTGAGGCAGAGCCTAATTCTTTGTTCCTTTAATTGGGGGTATTTGTAAAACAGGCAAGCTCTGACCTTCTCAGATATCCATGTGAGGAAACCTGAGTTCGGACTCTTCCACACAGAAAGAAAGCAACAGAAGAGCATTCTAGGAAGACAGCCATAAGAATATTTTATGGGAACAAATCAAGTTTGGAAAACAATGGAAAAAAAAAAAAACAGAAATAAGTTTTAATATAGTTACCATGCAGCGGGCAAACATGAGACTTATGGCAATGTAACATGATTGTGTTATGCCCCATCTGCCCTCCAGGGCATAGACTGAGGTTTCAGCCCAAACCATGTGGAGAAACTCACCGAACCGTAGACAGGAAGGCAGGTAAGCAGCGGCCTTACTCCCAGTTGACATCTTGTGCAGCACTCGAGGGCTCAAATCCTAACAACTTAGCAATTTGCAGAAGGCACATGAAACAGTACCTTCCACTACCAACTCCCAAATAAAGTGCACTAGCCTGTTGAGGCTAGCTTCTACAAACTGCCTGCGAGCTAACAAAGAATCCTTTAAGAGTGTCCATGAGAGATCTTTAAAGACTTTGAGTTAATATGTAATAAATGGTCTAAGCTTTTCTGTGAAACACTTAAAACTAAGGCTGGCTAGAATACTACATGTCTGACTTTACTCCTTGAACCCCTGTCTCCCATCCTATCTTTCTTTACCTCTGCAAACAAGAAAGCGAGAGGCAGGAGAGGCAAGGTAGCAAGTTGTTGGTTACAAGTCTGTGCTTCCTTTTATATCAGAACATGGGTGAGGCATTAGCTAACAACCTTTAGATAATGTTGGAGAATTACACGGATTTCTAGGTGTCTGAGCAGTTTTGGTTTTTGCTGTTTGGTTTTGTTCTCTTTATTTTTTTATTAAGTTATTTATTTACTTTCCATCCTGATTGCAACTCCCTCTCTTTCTTCCCCTCCCCCATCCACCCTTCCTCTTCTTCTCTTCAGAAAAGGGGAGGCTTCCCATGGATACCAACCAGCCTCGGCATATCAAGTTGCAATAAGAGTAGGCACCTCTTCTTCTATGAGGCTAGACAAGACAGCCCAGTTAGGGGAAAAGGATCCAAGGGCAGGCAATGTAGTCAGAGATAGCCCCTGCTCCCCATTGAGGAGTCCCACATGAAGACTCAGCTGCACAATTGTTACATATGTATAGATGGCCTAGGTCAGTCCCATGCCCTCTGGTTGGCAGTTCAGTCTCTGTGAGCCCCCATGGGCTCAGGTTAGTAATAGAAAAATTCTCCACAAGGAAAGTCTTTCTTTAGCTAACATAAATTTAGTTTGTATGGCAAGATAAGTTGTTTATTATTATTATCATTCTAGTTTTTTGTTTCTTTTTTAGTTTAATTTTTGTTATATTTAATTATGTGCATCACGTGAGTCTGTGTGTGGGTGGTGTGTGCACCTGAGTGTAGAGTTTTAGGAGGTCGGAGGCATTAGAGCCACTAAGAGCTGCCCAACATGGGTGCTGGGAACTGAACTCAGGTCCTCTGAGAGAACAGGATGCGCTCGTAACTACTGAGCCCTCTCTTTAACCCCTTGGTCTGTGTTTTGTAATTATACAATTCCTGCTTTCATACTTGATTTTCAAGAACCAAGGTCACCTGATGTAAGATGGGGCTTCCCATTGCTACACACTAGAAACACCACAGGTTATGGTTAGTAGGTGAACACAACCTCCACAGTGAACCAAGACCAGCAGCTGGGCCTGCCATTTCCTCCTTCCTTCCTTTCTTGCCTTCCTTCCTTCTTGTCTTTAATTTACTTTTTTTTTGCCATGCCATGCTGATTTTGTTCTTTACGTTTTCATTAGGACATGGAATTTTCCTTTAGTCTGTATAGATTTCCTTTTAGTTGGCACAGATTCCAACTAAAGAGTCTTTAAAACTGTTGATGGCCCCTTCCCTTCTGTTCCCTTCCCCTCCCCCACCCCCTCTCTTTCGTTGTGTTTTTGTTTTTTTGAGACAAGTCTTACCACGTAGCCCTGGTTGGCCTGGAACTCACAGAGATCCACCTACTTCTTTCTTCAGAGTGATGAGATTAAAGATGTATGCCACCACACCCAGCCCAATTCTCTTCTATGGGGTGTTAAGCCATTGTAGAGTGTTTTCCATTCTCACTGATAACAGCTGATGTGCTGGCCAAGCCTAGATTTCATAATCACAGCTGATATCAAAAGCTCTGTGAGCTAGAAGTGAACATACAGACTGTTTTTCTTTCTCAGCTCTGGTATAGATTCCATCATGCACGTAGGTTAGGTGGCCTCTCGATTCTGCTTAGGATGGAGGGTCCCATCATATCACCAGGAGTGGTTCACTGCTCAGAGGCACAGAAGCCACATAGCTCTTCAGTAAGTGCTCTAGAGAACATGGCTCGATGACCTACTTTGATGGAGCCAGTGCCTTTGGCATAGCTGTCCCTCTGAGAGCCATCATTGTTAACCAGAGGGAGCCTGGGTATCGACAAGGAGATGAAGGCTTCTTAGACAGACAGATCTGCAGGTGCAGAGATGTCTCTGAGTTTGCCCTTAAGACCACATGGAAGTCTTAGGGGCACACAAATGTCTGGATAGTATTTAACTCAGCGGCAGAGAACACAGGAGGCTATCTGTTGCACTTACCTGCCCAGGCTGCTCACAGGCTGTCTGGTATCTGGCCTGCTGGCACAGTTCCTTGACCCTCTCGTATTTGGGCAAGTGGTTTGACTGTTGGATGTTCTTGCCGGATTCCTCCTTCTTCCGTAAAAATTTCCTTCGACAGAAAGGGAAAAGCTTCTTACCAAAGGGCCTCCCAATTCCCTTCCCAGTTCCCACACAGGCTTCTCCATCATAGCAACTCTGCCCTCCTTCAGACAAGATACACTCTCTGCTGCTGTCTGGAGGAGACCCACACAGGCTGAGTCCTTGTGAGCATTACAGACTGGGGGCTGTGAAGATGTGAAAGTCAACAGAGAAGCCATCAGCCATCACTATTCCCAGAAAGAGATTAAAATACTCAAGGTTTGCTGGGTGGTAGTGGCACATGCCTTTAATCCCAGCACCTTGTGAAGCAGAGAGGGGCAGGGGCAGAGGCAGAGGCAGATCTCTGTGAGTTCAAGAACAGCCTGGACTACAGAAGGAGTTCCAGGAGAGCCAGGATTACAGAGAAGCTTTGTCTTGTAAAACCAAAACAAAACACCCCTCAAGGTTCTCTTTGTAAATAAACAATTGTATTAATGCCTGTCTTCCTCTCAGCTTACACAAAGAGAAAAACAAAGCAATGAGTATCACAAAGCAGGTATGAAGTGACCATGGAAACAATCACAATGCCATTCATGTATATAAGTTAATAGCATGAAAAGAACATAAGGAACGAGACAGCCAGCAGGGTAGGGATGGCTGAGAAAGTCAGTGGCTTGCTAAGAGCTCAGGCTGAGAGGAACCCCCACGGGATTCTACACCCATGGAGAGCAGGCTCCACTCCCATCGATGACAATATTCTTTATACTTCTACTGTAGTAATAGTAATTGTTGACTGGCAGTGAATAGACAATCGACGATTCAAACTACGGGGCCAGGGAGATGGCTCAGTGGGTCAAAGCGCTTGCTGCGCATGACTGACAGTGAGTTTGATCCCCAGAACCTATGCTAAAAGGAGAGGACTGACTTGTGGAACTTGTCCTTTGACCTCCATATACGTGCTGTGTGCACACGTGCATGTGCACGTGCACACACACAACTTATAAATAAAGTCAGGTAAAATCGTAAAATCAAACTTGCAATGGGCTTGTGAAATCAGTGTGCTTACTAAACCAAAATATGAAGTGTAGAAAACATGAAGCAGGAAAGGCTGCCCACTAGGACTGGTTCCCTTAAGCGCCCCAGGAACCAATAATTACCCTCTTTCCACTAGGAATGTATCACGCCAGATTCTGGCCTTCTTGTTTGTCCGGAACCTGAAAGCAAAATAATAATATTTACTGTTAGCATCTGAATGTTTTCCCAAATGGATTTGTGCTAACAGTTTGTTTAAAGAAACACCTCCCACTTCCCACTGACCATGGCTGCATCTCCATCAACGTGCAATTCATAAACTGCTGAGAACGCTCTGCTTGCAGGAATCCTCGTGGGGAAAACTTGTTTTACCTCCCTGGTTTTCAGTACTGGCTGACCTTGGGCACCAGCCTGAGCTTGGGAGCTGGCTGACAGAAGACATGTTGACATACCTGTTACCTGGCTTGTCCAGGTCTAGAAGTTTGAGGACAGACTTGCCATCCACATCAGAAGGAGTGTCGAGACCAGCGATATCCATAATGGTAGGGGCGAGATCGATGTTCAGAACAATCTGTGGGACTCTGTAAGGAGACAGATGGTTCCAGGCTAGACCCAAAGCAGGTAGTGGATGGCTACAGAGATGTTTTTTCCCCCACAGCCATGGCTCATAGGTCTGTAAGCTTCCCTGTCTTCTCATCTGCTCTAGGGAGGGGTGAGTGGTAGAGAGTAGTAACACAGCTTGCTTTCAAGGGGAGATGTCCCTAATGGCGTGTCTCAAACACAAAGCCAGGCAGGATGTATGTCAGCACATGATGCTTTTAAATTTTTCATTATTATTTTTAATAATGTGTATGTGCATATATATGTAGGTGTGTATGTGTGTGCGTGCATTTGAGGTACATACAGATGTATTGATTCCCTGGTGCTGGAATTACAGACAGTTATGAGCTATCTGATGTGGGCGCTGGAAACTAAAGAGGACTTCTATAGAAGAGCAGGAAACGATCTTAATCACAGAGCCATGTCTCCAGCCCCATGGTGTGTGTGTGTGTGTGTGTGTGTGTGTGTGTGTGATACTCCAGAACTCTTCTTGCATTAAAGCTGTCAAGTTAATATTGTAAGAAACCACACAGTTTTATAGTTTTTAGTTCGCCTCGTGACTAAGACCTTCAATGTACAAAGCTAACTACAGACAGTTTGTAATGAATTTTTAAAACTAACTTTAAGTTAGCATACAAAGAGACAGGTCTCATTATGACATTTCCATACTATTTTTCTGACTTCCCCATCCTAACCCCTCTCTCCTCTCTCACTGGTGCTCAAATAATGTCCTCTGTGCTTTCATGTACCATATATTGCATTAGCCCCTTTCCCTCTAGAGATCGGACATAAAAGCTTCTTCAAAGAACCTCCTTCCTCTTATCAGCTCATCCCGGAAAAAGCTCAGCCCAGCAGCAGGTGAGACTATGGACTCGAGACTTAGACTCACGGGCTCTGGGCTCCATGGATCCACCTCTAGCCCTGAGGATTCTCAGGCACGTCCGCATTCTGCCTGTCCGGCTTCTAGGTTTTGCCTAAGTCCATGGAGGGTGCTGTTTGGAAATTCACTCCCAATTCTGCGGTCTACAGCTTTCTATACTCATTACCTCAGTTTCCTACAGAGCAAGTTGGAATTGTAGAGAAAGGGACCCGCGTGTCTGGTGAAGTGATCGGCAGAGAAAGGGACAAGAACAGCTCATTTAATTCTTTTCTCTTAAACAAAATGAAAGTGTGGCCTAAGGCGCTGGATTAAGGTTCCAGTCTCTTCAGGGGCTGGAGAGATGGCTCAGTGGTTAAAAGCACTGACTACTACTCTTCAGTGGTCTTGATTTCAATTCCCAGCAACCACATGGTGGCTCACAACCATCTGTAATGGAATCAGATGTCCTCTTCTGGTGTCTGAAGACAGCTGCAGTGTACTCACATAAATAAAATAAGTCAATCTTTTTAAAAAATCAGGCAATTTAACCCTTACTTTTCTTTTCAAAAATTAAAATCTAAGAAGGTAACATTGGGTTTCATAAGAAGTGACACTGTATCTCTGATTCAGGTTGCTGTTCTCCAAGAGCACATCCCACCCACGTATCGTGGGCAAAAGGGACACAAACTCGCCTCGGTTTGAGGGAATTAGTTACTGTTACCGTTATCATTCCTTTCTCTTCGTTTCATTACTAGGTAGCAGTGACAATAAATCACCAACCCATATATTCCATGTTTTAGCTCTGGATGAATTAAGTCCTACACTATCTGACATGTGCAGGAGCTGTGCCGGCTCTACACTACAGAGGAATACGTACATGGACCCTGGTTCTATGCTCGGACCGCGAATGAAGAAAGGCACACGGATGTCAAAGTCATATGGCATGGATTTCCCTTTGACCAGTCCAAATTGTCCAATGTGGTACCCGTGGTCCGCAGTGTAGATGATGTAAGTGTTGTCCAGCTCCCCTGTCTCCACAAGCATGTTGTACAGCTGCAACAGAGCAGGAGCGATCACAGCAAGTGTGAGGTGGCCGGCCACAGCGCTGCCTCAACCTCCCCCAAATCTCTCCTTCTTCAAAGACAAGGCTCTGGCTGGCTAAAACCGCCTATGTAGACCAGGCTAGCCTTGAACTCTCAGTGCTCCACTTGCCTCTGCCTCCCAAGTGCTGAGATTAAAGACACACAACACCACGCCAACTCTTACCATTTTTCAAAAGCCAAGCGTTGCTTCAGTAAGGCTGGCAAACAGAGACATTATTTGCATTTTTAAAATGCCTATGATCCTGGTGGGAAATAACCAGCACTACAGTCAAATTGTCTTTTTTTTTTTTTTTCTTTATCTAAAACATTCTGCTTACAGGGTTTGTTTCCTGTTTACTAAAAAAGCAGACAACAAAACAAGCTATGAAACCACTTCTCCCAACAAACTTGGTAGATTTTTCACTTTGAAAGTCTATGATCGAGACAAATTTTAACGTCATCGCTCTTCTACTTAACTGTAAGGGAAGAAGACCCCATCTGGGCAGACTCAGCCTTTGTTTAAAAAGCTAGAAAATGAGGTTGTGCTTGATTTTCCTTTTTGTGAGGTCAACTGGAGTGGCGTTACTGTTTTCATTAGGTACGGTCCTTCATTTGATTTTGCAACAATCACCACCAGTCCCTATTGCATTACATAAAACCCTCTCTAGTCGCTGACATAATTTAATTTCTAAAGCATTTGCGGGTATGGACTCTGATTTGTGATATTTTAAATTTTCTGTCCTTTGTCACTGGCTCTTTAAGAACCAAACTTGAAGAAACAAGATAAGGGGACAGGAATAAGAATGTCACTGAACACACTTGTCTCTCTTCACACAATATGAGGAGACAATATCTGGGTGGACCGGAACAGGTCTAGGGAGGACGTTGGATGAGAACATGCCACTGAGGTGGGGGATGGCCTTACCCTCTCGACGGAGTCATCAACTGACATCAGAGTCTGGAGCCGTTTGCGCTGGAGAAGGTTGGTGAACTCCATGTGGATGGGCAGCATGGGCCCTGTGTACTGCATGATCCAGTGTTTGTCCATGTTTGGTGCGTAGTTATAACTCGGGGTTCTGAAAACATGCAGAAAGTAACCATCATACATACTGGGGAACATCTCAAGTTAAAGGTGGTGAAATAATCACTTCTGAAAGACAATTTAGTCACAGCCCAAGTGTTTTTCTCCCAAGCATCTTGAGAACTCTTTGAGTTTGTGAAGCTATCTGCCGTCTTCACCGTTCCAAACTGCACAGCCCCTCTGTAGGCCTGTACGCTCACAGATAGTACTCAGACTGAACATGGAATTCATTCAAGTTCATCTGGGTTCTATGAATACAATGTGTAAGCAGCACATGAAGATGAAGACTTACAGATAGCACAGAAATGCAGAAAGGGATGCTCTTGGGGTCAGTTCCTGAAGTGTTTATTGCTAATCACCCTGTTAAAGCCACCTGCACATTAGTGGGATGATGGTGACCACAATCTCAACACATTTTTTTTCTCTTGACCCTCTTAAGATAATTTTATCATTTACTTTCACGCTGTCATGAGATTTGCTCTTCGTTCCTGTTGTAGGTTAAAACCATTAATTCAATTGTATTTTCTGGTATTATAACCAAGACTACGTCTGCCATTTACACATTTACCAATAAAATACTTGTCTCATAGAGAAGTCAATAAGGGTAGAGAACAAGGGTCTTGTTAACTCTAGAAGTGGGTTTCCCTGTGGAATAGGCTCCTTCACACCTACAGAGATCAATGGTATCAGCCACACAGCTTGGAAACTCAAAATGGCCACTTTCCCATTAAAGTCCTCCCTAATTTCCATTAGATGACACCGTCTCGTGTCCCTGAGGTGCAGACCTATGTTACTGAGACACTATTATGCATTCATTGAAGCCTTCTCTTCGCACGCTATTAAAAGCTCGCAGAGGGAACATTTACTGTAAAGTAGTATCCAGCTTATTTTAAATGTTCTAACTAATTTGATTGTCTCATCTCTTTTGGTTAACAGGTTTATTATCCCCATTTTACATATGTGAAAAACAAGGCAGGTAAACAAGTCACATAGTTGAAGAGCAGAATCAAGCCTGGATCCCGCAGCTCACAAACACTAACATGAACAAAGGATGCAGGAGGGATGCTTCCTCTGGCTGAGAGTGCTTTTAATGCAAACCACTGCTTTACAAATAGCCAGTCTCCCAGAGCAAGCCAACATCTGTGTTGACCTGAGGAATTGGTTTACCTGTCTCTGTTTGCGGGATTGTGGAAAGGAGGGAGGTCTGAGAGGGACCCTAGATGGGTCCCTATGGACCAGGTAATTTCAGGGGACCTCTTCCAGGACCATGCTGCTTCTGTAACACTGAATTCCCTACACAACACTTGCATGGTTGTACACGGGGGTGCTCGCATGCACACTGAACCACAGAAATGGCAGCCGACTTTCACATTTTCTCCTGCCAGAGGATCCATTCAAATAGTAGGTAATGGTAGGTCGGAGCAGACATCACCTTGCTACCTGGTTACCCTCATGGTCATCAGTTAAGCTCGGGAGACACCATTGCCAACGGTACAAGTGCTGCTTGGTAGAGAACATGAGTTCCCACTGAAGGGAGAAACCTTGAATTCGCACATGTGTGACTGGAGTGCAGGGCTTCCTCTAGGACTTCCACAACTCCACAAGCAAATTCTTTTCATGTAAATATCTATGCCTGAAACAGTCTTGTACCATTAAACTACATTCAGCTACAGACCTCAAGAGAGCCACCCCTTTCCGTTTTCCCTTTCCTTTTAAAGACGAGGTCAAAGAGAAACTTTCAACATCAGTGTTTGCTGCCTACCAGATAAGTGATTCGGGAGCCAGGTGGTCTCGATTTTGACCTGGAAGGATTCCTCCTTTCTAGAAATGGGCCACAGTGGGAAGTGGGCACAGGGGAAAGGCTGGAGTCTGCTTTGCCATTGTCTGTGCAGCATGCCGCGGTACAGCGGTACAAACAGGATTAGATTAAGAAGCTGAGAAGGACAGAGGGGCTTGAAAATCCCCAAGCAAAGGTTTTGCACCCATGTGCTGGGGCGTGGGGGAGGAGGGGTGGGGGGGAGGTGTATGAGGTCAGAGCAAGACAGCACATTGGTCATGAAAGGTCTCCTAGTCTTTTACCAATGGTGGCCCCAAAGGGAATACAGCTGTAAGAGATTACACAGGGTTTCTGCATAATACCCACCCTTCCCTCACTGCCTTTGAAGTTAGGTCGGCTTAATTTAAAAATAAATCTAGTTGACTTTTTTAAAACCACAAAACCTCAACGCAAATAAAAATTACAATAGGGAACCGACATGCAGGCTCACGTGGGCAAATTACATCTTCTACCAGTTACCTTGATGTACTTGGCGCAGCACCACCTCGCTTTGAGGAGCCGGGAAGCTCGTAGCAAATTACAAGCCTCAAATTGGACTCCTGGATTTACCAAATGACATATGTTAAATCTGGCTTATATTAAAAGGGAGAGTTCAGGGTCTGTTGTCAAAGCTGTCCACCCTCCCCCTGTAGTTTTCTGACTTTCTCAATATGGGAGATGACCTCTAGCTCAGAAGAGGACATTCCAGGTGGGATCTCAGTGGGGAGCAGGGCTCTGGGGAGCAGACATTTGTTTTTTAAAGGAAGACAGACAGCCATGGCTCCCCCCACCTCCCAAGAACAGCAGCTGTTCAGAGACCTGCAGGTAGAAGGTCCCGGTTGCTGGAATTGACAACATTGTTGAAAAGTGATCTTTTGCCAAAAAGACTGTGGTTGCCTCCTGCTGAGGTCTGCCAGATTCCTTGAAGATGCAGCCTTCTCTCCCCCAGTGATAATTAAGGCTTTCTTGCCTAAGAACCTGACTTCAGCCTCCACAAGGAGGGCTTTGGAACTGTCTCAGGGACAGCTTCACTGAAAGAAGAACACTCCTTACCATGGAAACTGTCTTCAGCTGTCCGAAATGCTCGGAAGTCAGATCTCATTCTTCCTCCCAGTTTTGATGTGCTAAGACATGATTCTGGGCAGGTCTTTGGGGAGGGGGACTGGGGTGATGCATCAGTTTCTCCATCTGTATGATGGGGATAATGACTTTGCAGAGGTTCTTGTGAGGGCTGAGAGATTTCTGTGACTCTTGAACGCAGCTTTGGGGTCACATTCTGCTTGGTAACAATTTCTGCCTGTTTGTCTCAGCAACACACCCGCAGCTCTCCACTGCCTGTTCCTGGGATGAAAACCCTTGTATTTGCCTGCTGAGGCTTCTCTGCATGCTGCCTTCCCCTAGTCTGGCTTTTGTGGGTGTCTTGCTCAGGACTGCACCACAGGCACACACCTGGTCACCCAGTAAAGTTCAGCCCTCAACAGGATGCTAATTCTCTTTGGGGTTTGAGTCTCTTTCTGGTGTTACTTTTTGACAAAAGTAGGAAAAATCAACAATGCCACCTTTCTCTTTGCTGGATAGGTTTTTTGTTTGCTTGTTTTTTTTTTTGTTTTTTTTGTTTTTTTTTTTAAAGATTTATTTATTATTATATGTAAGTACACTGTAGCTGTCTTCAGACACACCAGAAGAGGGCGTCAGATCTCATTATGGATGGTTGTGAGCCACCATGTGGTTGCTGGGATTTGAACTCAGGACCTTTGGAGGAGCAGTCGATGCTCTTAACCGCTGAGCCATCTCTCCAGCCCCTGTTTTGTTTTTTTAAAGAATGATTCTTAGTAGCCAAGAAATAGCTTCAAGAAATGCATGTGTTGTATATTAAATTCATATTGGGGAATCATGAACTTTGTGGTTCCTTTTGAATATTGAATATTGCTGTCCTTCCAGTGAAAATATATTTCTTTTGTTGATGTGTTGAACATCTGTTTTCTTCATTTATTTTTTAGTTGCAAACACTGACAAAAAAAGACTCTGACAGGAGTATTGCTCGGTGAGGGGTGGAATAGGTGTCGGTGCACAGCGAGCACAAGTCCATTCTACGTCTTCAGATGTACTGGAAAAACCTTATATTGGAGACCCTAATACCTACTCTCCCAAGCCACACCATCTTTAATTTCATTAAAATGGAATTTACTTAATTGACTTTATGGAGATCTGCCCCATCTGACTTCCAATGTCTTTAGGCAGATAACATTTGAACGGATGCAGAGTAAGACCAAATGATCTTGATTATAGGCATACAATAAAAAAAAAAATTGTTTAATGATGCTGGAAATGCCAATTGGAATTATGCAAATATGTACGACCCAATTGGATATCCATTGTGGCTGAACTGAGACATGGCCGGGTGTAGTGAGCAGAACAGCTGGGACACGGAGAGTTGACATCTGGCTCTAACGTTGTCCCTAACTACTTATGCCACCTGAACAAAGCCTGTTAGGATTTCAGTAAGCAAACAGCTGTGACTTCAATTTTTTTTAATTAAAAAATTATAGAATTAAGAGAATTGCTAGTTGCTCTTTCAACTCTCAAAACACTTTTTGAAGAATTCTAGTACTATATCTGAAAAATTATTTTCATGTCAGCTAGCTGGTGAGGTCAGCATTATTCATTTGGTAAACAGAATTTAATTTTACAACTAAATGAAGAGCCAGGCTCCCTTCCCCAGGGGCTAAGGAGAGGTGCTTTTGTCTCTGTCTTGAGGCAACGCTGCTAGGACGCCATTCCTAGGCTGCTTCATGTGATTGTGTTTCTCTGGAGCCGTGCTGCCAAGTTCAGGAATTTAGGTGGACCGGGCTTCATCTTCAGTGGAAAGAGCAGAGGAGATTTATAGAAAAAGGAACAGTTCTGCTCAAGCTGGAAATGTGTATAGTATTTAAAAATTCATCTTCACATGAATAACTTTCATGCATTTTTTTTTTTTTGTGAAAGAGATAAAAATACAAGTTCTTTTTAGGCCAAGACATTTTATAAAGATTTATTGTTTTTTAAAATTCTGTGTGTACATTTATGTGGGGTATGCACATGAGAAAGTGGTGCCCTCAGAGGCCAGTGGGGTACATGGTGCCCTCAGAGGCCAGAAGGAAAGTTAATTGCCCTGGAGCTGGAGTTCCAGGCTGCTTGAAGTAGGTGCTGGGCCTTTCTTCAGCTCCCAGAGGGGATGTTTCTTTACAGCCCCAATTAGCAGCTTGCTCTCTCCGTTCCCCTCCCTCCTCTCTGTCCCAGTCTTTGTGTCTCTCTCTCTTTGTCTCTGTCTCTGTCTCTGTCTCTCTGTGTGAATGAAGTATAGAAGAAACAACTATTGAAACAAAACAATTAAAAGTCAAGCCCCAGAGTTGGTGGGGTACAGTGGGTGGCAGGGGTGCATTATCGAAGGGGTGGGGAGCATGAGGCAGACTTATTTCCTGAGAGCTTAGTGTGGACTCTGCCATAGTGAAGGCTTTCATGATAAGACTTTTATGTGGATTTCCGTGTTGGAGCCTTTCTTGAATTTCTTGGAGGCCAAGACAGGCTGAGCTACTGTCTGATTAAACAGGACCCCCATGTGAACGAGGGAGCGGATAATCCATTCCTATTCTTAGTTGGGAGGCATAACCTCTTCCCTCAGTTTGTAAAGCCAGTGTGCTGATACTGAATGGGCCTCTCTCTTTGTCAAAGGAGCAAATACCATGGAAACTTGATCCACTCTCTCCAGTGTAAGAGGGTCAGATAGCCACAGCCCAGGGCTGAATGAAAGGAATCTGGTGATGTTTGGCCACCTAGGAAGACCTGAAGCAAAACGTCCACATGACTAGCTTCCCCCACTAGAGGAGAGTCTTCAGCTCCATGCAGTTTCCACAGGGCCTGCCAAATATTTCTGCAGAGCACTTCACTGCTTGCATCCCATTGCTTGACTGCATTGCTAATGTTTTTACTCGGGAAGCCAGCCATTCAGTAGCTCCACACACCACAATCTGCAGCCTGTCTTCAATTTGTCTCGCTCCTTTTGTTGGAGGACTGAACTCTGAACCTGTGCACCCATCCCCTCCCTTTCTCTATCAACAGCCAGGGCATCCAGGAACTCAAGGCCTGTTGGAGGCGTGTGGATCTCTATGTGCTGGGCACACAAAACCCAAGGCTTAGTGGCAAAGAAGTGGAATCACTCACTGACTGCACGAATGCTCACATCCCATGACTGGCAATGTTTGCCCACCTGACATTTGCTCAGAGCAAAAATGTACAACTAGGAAAAATGACAGCCTGGATCTGTTCTTTTTAGAAGGGCCAGGTGTGAGAGGTCCATTGCAGTGAGTTCTTAGCTTGTCAAGGGATTTATCCTGTCAGCACAGGGCAAGAGCGGACTTATTTCCCTATCAGCTCTCTTTAAACCGTAAGTTAGACAGCATGAAATTATACTATTTGTGGGTCAATCATATTGACATTTGCATATGGCTGATCTTAATCGGAAAGATCGATGAGAATGCACCCCAGAAGGGTCTTCATGCGGAAACGTGACCTCTGCTACCTCTCTAAAGTATTGTTTTTGACAACACATCAAAGTACCTTGTTTAATCCCATTTATCCCTGAGGCTATAAGGCTAAAGACACTGCCTGTGGTCTTAAGGAAGACAGGTGAGACAAGCCTACATACTTTCCTCTGCCAGGCAAAGGTTTGCTTTGTTGGATCAATGCGAAGGGCACGGCTGGTTTCTTAGAAGTCTAAAGGACTAGGCTAACCCTTTCCCCTGTGGGAAGGATCGAGTCAGCTCATGTGTTCTTATTACCCTACTTACGTACAAACTCACTGAGGTTCCAAATATATTGCAACCAGTTCCCTATAAGCTCTATTTCTTATCACTTTATTTGGACCCAGTTCTTCAGGGCCTAGGCCATATGTCTTAGAGCAGTGGTTCTTAATCTTCCTAGTGCTACAACTTTTTACTATAGTTTCTCATGTTGTGGTGACAACCGCAAAATCATTTTCATTGCTACTTTATAACTGTAATCTTGTGACTGTTATGAACAGTAATGTAAATATTTTTGGAAATAGAAGTTGGCCAAAGGGGTCATGACCCACAGGTTGAGAACCACTGTTTTAGATTCTCTTGCACGTGCTATATACTCTTTCCCTGAAATCATCTACCTTCCTGGCTATAGAGTCTCCTGAAAACATGTCCCCCTGTCCTCCCGGTCCACTCTGAATGCCTGTTGGTCCATTCCTCTAAACGATGCAGATGCTGTCCCCCAATGCTCTGTGGTGCTGGCATTGTTGCTCTACGCTTGACACTCTGGCCCCACAAGTGCTATGACTGTCTGGACACTTTCCCATCTTCCCTGTGAAACATGGGTCTGGGAAAATTTACTCTAAATCTTTTAAGTCTTAAAGACCATGTCACAGCTCCATGTGGTTAGTGGATCTCAAAAAGTATGGCTGTGTTTCAGTGAAAACTGGACCTAGCTGTCAAGACCTCTTGTGTGGCTGGTTTTTATATAGACTTAGGACCTAACCTTGAAGCTTCAAAGGCAGGCTGACCTCTAAAGACATGAACTACCATATCTTATCAACCCTTCTCTGCAAACTGACAAGTCCCTTAAGGTATAAGGTTGTAGAAAGTCATCTTAGAACGAGATGGTGCTAATGCTAAGTCAAAGGAAGCTACACCAAGTTAGTTCTCATTCAAAAGAGAGGGGAAAGGTGAGTTTCAAGGCATTACTGAAGAAGCCTGCAAGATCCGTTCCTCCCACTGAACAGCTGCTCACTGAATCTGTAACTGAGCTACACCACGGGGCTACTTGCTAAGAGGACTCGTTCATAAATCTATCTGCAGAGTCAGTAACGGGAAGGATTCTGTCCATATAGTTGATAGCTGCTCGTGGAGACCGGATTCCCCGTTGCTAGAGCAACTGTCTTATATGTCTCCATTGTATTTGCATTCTCCTGGGCAGTTCAGCAGGTGACCCACTTTGCTTCCTGTTCTAAGTCACTCTCACCTCTTTCTTGTTAGACTTGGTCATGTGACTGAGGAAGGACAGTTACAGAAAGATACTAAGAATAAAACTTCCACACAGGATGCTTGCTAACGCCTGCCAATCTCAGTAGTAGTTACTTCTCTATTTCCCTGAGGTTCTTTCTGTCTGGGATCTTAGAAACCCGGGGGAGACGGACAGACGCAGTATTTAAGCACAGCTAGATCATGAACCAATCTCGGAGGTTTGTGATAAAGGTACCTTTTGAATGGGCGTGCTTTCAGAGACCTAGTACCAGCTGCTCTGAGTGCAAGGCTGCACACTGGGCGTGAAGGCTGGGAGAAACCGTGTTGACAGAGTCAACAACAAAATCGTGTTCTTTGCTGCCAAGGCACCTAGGCTTTTCCAGCCTTGGCCCATGAAGATTGTCAGCACACTGCAGCTCTCTTCTCTCCCTTGGCTCCTCTTTGCCACGAGGCCCTCCCCTGAGCCTCCCCACCCCCTGCTCTCAAGATGAAACATTAGGTTATTTTAAAGCAGTGACCTGAGAGGGCCTCCCAGGCCAGCTACTCTAGCTGCCTTCTGCACAAGCCTAATTGAACATCTGCAGCCAAGCTGCTCCCGTGTTCCCCAGGAAAGAAAATAAAGCCCGGTTTCTATAGCCAGAGCAGACAGGGGCCGCACTGCGGCTCTGAAAAGCAAAAACGCTCCTACCCTATTAGTACTATTAAGTGATACTCCAGAATATCATTTATAATACCGAAAGGAACTCTAGATAGAAACTGCCCTCTTTCCCCGATATGAGCCCCTTCATTTGGCTACTGGTAGACCCGGGGATATGTTACCCAATCAGAACCGCCAGCACTTTCTTCCTGCAAGCCTGGCTGCTCTGCCTGCCCTGTGCTGTCTACCTCAGTTCTCACATTCTTACACTGCAGAGCCGGCATTTCTCCCCTGGGGCTACAGAGTGGGAAGAGGGGGATAAGTTGGAGCGCACAGGCAAGGGCGGAGTCCGGCAGGGTGCACTGTTAATTTTGTTACTCACATGTGTTGGGAGGCATTGGGGTACAGTTTTGAAAACTGTGGGGCGGAGTCTTCAGGGCCGTGTGGTGCTGCGTGGCTGATCACCATCATAATGGGCCTATGGGGATACATTCTCTTAGACATTTTGAAGTAATTAATGCTCTCGTTAGTGATTAAGTCTGTGAAGTAATCCTGAAACATACATTTGACACAAAACAAAAATTACAAAAGGTGACATTCAAGATCACATTTGAACACCGATTCCCTCTGAATCTACCCATTAAGTAAAGAGGTAAGGTCTAAGCATTAGCTGGAGGAGCCCCTCCCCTGCCCCCCGGAGGGAACCAACCATCTCCAAGAACAGAGTAAATACGTGGCTGTTCATTTCTGGGGTAGCTAGCTTAACAACAAGGGTGTGGGGAGATATGTACCATTTAGCAATTAGGGAAGAAAAGAGGCAAGTTGTGCTTGCCCAATATAATGATTAAAGCTGGCAATACAAATTCAACAGCATATGAAACACCGGATACAAATCTCATTCTCAGATTTCATTGATGTAATTCGTTGGCAAAACATTTAATTACCGCAAGGGCAGGAAACACCCACACCCACTCCACATTCACAGCCAAAGAACACACACACACACACACACACACACACACACACACACACACACACACACACACACACAAATGTGCAAAGCCAGGAAAGGATCTTTTCTTTGAATTACCCGTCTACCACCATCAAATGGAAGGCATTGTCAGACTGGCAGGTACAGAGACAAATTGCAACATTTTAGGGAGTCTTTCACTTGGAACATTTAACTATGGGAGCATTTGATTGCTTGCAGCTTCTTCTGTGTTAATTGTACAAAGAAAGTATCCAGACTGCTGGGATTCCAGTGTGAATTGCTATTAAGATGACTTCAGCCATAGTTTAGAGGGTGGGCGTGATGCAAGTTTGGGAGTGGGCAGGGAGGAAATGGAATGACGAGGAAAGAGAGGATGGGAACTTTAATGGTGCTACCTGCTTCCTCTGTGTGTATCGCTGGCCTGAAACTCTAGTACAAACTTTTGTCAGAAACACCTAGGCAATGGTCACAATATCAAAGACTCCCAGGCACAGCTGGTCACATGTTGTGGGTTTAAGGACCAGAACAACAGCTGAAAGGGCAGTGCTGGGGGAAGAAAACCATGTCACATGTTCTTGCTAGGACAAGTCCAAAGACTGTGTCCCCTTAATTTCTTTACATGTTCTCTCTCTCTCTCTCTCTCTCTCTCTCTCTCTCTCTCTCTCTCTCACGCACACACACACACTCCTTTACAACACAGTTGTCTTTGACACCTAATCAGCCGTGATAATGAGCAGGTCGTGCTGATTTAGTATTTGGAGAGAATCGTGATTACTTTGTTCTCCTTTGGACAACAGGGAATTAAAGGTTAATAGCTTGAACAAGGAGCGTGAAGGCATCCCTACAGATCGAAAGTGATAGCAATGGCAATCTGTGTGCGTGCCTTGCATCATTTGGCTGCAGTGATTTTGTTCCCAGCCAGGGAAATGACCCAGGCTACATGAGTGGTTGAACCGCTCACTCCAAGCTGACTTGCTTGTCTTTTACAATGAGGACATTGCTCAACTTTGCCTTCAAGGTCTCTGATGACTCAGCTCTCAGTTCTGATGTCAATATGCCCATCGGCAGTGAGGGTGAATTCGTTTGTCCTCAGGAGATTAGAAAAGATGAAGACTTACACCTTGTCTCTCTTCAAGTGCACTGTGCTGTAATCAGACCAGGCACAAAGACACCGGCATGCCAGACACAGAAATCTTTCTGCCCTTTCTCTTTCTACTAAATACCTGGATCTGTTGAAACAAGTGCTAGATCCAGCTTTTTGGCATTTCCGGGAAAATGAGATGGCCATGTCCAAAAGGAAAGAGAGTATTTTAGAAAAATTGCAAAGCTGAATTTAAAGCTATTCCTCATTTTATAATCTCATTTTTAAAAAATCGAGTTGGAAATCATAAGAACATATTTGTGATTTGTTGTGCTTTCGCTGGGGTCTCCTCAAGCACCCCTGGTTGGCTGCAACTCACTATGGAGCCCAGCTGGTTCAAACTCTCCAGCCATCTGCCCCAGCCTCCCAAGAGCTGGCATCTTAAGACACACAGCACTGTGTCTGGCTTTCTTATATAAGTTTTAAAATCTAGGACCTAAGTGTTTGGGAACCATGGGCAGGTTCTCTAGGTTGATTTGGACATCCTAAGACTGACAGCCTTGGACTGTTATAAACTGCCATAGGGCAGATGTCCTTGTCACAAATACTAAGCTTGGTCAGATGGCAGCAAAATCTAATAAAATGGTGTCTCAGAGTTCTCTGGTGTGTTACTCTGCTCTTATTTTCACATGGAAGGCTGAAGCCACAGACAAAATATACTTTCAGCACTGAAAAGTGAAACGGCACAAGATGCCAATTTGATTATGCGAACAAGCTCTCGAGAGAGGGATAGACAAAAATTATCTCAAGGGAGGAGGTGGTACGATTTTCCTAATGGCACTTTCATCAAAGACTGATTGCCTTTAGTCCTAATGAGGGAGAAGAAGAAAACCTCAGTAGACGAACACATTGGTTCTTTCGAGCCTTCTTGTCTAGAGTTGGAAATTGCCTTAATATTTCTCATTCGGACGGACATTGTGAGAACACAGAAAGCCCGTCTTGCAGACAGCTTACCGCCCTGGAAGCATCTCCCCCCATTATGCACAGGAGCGGATTGACGCAGGTTTACGATGGAAGTTACCTTTGCATAATCAAAGCCGTGCTTCTCCTTGATGCCGTTGCGACAAACAGTGTAATTATAGAAACGAGAATTCTTGATTAATCCGAGCCACTCTCGCCATCCAGGAGGGATGTAGCTGCCATTATATTCATTGAGGTATTTTCCAAAAAAGGCTGCCATGGGAAATGAAAGATTATTTTTCTTGTGTGAGATGATTAATCATAAAGATAAGCAGTGACAGGAAATTAGGACTTAAAAGGTAAAGGAGAAATGGAAATTTGTCAGATGACGGTGCCGCCCGCACTCCGCCTGTACACAGTTCCTCAGGCTCGGTCAACGTGGCATCCGCACACTCTGTTTCCCAATAAATGTAAATAGCACTGAAATACAGGGATTGTAATGATCAGAGTGCTCGTGGGGTCTGCTTCTTAGGGCCATCCTGGAATAAAAGCAGAATAGACCCCTTCGGTCAGTCTACCAGGAAATGGAAGGTCAGGCTGAGAGATCTGGCACCCGATAGCCATATGCGGACCAGAGCACTGAAAGCCATTTTTTGCAACAAAATTACATTTTCTTGCCTTGTATTTGAGCAATAAGTCACAAAAACTCCACAGAGAAGTTTACATTGCTTTTCACATATCCAGAGAATAAACATTTTCCTAGGCTTCCAAGTCTTCCCCCACCGAGTGTAGCACCTAAGAGGGGTACTCCTCTCTCTTTCTCTCTCTAAGATTTATTTATGTATATGAGCATACCATTGCTATCTTGAAACACACCAGAAGAGGGCATTGGATCTCATTACATGTGGTTGCTGGGAATTGAACTCAGGACCTCTGGAAGAGCAGTCGGTGCTCTTAACCACTGTCTTGTTTTTCTGAAGCTGGTCTTGAATCAAGGCCAGAGTAGACTCTGTTTCACTCAAATCCTTGTCTTGAACCCAGAGTTCTGTACCCTGCAGTTCTAATGCACCTTCCCTTTCCTCTCAGAGACAAAGTCTGATTCATGAGGAGGCTTTGTCACTTTTGATAGAATCTTTCTACTTTATTTATTTTGATCAAGTATGTATGTATGTATGTATGTATGTATGTATGTATGTATGTATGTATGTATGCGTGCATGCACCCGTCCGTCTATCTATCTATCTATCTATCTATCTATCTATCTATCTATCTATCTATCTATCTATGAGGCAATGTCTGCCTATGTGGCTCAGGCTGATCTTGAATTGTCATTTTTCCTGCTCTGTTTATGTCTTCCTCCCAAGTGCTAAGATGTAAGATTATAGCCATGAACCTCTATGTCTACCTTTGCCTTACCCTGTGGCCCGCCAACCATCCCTGTTCAGTACAGGGCTCCACCAATGATCTTACACTAAGCCTCATGAACCGAGTAGATTCCAGAGAGTATATAAGTTCTGGACTTAATAAAAAACGTTTGCACTTTAATTTAAATTTTAAAAGCTGATTTGCTCTTCTAACTATAGATATAGATATGTTTCTATAGGATATAATTCCTTAAGGTATCTTAAGTTTATGTGACTCCTTAGCATTATTTTCTTTTAAAACAATATGGACTTGAGTCTGAGAAAGAGCATTCAGGGGCTGGAGAGATGGCCCTATGGTTAAGAGCACTGACTGTGCCTCCAGAAGACCTGGGTTCAATTCCCAGCACCCACATGACAGCCCACAACTGCCTGTAACTCCAGCTCTAGGGGATCTGACACTTTTATACAGAAACACTTGCAGGCAAAACACCAATGCATATAAAATAAAATATATAAATCATTAAGAAAGGAAGGAAGGAAAAGAAAGAAGGAAAGAAAGAAAGAAGAAAAGGAAGGAAGGAAGGAAGACAGAAAGAAAGACACACAGTATGCTAGTTCCTTTGCTGGAGGAATGTTTTCTTGTGGTCTGTGTAAGCAAGTGCACCAACCAGGTAGCCCACCTACCCACTGTCTGGAGTTTGATGACCCTGCCTAGTTCCCAAGCAGGTTGCTGAGTGCAGGACAAAATGTCAGGGGATTGCCTGTATGACACTTCTGTCTTCTTCCCCAGGCTAGAATTACAAATGATTTTCCTTTTCTAACAAGGTACAGAATAACTCGATCTGAGAAGCAGACCAGACCCCTGTTCCTGCCAGTTCTGAGTTCAGAAAGTGGCTGCTCTGGGAGCTTGTGCCTAATAAGCCTGGGCCCAGCTCTCTTTGCCTTCCTCATCCCTAAGGGACTCACCACACTTTTCTACTCATTTGCTTTCATAGAGTTTTGTAAAAGAGCATAGCAATTGGACTGTGTAGTTGAGAGTAGGCTTTCCAGGGGTCTGCAGGCTAGCTCCCATCTCCTCCTTCCTACAGTGCTCTGAAGAACCTTTGGCAGGATGTTGTGTGGGCCAAAGAGTCCAGTCAACAGGTAAACACTTAAAACAGTGTTTGACATACACCGAGGGCTTCTCACACAATTCCACCTTTGAAATACTTTACCATTTTGGGGTTGAAGGGTACCTTGCTCTATAGCTTACTTTGTAGAAACCAAGTTTCTCTCCTGTGGCTTCCATTTTCCTTAACTGATTTTCAGACCTTTCCTGCTACTTTTGGTGCTCCCTGCCTTTAGAGTAGCCATGTCCAGTCATGCCTGCCCTTCCCTCATGGCTTGACTTTTTAGGTCATGTTGTACCATTCCTAGCCATTACCATGGCAATTGTTCTCTGCCTTAATCCTGCCCTTATAAACGACTCCTTCAGTCTGTTAATAGCTCTTGCCATTGCCTTCAGAACTGCCTCCGGGTTTCCGGTGTCTTTGTGTTAATGGAGTGTGAAAAACGTACTCGGGATTCCAGATGTGCTGCTGCCCATCACACTCACTGCAAGAGAGCCCAGGCCCAGGATGCAGCAGCAGCACTGGCAGTGCAGCTTACTCTCACCTCTCGCCAACAAGACCCATCTCTAATTGTCCCTGGCTTCTCTGGATACTAAATTTCTTGGCAGTGCTCTCCAACTCATATGCTAGACTTCCAATTATTCTGTTCCCTTCGGACTAGTCACCTATGTCTCTCTCTAAAGTGAACTTGATTTTCAGGTACAAGTTACCATGTCAATGGCCTGGGCGTAAGTACTGAGTTTTCTCTCCCCTTCCATGGATGGTGCTATCAGTTACCCAACATCGACCTGACTGTCAGAAGCATTCTGTTCCTTTAGACATCACCACTGGCCTTCACAGCTGTTTAGGGCAGTGACTGAAGTTGGAAGGTGGGAAGAGAGGTTAGAAAGATTGGTTACAACTGTTAGTGTGTGTGTGTGTGGGGGGTGTCATATGACTTCTGCCTAGGATAGCCTATTGCATTAGAAAAAAAATGCATTCACTGTCTGAAGAAAATCCTTCTCTTTGTTACACTATAAGCTATAAAAGATCTGATGCTTATAATTATTATTGTTCCTTATTTAGCATCGTGAATGATGTTGTCATGGACATTTTAATGCCTGTCGTAGTTTCATGTAGTGACTGTGACATCATTGAGAACGGTGCTAAATTGTGATTTACACATCTGTAGTTATGAATTTGGTTTACTCAAATGGAGTAGAAACGTCCTGAGAATGGACTCTTGTCTCTTTATATCCCAGGGTCTGGTGTACTCCCAGTCTGTTGTGATCCAACAAATATGTGTAACATTTCACGTTTCTGTGCCTAACAAAAATCTATACTATCATCAGCCACATGAGTGAGGATATTAGCTTGTCTTACCTTAGAAAACTCTAAATTAATTAATTCCTTTACTAGAGAGTAAGTAAACATGCTCGCTACAAGTAAAATAAAACTGTAAAAAGACACAAGGTGAGAAAATAGGTAACTTTATGTCAATTAATTTATCACAAAAAAAAATGTACAGCAAAGCCAAGTATGGCACCGTGTGTCTGTCGTGGAGGCCCACACAGGAGGATAGCTTGCATGGGAGATGAAGACCAGCCTCGGAAGCACAGTAAGACATCAGCCCACAATTAATTAATTAAAATTTCCATTGCAGATTTCTTCCACTTATAGCATGAAATGGGACAGGTTTGTCAAAAATTCAGCTCATGTGATTTCCTATGCTGTTTACATATTTTTAACAACTTAATTGAAAGGATCAAGATGATTGCAGCAAGCATAGCAGGCCTGCAATGTGATTTTGGACAGGAAAGGAAACCGTATGTCGGGAAACTGTTCTGAAGGGCAGAACAAGGTGTGGCCATGGCTTTGCTTCAGCTTTGCTTCAACTTCTTTTCCTTCCATTCAGTGCAGCCTCTCAACCATGGATGGTTTTTCTTTGTAACCGTATGGTTTGGGGATAAGTTTTATAACAACGTCTAACGCGTTCTAATTTTTAGCAGACTCCAGGCAGAACACTTGCGTTTTTGTGACAGACAAGCTGTGACCTTTTTCACTCCGTTCCCCAGGACAGAGCCCAGTAGATGTGGCGCTGTGTTTTTTCCTTCTTGGACGTTTAAGCTTTCGTGAACTCACATTTTCCATGAGTAAAGTTAGAAACACTTAGGCTACAACCAGTCCAAAAATATGCCTAAGTTCTGAAAGAGGAAAGTCATGCCATACAAGGGTAAATATAATACTGGATCAATTCATTTCATTAAAATCCATGTATTCTGGATGCCTCCCAAATAAGCCTCTTAGTAATTTGTCTTCTTGGAGTTGTTTTTCCTCAGACGTACTGCTGCTTTGCAGTTTGCTCTAGATGGAGATTCACAGGTCACATCATTTCAGTTTCCTCTATTATTCTTAGGTCTACAGTTAAATATTCCAAATAGTATGTTCATAATTAGGAAAGCAGCAACCAATTAGATGTTATTTTCCCTCACTAGTTTAGCGTCTTGTGAATAATTATGCTGGTTTACAATCTTCTCCCCCACCACCTTCATTCTGCAGCCACGATTCATGGTTACATCAGTGACTATTGTCACGATGGTTTTGTTTCCTAATTTTTGAGATACTTTTATGTTTCTTGTCAGATAGAACTTTAAATTACCCAGATCTCTAACCCCATTTATGATGCTGAGCTTGAACCTAGGATCTCATGCATACTAGACAAACACTCATCCACTGACCTAAATCCCAGCCCTTGAGTGAATATTATGCTTTCTCTACCCTGTGAATTTGGACGGGCCCTTGCTGCCCTGAGAGAATTCCTTGCGCATGAGAGGATGATCACTTGTTATGAATTCTGTCATTACCTATGTGTCTCAGTTTTGGAAAGATGTTGGCTTTAGAATCAGCCTTTGTTTCTAGGAGCTGGTCTGCTGTTCCAGGAGAGAAATCCCAAGCTAAAGCAGCATAGTGGGGCTGCAGAGAATAACATATAGTCTTAATTGGGGTGCCTTGTGGTTGCTTCTCATGGCTTTATCACAGACCCACCTCTACGATCGGAGTAATATTCCAAGCTGAGCCCTGCTTTCCTAAGTGTTGGTGACAGCTCTATCCCCAAGAACACCCCTGTCTTGTAGGTACACATTTATTGGGAAAATAGGGGATTGGACTCAATGGTGATCAGATACTATGACACATGCCTGTAACGTCAGCATTTAGAGGCTGAGGGGTTAGAGGTCAACCTGGGCTGCAGAACAAGCAGACAAAACTCTTAGATGAATGCTCTCTAGTTTAGGCCAACCTAGCACAATACAGCTGAAGATGCCAGGAAGACGCTAGGACACCTACAAGCAAATGGTTGGTTCTCAGGCTGGGACGCAGTAAACTTTGCAAGGGATTTTGTCCAGTTTTGCTTCTGCTGTTAGAACTGTAGTCCTTCCTCACAGCCGCTCTGTATGGGGCCACAGCACGGACTTTGTTACCATTTGTTCTGCCTGCCAGGGTACTCACTGGTCTGCATCCTACTGGTTCTATGTGTCTGTGAGGTACTTTGGAACAAGGCAGGAGAGAATAACATGCACACAAATAGGATCCTGAGGACAGCCAGACATGGCAGCACATGCCTGTAACCCCAGCACTCGGGGGGTAGAGGAGGATGATCAAAAGTCAAAGTACTGAGTCGGAGATGAGCCTAGACTGTAGGAGACCCCGTCTTAAAAGACAAACAAAAATCACCTGGAAACTGTGCAGCCAGGTATTCTGGGCTCCTTGTACCATCAAGGGAGGGACTTTTGTCCTTTGACAACAAGACCTCTTGAGTCCTGGTTTCTTCCTTGGTACCGTAGGCTCCCTCAAGGTTTCTTGTAAGAACTAGGTGACATAACTAAAGTGCTCAGGACAGAGTGGGCAAACCACAGAAGCCCATTCACTTCTTCCTCACTTTCCCAGGTTATCCATGAAACAAATCAACACACCCTAGGTGCTGCTCTAAGCTTCACCCTGCAGCTCCACCCCTGAGCAAAAAAACATCCATACGCTCTGGATGTGCTGAGAGTTTCAGTTTTCCCAGCCCCACATTCTCTACTAGGGACTAAATTACAGGGATCCTGGGAAAGGCAAAGGCACTGATTTCACAGCAAAGCACATTTGGTGGCTACTCAGGAACCAGGTATTGGGGGACTGTTTTAAACCTGCTCCTGCAGTTTAACCATACACAGCATCTGAAGCCCTGACTCCAGTTATAAAGCATAGCCAAGCATCTGCCATCCTGGAACCCTGCACAGATGTTTGGTGGATTTGCAAACTGCTTGAGAGTCCTCAGATGAAAGGGTGTTATCAATTTAAACCATTAATGTGAGAAGACATAGCACGAGAAGGTGCTTTCTATAAGCCCCTACTAACCAAAAGCAGACACCCTTAAGATAATAGAGGGGCTTCCTCTCTGAATAGGGGTCCTCTGATGCCTCTGTGGTGGAGCTCCCGTATGCACCATCAGCCATTACATCCGTAAAGAACAAGAATTAAGTGCCCATGGGGTTCGCTGTAAAAAGCAAATGTGATTCCTGAGTCTGTTGGGACACATTAAAAAAGAGATCCAAGAGAGTATTTTTCTGGAATCCTTTAGTTTTAAGCTTTGAGAACTCTGGAGGCCTGAAAATTATTTCCAATAATCCTTTTTGATGACATTTTCAATGCTTATGATTGAATCTAAGTGGGTCTTGAGGTGGAGATCCACACCTTTTACTAGGCAGACTCTCCATGTGCATCCATGAAGAAATGCTAAGTGAACTGGAAAGCAGCACCCAGGCTGGAGAAGAAGGCTTTAGGACAATGTCCCCAGGAGTCCCTCTCAAAAGAGTCCAGTTTTCAAAATCCCAGCTAACTGAAAACCTCATTGTGCTGTGTGCAGGTTCAGGGTTGGGAGCTCGGACAGCAAAGACAGCTCCTCTCCTCGAGAGAATGGTGAATGCTTGGCGCTCATGACTTCAGCTAAAGCAGCTGTTCGAGCCCCATTAACTACCTATGAATAAATGAACAACGTATCAGGAGGGTCCACAAAGACTGGCTTACTCATCCATTCGGGAAGTCATTTGGCTCCTCTACTGGATCCGGGACTCTCACATAGGCACTGAGCAGTTAAAAAAAAAAACCTTGGTAATTTCCCCTGAAAAATAAGCAGGAATTATCTACACATCTAAGAAAATCCCCAAGTCTTCTAATGATCCTCTGAGATTTGTGAATGGAACGCAACCTCATTCACGGGATGTTACCTTGCGGTATTCCACCTGCTGGGGGCCCTCAGGGGAATATTTTCATACTGCATCCACTGAGAATCTTGGATTTTCTTTTCTTTAAAAAGATTTATTCATTTTATGTATATGAGTAAACTGTCACTATCTTCAGACACACCAGAAGAGGGCATCAGAACCCATTACAGACTGTTATGAGCCACCATGTGGTTGCTGGGAATTGAACTCAGGACCTCTGAAAGAGCAGTCAGTGCTCTTAACCGCTGAGCGGTCTCTCCAGCTCAATTCCTGGGTTCTCTATAAGGGATGTCACATTGGTACATTCTCCTGAGTAAAAACACTTTTCGCTCTGGTGTTAATACGACTTATCTTCTTTGACTTTTTTAGACCTAATTGGGTTGCTAAGAGGAACTCAGTGCCTTCCGAGCAGGTTATGTGAGGTCAGTCTTGTGTTCCCAGGGCACTTAACTTGTTTTTTCCACTCCTTGCCGTTAATGATAGAGAATAAAATCTTTTGTTGGAAGTTGCCAGCATGTTCTTGCACTTTCGACCCGCTGACGCTGTGCTCCTTAGATCTTTTATCCTGCCTCATGGATTCTGTTATAGCAACAGAACACGGACCAAGGCAGAGACGAGAGAAGCTAGACTCCTCATTGTTGAGTCTCCTGGAACTTCTCATGCATCATCCTACCCAGTGCAGTTTCCCTCATCTAAGACTGCGGGGAAGGAATGTCATGCTCACCTGTTCTGTAGCCGGTGTTGTTGAGATACACAGCAAAGGTTCGAGGCTCGTGCATGGCCTGCCACGAGGGAGAAGAGCAGTTCTCATTGTTGGTGTAGACATTGTGGTTATGCACATATTTCCCAGTGAGCATGGACGAGCGTGATGGACAGCACATGGGCGTGGTCACAAAGGCATTGGTGAAGGTGGCCCCACCATGTTCCATGATCTTTCTCGTCTTGTTCATGACTTGCAGGGAACCTGAAAGGCACAGGTCTGTCATTGGTTAACAAAACGCACCCTGCGGGGACTCACTTCCACATGTCACTCAGGTATCTCTGGCCCCTCATTTATTAGCTTCCCTTGCCTGTGTGAAGGAGTCTAAAATTCAATCAGTTCTCATTTCTAGAACAAAACAAGCCATTTGGGATCTGAACATCTCAGACATTCTGTAGAATAAATAGTAAGCACATTTCCATCTCTTTAACCATAAAGGAAAAAGCATACAGGCTAATCATGCAATTAAAGCTCGGCTTTTAGATATGAGGAAGATTCCAGTGTCAGGAGCCTTTGAAGATCACGAGAGAACAATAGCTGGATACAGAACATCAAAACCCTGGCCAAGCACAGGGAAAGCCTAGTAATACCAGAGTTTAGCAGAGACGGCATTTTAATCTTAATCCCAATGCAGAAAAAGACAACGACCTTATGAAGCAAAGGATCCTCCCAAAAATCTGCAGTCAGAGACAGAGGATCGATCATAAGGAGGGAGAGAGGTATCTTCAAGGTAACTTTGTGTCCTCTAGCAGGCTAACCAATGCCTGCCTGTGTTTCTATCTGGATAAGACTATTGTGTTATGTCTTGGAAGTGCCATTTTTAAGGTTAGGTTGTCTTCTTGCTCAAAAGTACGTACATGAATGGAAAACAGTTCATTCTAACTTTAAAGGTGAGGTGAAATGGTAAGACGAGATTTCTAAGGAAGAAAAGTAATCTGCCCCACTCAGTTGACTGCCACTGAAACACCTCCACCTCCCGCAGAAAGGCACAGGCCAAATGCCATAGTCTTTTCGGGACTTGTCAAGAAATGTACTGCAGAGTGCTATGGCCTAGCCCATTGCATTTGAATCCCGGAGTCTCAGATTTCTAACAGGCAGTACTCTGTCCAAAGAAAGGAGAAAAGTCTTTGGTTTCCAGCAAGGAAGGAAAATGGAACCGAACAGAGGCCAAAGAAGAGAGGATGCAGTTTGCAGGAGTCCTTCCTGCGAGTGTTTTCTAGTCACACAGTGTACAGGACAATAGTGTGTGTGTGTGTGTGTGGGGAGGTTCTAATTGTGTCTCATTAGAACTTAAATATGGTTTTGTGCAGGGTGCTTCTGACTGCTCCTTCTTTCTGGTTATCTTCTGGAGATCAAGCACCTTTTCGTAGTCAGTACATGACAGATAGTGCACGCCCAGTTCAGGCTGAAAATTTAGAGGCCTCAGCTCTCTCCAATAATTTCCCTGAGAATATGGCATTATATATTAAAAAAGAAAAAGAAAAAAAAGGAAAAATCTCTGTAAGTGAAGAGGGGACTGGGATGGATGCTTCACAGGAAGTCTGAGATGATGACATGACAGGAAAAAAGAAGGCACTGTCGGGTGGATGGGAGCAGCGCATTGTTGGGGACACAGGGAGGACAGCGTGGCTGAGGTTCTGGTGATGAGAAGAGCAGTAGAGCTCTGTGAACGTCACGGAAAGGATGAGATGTGACCAGAGAAGCAGTAAGAACAGCTCTGATGCTAGGCAGACATCCTGGGTCTGATCGGAGCCACAGAATAAAGGCAGAGTAGGGTCTTAGTTACAGGCATGAGGAATGTGATGAGCAAAGCTTTGAAAGGCGTTGTTGGAACAGCGATGGTGAGAGCGACGGTGTGCACATTAAAGACCACAGCCAAAGGGCAGCTGACGCCATCCTGCCCTGCCGGGCTTAGCAATCAGGGTTCCCATGACAGACAGGGTTTGAGAAGCAGAGTCAAGGGAAGCTGTAGTCCATGGAGAGGGCTGTGAGTTGACTAATGGCTCAGACTTCCAGCACTAAGAAAGAACCTGGAAAGGGACTGGTTTCATTGATGATGCAGAAGTAACTGAAAAGAATGAGCCTCACAAAAGATCAAAGAGAATGCATGGCAGAAGGGTTGCCTGTTACATGTTGGGTGATCATAGACGGGAAATGTCTCAGACATGAATTTATGAATAGAGATGAGAAAGTTGAAAGACTTCCAAAGATGTGCCCCAGCCTCTTCTTCTCTCCTTTTAGGGGTATATGGTACTCATTTTCAGGTAAGAAAAACAGCAAACGTTGTCGAATTGTCTATTTCAAAGAACCAGCTCTCAAAGTTTCCTTTAAAAGCCTTTGTTAAATTAAAAAAACAAAACAAAACAAAACAAAACAAAACCAAAAGACCAGCTGGAGGTCACCACCTGAAGTCCTGCATCCCCAGCGGCCACCTCCCACTTATAGATGCACTTGGACTGCAAAGGTGGGGCAGGGATGGGAGTCTGATTGAAAGTCATAATAGTATAAAAACTGGGGTTAAATTGTCATTAGCCTGGTTCACGGTTACAGGAATTGCTCAGTCAGAATTCTTCTCTCAGCTCCACTGTCTTGTTAATTATCTGAGCTATGCCGTTATTCTAACCAATTCCTCCAGTAATTGGCTCGCAGATCTGGGCTGGGACGAGAACTCACTTCTAACAGTTCCTGCATGCTGAAGCTACTTGGTGCCGGCCCACACTTGGACAGATTTTGAGGTTATGTGTTCAAAGCTAGATACAGAATCGAAGAAACCAGGAGCCGGAAGGGACTTGGGTGAGCACCCTCCTTACAGAGATCTAAGGGGCTTAGACCATTTCAATGCCAAGGCTAGAAGATGGACTGAAGATGGGATGTAACCTCGGCCAGTTTTCTTCTAGGCACTGCATGTCCATTTGATCCTGACAGTAACCAGTTGTGCTATGGCTGTCGGCGATGTATCAGACATTATTGAGCTGCACAGGGTTAGGCCACATACCTAGGGCTGGACAGTCTCAAGCACTCAGCCTCGGAAGCCATGCTCCGAATTTCCAGCTGGCCTGAATATTGGCTATAGCGTGGATTCGTTCAAGACCTTGAAACATGAACAAAGTCCTGCCCGCTTTCTCTTCTGCTTCATCTGGCCTTGGGGAGAAGGCAGCAGACCCCAGCACCTGTACCCTAGCTCTCCAGAGCCATTAGTACTGTGGCACCAGAGGTTTGGGGGTGTGGGGAGCCTTGGACATTGGTCCTCCATAGCTGACCTGCATGTACGCAGCAACAGCTGCCTCTAATAGGGTGAATTCTGGGAATACGTAGATGATAGAAACAGGGACTTAAGCTGTTTCTCTCAGCTAGCCCACTCCTGGAGGGAAGCACCAAGCATTTTCATCTTGCTTTTAGCTATGTATAGATAATGATAGCCAATCACACAGCCTTACATTGCTATTTACCCCTGCTGATTGCCCCACTGGTTGTCGCTGACAAATTTTACGAAGCCTATCACGCTCCTGAAACATAGCTAGGAGGGCACACTGTTAACCTCAGTACTCCAGAGGCAGGGGTCTGAGGCCTATGAGTTTGAAGGCTATTTGGCTTACATAACAAGACTCTTACCTTAAAAACAGACAACCAACCAACATCCAGATGTTGCCACAGATTGGCCTGAGCAACTCACTTAACCTCTCTGGGTTTGTCTTTCTCCTCTGTAAAGAGGAGAGCTCCCCACTCATTCCCAGGGCTGTCAAGAAGCAAATGTTTTGCCACTGTGATAGGCTCCCCTGATGCAGGAAAGGTGTTGCTATGGCTGCACAGTTGGCACTCCACATCTGTGGGTTCCCCTTTGGGGCTTTCAAACCAATTGCAGATTGAAAGCACTCAAAGATATTAAAAGGTTCCAAAAAATTCAGTAGACCAAAAAAAAAAAAAAAAAAAAAAAAGTGTCCTGAACATATGAAGACATTTTATTCCTGTCATCATTCCCCAAACAATATACAGCATAACAAGTATTGATGAAATATTTGCATGGTATTGGGAATTGTGAGTAGTCTAAAGTAAATAGCAGGATATGGATCCCATTTTATATGTGGGATTTGAGTATCCACTATGTTCGGCATTTGTTGGCGTCCTATGTGAGTTACTTTTCTGTTGCTGAGGTACAACCCCATGGCCACTGCACTTAGAAGGAACGGCTTGTTTCGTCTTAGGCTTCCAGAGGAATAAGTGAGAGTCTAGCATGGTGGAGAAGCAGGCATGGCAGCTGAATCGGGGGTGGGGTGGGGTGGGGGTGGGGGTGGGGGGCTCACATCCAGGGCCCTACAGACAGCAACTGTCCTCTGCTCACTTCAACCCAAGCACGTGCGTGCCAGTGTCACAGTTTTCTGGTTAGGGAAGGTTCATACTAAATATATGGGTAGTCTCTCTGGTGCAGCGTGATTTCTCATGCTACCATTATCACCACTGTGGCAAAGAAGGGGACCCTCAAAATAATCATTTACGTATTAAACATGAACGGGTTGGTATAGTGAATATTGGAATCTAAAAACACAAGAAAAATTATAAAGCGGATATTTTTCTGCCAAAACTATTCGGGGTGGGGGGGAGTAGGGGGGAAAGAATTAGGGGGGGACCAAGATGTTTTCAGCTAAAACCTAAAGGGAAAAACCAGTTGGGAAGGAGGGAAACAAGAAAGATAATAAATCTGTCTGGAATGTTTCCAGGTTACTAAAGCTCCCTGTTCCCTTCCCCCACCGAAGAAGAGCAAAGGCCATTAGATCCTGAGAGTGGTGGGAATGAGAGGCATGCCTGCAGGGCTACACAGACAGTTCGCATGTGGAGCAGCAGATGTGAGAAGCTCACCTGGCCTTTGTCTTTTCAGATTTCACACTCACTAGAGATGTGGGTTTATAGAGCTCTCTACTGACTGCACAATGCAGGCCACATGGGAATATTAAAGTGGCAGGCTCTTGGTAAAGGCACTGGGAGGCTAAAGGGAGTGAGCAGAGCTAGCTGTCCTGAGAAGTCAAATCATGCCTAAGGGCGTGGCTGAAGTGCCTCTAAGGAGCTAGCCTGTGACTATCTCAGAGAGTGCAGTTATCACTCTTCAGAATTAAAATAGAGAAAAGAAAAGGTAAGAAAAGAAACAACTAATATTTTAAAGTCTTGGTCTCGTATAAAATCAGTACTTAACACTTGACTGTGTAGGCCTGGCTAGTCTTGGACTTATGTAGTCTAGGCTAGTCTCAAGTTCGCAGAGATCCACTTTCTCTCTGCCTCCTGAATGATGGGATTAAATTCATGTGGCACCATGCCTGGCTTGGCTATTTTTTTTTTTTTTTAATGCAATGGACAAATAAAACATACTCACAGACTAACCCCACAGCTCTCTGCTTTAAGTAGGCAAAATATCTCGACATACTTATGGCTTAATTTCATTTGTGATCTAAGGGGAAGTAGGAACTGGTAGGGCAAGGTCACCTCAAGTCTAAGAATGTGAGCAATAGCAGGCTGAGATCTGTATGGACTGGTCCACAGTGGTTTGATTCTCAAAATGGGACCAAGGGACTACGTGGGAGAGGGCGAGCATCTATTCTCCATCTTGCTAATCCAAATTGAAGAAAGCGAAGAGTTTCTCAGGTATTTCAAAATGTCTTTCTTATGATGTGTAAAATATTTTAAAAGTGCAGGCAAGAGCAGAATGGCTTACACATCTAGTTTTATTAAATCTAACAAAGTTGAGCCCCCCCCATACACACTGGTGCGTTCGTGCACTTGAGTCATAGTGAAGCACAGATGCAATGGATGCTTGTGGTGGCTTGTCTCCACAGAAGTAGCCAATGTCCGGCACTTCACACTGATTGTTTCTATGCATGCATCCTCTGGGAGAAGGAATGAGACTGAGGGGATGTGGCGGGGGCCATGGGGAGAGGATGAGAGAGGACAGAGACACAGCATGCAGAAAGCACGGCAAGAAGCTGTCAGATAATTGTCTTTTAGTCCTTATCTTAACCGCAGGACCTGCCCTGTTAAAAGTAAAATCAGGGGTTTCTTAATTTCTGGAGGAAGCCGATGCCAAGTCAGGGGTTCTGGACTGAGTCATGAGCAGGCTCCCCACAGGTCGTGTCCTCCTGGGGTGCTGATTGCTGTCTATCCTGTCTCTGTGGGTGGGATGACACGATTTATTCACAGCAGTGTAGACCAGTGCTCTCTGGAAACACAGGTAAGGTTCTAGCACTTTCCTCCCTTCACAAAGGACTAGTTTATTTATTTGCCCTTACAGTTGAGGACAAAGTGAGTGAGTGTCTCTTCTTTCTAGCTTTGCTCTTTTTGGTTTTTCGAGGACCCAGGGCTAGGCAGTTAGAGACAGCAAGAGGTTAGAGGTGAGCTGGAACCACTAAATCTTGGCACACTTCATTTGAGTGCTCTTGAATAAACTCAGGAGGCACAGTTCCAAAAATGCAAACCCAGGCATGGAGAGTTAATGCAAAAATAATTAGAACACTGTTACATACTAACTACCTATGTTAGGTCTGAGCATGGTGGTGCACATCTTTAATCCCAGTATTCAGAAGGCAGGGGTGGACAGATCTCTCTGAGTTTGAGGCCAAGTTGGTCTACATAGGGAGTCTCATGCCAGCCAGGGCTATACCCTGAGACTCTGTCTCAAATGAATGAATGAATGAAAATTTGAGCCCAGTCACCTACAGATCTACAGTTACTTCAGCAAGGTATGAATGGGTAAATCACTCTATAAGTAACCACTGAAAATTCCTTGAGTCAGTCTTTTATATACATTCAGAGAAAGTCATAGTCTCGTGCACTTTGACACACTTTACTCATGTATTTCATAAATTGACTTCGGTTTGTTTTTTTTTTTTGGATGTGGGGTCTTGTGTGTTTCAGGCTGGCTCTAATTCACTACGCAGTTAGTTAAGGATCACCTTATACTGCTGATCTCTCTTCCATCTCTACTTTCCAAGTTCTGAGATTATAGGAGTAAGCCACTATTCCCTTAGTCCCGAGTTTATACAGTACAAGATCAAGCCCTCGACCTCTGTGGTTTCCCCGGCTTATCCCAGGCGTCTCATCTTCTCCTGGTTCTCTTTCATAAAATCTGTTTGAAAGTGTTAATACCATACCAGTATGTATATGACACCAGAGAAGTAATATTCAAACGAATCAAAGAGTTTGTGATCCGTATGAGCTCATTGTGGAAACCAGAGGATTGTTAGCAGCAGCTAGCAAAGCACCAATCCCCTAAAGGACCACTGATAGCTCTGATACACGTGGGGCTCTGGAAAACATTTGAATCAAAAGAGACTAGCAAGTCAAAAGTCAGGCTCTCACCCAGCTCCACGTCCTGGTCGTCAGTGAGCACGAGGATAATGTTGGGTCTGATGTTTCTTCGCTCCTGCTGCACCTTTCCTCGGAACCTCTGGGAGCGCACAGCGGAGCACAGGCCTCCCAGAAGCTCCGCGCCCAGCACCGCCAGCAGCAGAGCCCAGCAGAAACACTTCATTGTGCTTGGTCCAAAGTTGCAAAGTCCTCAAAACGCCTTGGTCGTCTGAGTTTTGGGAGTTTGGGTGTAGGGAATGCGGGGAGGTGTCCAGAGAAAAGGGGGAAAGGGGTGAGAATGAAATCCAAACCTGAACACGATTGTAGCAAAAGGGCCCGCAAATAAGCCGGAGCTGACAGGCAGGTGGCGGGACAGGGCTGTGTGCGAGGCACAGGTAGCAGACCCTCACTACTGCGGGAGATTTTAAGTACTTGATTATTTTGCAAAATCACTTTTGTCCTTTATTCTCCATCCAACTTTCCCGTTTCCACCCATTGCCAAAGTGTACTTGACAGCACTGAATTCAACTGTAAAGCTTTCTGACAAGAGCTAATACCTTGAATTAGGTATCCTGGGTGAATAATCAATTTCTAGACTCGGAGGTTTTCAGAACATCTGCAGATGGAGTCCTAGAAAGGAGAGAGGAACAAATACAAAGGCAGCATCAGTTAAGGGTTTCAAAACAGGCTTTTGATCTAAAGTAATGTCTTGAAACATGTGGACATTTTTTCCTTCTCTTCTGCAAAAGGCAGAGTGGGTAACACATAGAACTGCTGCTCAGTGACTCAGATAGCATCTCCACTTCCTAAGTGGCTGCACAAACAGTGGCCAGGGCATCTTTAAAAATTCCCAAGGAAAGTAATGGATGAGAGGTGCCGGCCACTGGGAAGGTGCACGTGTGCACAGAGTGGCTGGTGAGGGGCACGCTAGGGGAGCCTTGAACACCAGCATCCTTCACTGACTATCTACCAAGAAGAATAAAATGTAAAGCTGTCCCTTGTAATCTGCATCATGTCACTCACTAGCCATGAGAGTCATCTCTGCTGACAAAGACTTCTTAACAAGTAAGAGGCAGAACCACCTTCCAAGACCCGGAGAAGCTCCCAACTGTCCCCATCAATCACCAGAGCAAAGCACTTCTTGACAGCAAGGTTGATTCTGTTCAGTCCTTGGCTTTCCCAGTGGCACCTTGGATGACAGAATTCCCTCCTGCTGTCAGTCGCCAGTCAGACTGTTGACAGGACAGGGTTCAGAGCAGCTAGCACAAGCATTGGCTTTGCTGCTATGGATCTAACTAAGCCGCAGAATGAGACGCCTGATTGGCTGTGAGGCTGGAGGTGAGTGGCCGCCCTTCCACAGCAGAAATAAATAAATGAAATCCGGATGGGAGAATAGCAGAAGTCTTTGTAAAGCTGCACGGGAGGAGACTTTTGAAAGGGTTGGGAAAATGTCCCCGCACTTCGGAACACTAATCTGCAGAAAGCTCGTCTCTCAGACTTCTGAAAGACAGCAAGAGGCTCTTTTATTTCCCCCTCCTCTGTTATGCACAAAAGCTTTTCATGAAACTAATTAGATAGAAGCCCACTTCGCCAGGCACTCCGCCCCACACCTGACGATCTGTAGCTTGATGTGCAACAATAGCTGGTGTAGGATAAGTGGGCAGGAGAGAGAGCTTAGGTGCGTGCAAGCCTCACGGAGCAGGGAGGCCTCCTCGTGCATGCCTGTGCCCCAAAGTCTAGAGGTGGGCAAGAGGCCGCCAAAGAAGAAGGAATGTGCACATCCCATCACCCGTGTTGCTTGTTTTGGGCAAACACATGCACACTTGTGCCCCTATTATTTTACAAAACTGTTTTGTATACAGTTTCAGTGTCTCTCACTCTGCAGCCTATAATTACTCTGTATGTGTATGTGTCTCAACACTCAACAAAAAAAAAAAAAAAAGATTTTTTAAATAAAAGCCTAATGTCTGCAAATGAGTCTCTCCTAGGTAGCTAATTGTCTGCAGGGCAAGGTGCTTCCCACAGATCCTGGGCTCTAGGAAGTCGATAAGTGAATCTCCTGCTTCCCCCCCTTAACTCACAGTTCTTCTGGCAATCACAGTGCATGCTAACCACCCCCAACCTGCAATTATTTTGCACTGACTCCCTGGTTTCTTTGCACTTGCTTTAAATCACAAGAAACCCAATCTGGGCATGAAAGGGGGGAGGGGGGCAGCAACAGAAACTAGCCAGCAAGGAGCAGCTTTTTTTGCCATCAACTGTGGGGTGGGTCAGGTTTAGCTGTTCAACCATGTGGGGTGGTCCTCTTCCAAAACTTTTCTTACCTCCCAGAGGCTGCAAGGGTATGTGAACAGAGTGAGCTGGACTTTGGCATTCTTGCTTTGGCTACAGTGTAACCCACCCTCTACGAACAGGGGTGATGTAGAAACAACTCATGGCAGTGTTTGAGGTTAGCTCACATGGAGCGGAAGACTCTTGACAACTAAGATGCCGATAACCCTCCTGGAACCCAGTCAACATGACTAGCTATTCTTTTCCTTATCTTATTTCCTTTACCTCTTCCTTCAGGAAACAGAAAATTAGCACCTTGCAAAAATTGCATCTGAAACCATGTTCCAAGAACAGGGAGGGCAAAGCAACATAGCTCCTATCCATCCCATAAACTTCCTCAAGCTAAAGATGCGGACGAAAGCCACATGGAGATGGCTCAGTAGACAAGGTACTTGATCTGAGTTTGATTTCTGGAACCCACGTGGTGGAAAGAGGGAAGTGGCTTGAACAAGCTGTCTACTGACCTACATACTCACTGTGGTACGTGCACACCCTGCACCCCAAATAAATAAATAAATATAAAAGGAAAGTATTATCTTTAATTGATCTTTTAATTTGATCCTAATTTTTACATCCTTGCAGGGTACACAATGTGATGCATATGTGTGCGTTGTGGATCAATTATGTTTGGCGTCAACAAGTTTGGGAACTTAGCTGTAGTAAAGAATGGAGTCTCGGTAATTTTTGAAATTCACCATGTATTTATTATTGGTATTTGCCACAACTAGCCCAGATTCAGGGATGGACCTGACTGGGGTGTTAGGAGAATGAGGAAAAGACAGGAAGGCAGACACATGGACAGGAAGCTGGTGCTGGGTAGTGTGTGCTCTCGGATGGAGGAACATCAGCATCCCGGAAGCTCAGTATGTATGAATATCATCTACAGATCAACAAGGAGGCAGGTTTATGGTATACAGCTGGATCAAGTAGATAGGCTTAGCTAACCTCAATAGGAGACATCTGTGATGGGGAACTGACTTCAGGCCATCACTATCCAGGGCTGAAAGAGAAGACACTCTGGGGGACATTTTCTGCACACATTATCAACCACCACACTCAGGCACTGAGCAAAGCTGGACATTTCCATGAGCCTCACCATGGTGGCTTTGCTCTTCTACCCAGGGTCTAAGATTTTGGGATCCTTGACATGGCTGTGCTCATGTCAACAGCACACATTCACTCCATCAGGTCTTCCTTTACATCCTACAATTACTGTTGTTATTAGTATGTGTTCTTAAAACTGGATTTATGCAGCCCAGGCTGGCCTTAGATCTTCTAGTGCTGGGATTACAGTATGTGCCTCCAAGCCCAGCTCAATATGTTCTTATTAGCAGTGAGTGGTCAGCTTCCTGTGTGGAAGAATAGAACACTTACTTTCTGTGTGACTGTAAGTTTGTGTTCTTCGTCAGGACCCACCCCCAATCCCAGGATATTATGAATTCAGGAAATTCACACCGAAGCATATAAACAGAGTAGTAAAGAGATACTGAACTTTGGGACATATCTATCTATAGGTCACTCTTCTTGGGTGCTTTGTCACTGTTCAGAAACACACAAAAACACACTCTAAAACCACACCAGGGTCTGGAGAAATAGCAAAGCTTCATGATATTTAAATAAAAATGGGGGAGTTTAAGAGACAGTGGAGCTTTTAAGAGTGCCTGAGGCTTTCTCAGAGGACTCAGGTTTAGTTCTTAGCACCTACATGGGACAGCCCCAAATTGTCTTTTACTCCAGGTCTAGAGGATCCTGCGGACTCTTCTGGACTTGGGAGGCATCTGTACAGGAGAAAGTCCATGAATACCCCTCCCCTCCACATAACTTTAAAATAAATGGTTAAAGAAAACCAAGGTGCCAGGCAGTGGTGGTGCACACCTTTAATCCCAGCACTTGGGAGGCAGAGGCAGGTAGATTTCTGAGTTCGATGCCAGCTTGGTCTACAGAGTGAGTTCCAGGACAGCCAGGGCTACACAGAGAAACCCTGTCTAGAAAAACCAAAAAAAAAAAAAAAAAAGAATACCAAGCCTTCAATGGCAAAAACAACAACAGAAAGCCCACATATACATGGAAGGCGAACAATGCTCTACTCAATGATAACTTAGTCAAGGAAGAAACAAAGAAAGAAATTAAAGACTTCCTAGAATTTAATGAAAATGAAAGTACAACATACCCAAACCTATGGGACACAATGAAAGCAGT
>CM052702.1:31925053-32005230 GCA_028551405.1 Uromys caudimaculatus | reverse complement strand
TGGCAGAGGAGGGCCTTGTTGGCCATCAGTGGGGGGAGAGGCCCTTGGACCTGAGTGTGTTAGATTCCCCAGTATAGGGGAATGCCAGGGAGAGAAGACAGGAATGGATGTGTGGGCTGGTGGGGGAATACTCTCATAGAGGCAGTGTGAGGGGGGCTGGGATGGGGGTTTCCAAAGGGGATACCTGGAAAGGGAAAAACATTTGAAATGTAAATGAAGTATCAAAAAATAAAAATAAACAAAACAAACAAACAAACAAGAATACCAAGCCTAAACAAGTCAGGGGCTCCTCAGTAGAGTACTGGCCAGCATGTGTGAGACCTTAGTAACATGCCAGGTAGAAAATAGTTTTTAACAAGAGAAGCCAACACTGCACACAGGCAGTTCTTTATTCATAGACAACCTTTCAGAATCTGTCATCCTCTCCCTGTTTTCTAGCTCTAGAAGGAAATAAAGTGAGGAGGCAAGAAAGAATCCAGATGGAAGGAACAACACAAACAAAAGCACAAGAAAAAATAACACAGGATTGCTAGCAGAGACTGGGCGCCATGCTTGGACTAGATGCTTTGCGGTGCATGACAGGTGTCCTTAGAGACTAGCAATTTGTCTTGAAAATGAGTAGAAAAGGGAACACATGTAAAGGAGCCTTTGCCTCTTTCTCTCACACATGACAAGTGTCCTTGAGGGATGACGCTGCTGTACTGCCAAATTAGGACCAGATACAAGCTGCCTTTTCTCCGAACCGTAAGACTGAAAACCCCAAATGTGGGTGCTGTCGTTTGGTGTGTGGAATTTACAGAGATTTGTTTAGGGCAATCAACTGAAACTATGCATGTGGCATTTTGTTTGAAGTCGTATATAAAATAAAAGGGGTGTTTAAGCCAATGAGAGTGAGTTTGGTTTTGTGAGGTATGTGTAACAGAACCTCAAACTGAACTGAATCCCGTCTTCCTGGGAGGTTTAAGGGGCTCTGGCATCCCAAAGCCCTTAATGTGGACAATTAGTGCTGAGGCCTTAGAGAGGCTGTGTAGAGCATTTACTCTGGTCTTTAAAGGTTCGTTGGGAGAGCATCTGTATAGAATGTACTAGTTTGATTCCCGGATTAAAGCGGGATTACCACAAAATTAAATTAAAGAGGAACAGAGACAACATGCTTAGAGAGCTTTGCTGATGCTCACAAAAGCCATTTTCCATGGTGTCTGTGAATTTTTGGGGGGACCCTGAGTATTTGTCAGAGGTGTACGAGATCAGAACCATGTTGATAAGAATACTGAGACATTATTATTTTTCCTTTCTGCCTTGGTGCTATCTGTCCCCAGGCTGTAAGAACAATGTCAGGAAAGCCGAGTTTGCCTTAGTATGAGTGAACGAGCAGCTACATCCAGTTTAAACATGCCAGCTTCCCTTGAAGCAGTAAAGGAATTAATTTTAGCACACACACTTTCCTATGGCTACTCCGTAGCTGAGTTAAGAGGCACTCAGAAGCCCCTGTCTCACACATCTACGCTGCCAGGGGAAAGCGCTTGGATTTCTGAGCCCCAAGCTAGAGTAGCATTCATTTAGCCACGGAGCAGCAGGGTGTCCTTACTACAATCTCAAATAGTGAAATGGGTCAATTGTTTCAAGGACCCAAAGAGACATTATTTGTCACTGATGACAGAAATAAAGCTCTAAAGTTAAAATCGGGAGTTCAGAAAATCTGCCCAACTTACAAACAAACTCTGCAGCTTCCTGAAATGTACGCTTATTTTCAATCACATTGGTGATGGCATTAATAATTGCTGTAATAAAAATAAAATATATTACTTTTGATATTGCTAAGTAACATGTGCCAAAATTTATAAGACTTGTATAACTCAGTGCGTGCAAACATACACGAGTGAAAAACAATTTGGTTGAAAATTCATCAACGTGTTTGGTTTCCACCTCGGCTTATCTCCAAACTCAGCAAGTGCGGCTGGAGTGGTAAAGAATAGCTCAATACCTGAAGTGCTGGTAAAATATTTCTGTCTCCTCAGCTGCTTTGAGTGTGCAGCCAGATGCTATTCTGAGGGCTACCAGAACGATGTATTTCAGCAGAGCAGAACAGACACTTCTGTCTGGTATGGTAGCACGCCCACCTGATCTCAGAATGGGGAAGGCTAAGACCAGAGGCCACCAGTTCTAACACAGCCTCAGTAAAGGGCAGACCTGTCTCAGTGAATAGTGAACACAAATGAAAAAGCAATCTAACTCTTTTATAAAAAAATAGATGATTCATTTTATTTTACAAGTGTTTTACTTATTATCATTCACAGACTTAGTGCAGGCTACCCCTGCAGTGTGGTGAGGAAAACAGAGGCCCATGTGACATTTTTCACTTTATTCAAAATGTATAGGATTTTCTCAGCGCTCCTGGTGCATGTGTGAAATCAATCAACTTAGGTTTTTTAGATTTCGTTCTTTGCCTATCCGTGGAGTAAGAGATCAGAAGGGAATTGAGAGGAGATCATAACCAAAAAAAATGTACTTTAGAAAGCCAGAGGTATAGGTCAGAGGTAGAGTGCTTGCACAGAATGCACAAGGCACTGGGCTTGCTCCCCAGCAACACACACACACACACACACACCCCACAGCGTACCAAACTTTGAACCTTAATTTTATAATATCAAGAATTAAAGTAATCAGAACAGTTTTGACGGCGCTGCGGTTATAGCTTGGTAGAAGAATGCCCTCCTAACTGTGCAAAGAACTGGGTTGAATTCCCAAAATATACACAGAGAAAAGCAAAAACACAAACAAAAATAAGTGAGTTAACTATGGGCTTTTAGAGAATGCAGAAATTTGTCAATTATCTTGGATTAAAAATTTGGAAAACAAAGACACCTAAATATTATGGAAAGAACCAAAAATAACTTACTATTTCTAAAACGGATGATGCAAAGTGTCTTTAGGATCTGAGCTCACGTAGCCAGAAGTGGCAGACAGATCCTAGAAAGCACCTCAGGTGGAAGGGGGTGTATCCGACTCTCGCTCTCGGGACCTCTTTTCCTCCTACTGGGTTGCCTCGCTAGCCTTGACCTGAGGGAAGGTGCCTACTCTTACTGTCTCTTGTTATGCTGTGTTCGGTTGATATCCTTGAGAGGCCTGCTCTTTTCTGAAGGGAAATGGAGAAGGAGTGGATTTAGGGGCGAGGGGAGGGAGTGGGGCGTTGGGAGGGGTGGAGGGGAAAGGTGTTGGGATGTAAAGTATGTGAGGAAAATATAAAATGAGGGAAAGAGAGAAGAGTAAGAGAGAGGGAGAAGGAATTCAACTAAAAGTTTTAATGAAGGCAGTGATTTTGATAAAAAGAAATAGTCTTGGGTATCTTAGCTAGGTTCGAAAATATGTAGTATATCTATTAAATTTGTCTTTGTTTAACATATTTATACAGCCAATTTGTTCATTTCCAATGTTTGCGCGTGCACATGTGCGTGTACGTGTGCGCCGGTGCCTAGGGCCAGAAGAGGACGGTGGGGTTCTTAGGGCTGCAGTTATGGTGAACCTGCCTGATAAGGGCAGCAAGCACTACTGAGCCTCTCACCAGCTTCGCTATTTGTAGCTGTGCCCTGCCCATGGATGTGTGTTAACTAAGCAGTGTTCTTTTACTGCTGCAGAAACTGGAATGATCAGCAAGAAAGGAAAAAAACTAAAGAATTTTGCAAGGAGTTTTCATGCCTTTAATCTGGAAGGTACTCAGGACATTTTGAACATTTCACTGGCTATACGCAACTAGGGGTACAGCCGTAGCCAAGTGCAGGGGTGCTGGGAAGTCTCGTGAAGAGGGAACTTCTTTCTGCTGGGTGATGCTGTCTGTTTCACATATGCGTAGCTCCACTAATGCTTCATGCTTGATCTTTGCGTGTGTATACACTGGCATGTGCATTCTTAAGTTCTGTGTGCAAATCTATTTATACCCAGATACATAACATCGTAAGTAATGAAGAAATGTATTTACACATAGATTCATGAATCATGAAATTCTATAATCACTGGTTAACATTTAAACAACCTTGAGCACTAAAAAACGTCCTTTTCAAAGACTTGTAGCTCAGTTGCAGAGAGCATGTTCAACATGCTTTAAGGTCCAGAGATCAAATCCTAGTCCTACAGACAAGCAATATAGGAGTCTAAAGAGTTGGTTTTTGAGACAAAGCCTGCAGATTGCCCTGAAACATACTGTGTAGCCCAGGCTAGCCTCATTTCACCTCTGGGATTACAGCATGTGCCATCACTCAGCTCAGGTGTGGGGAATCATTTTATTAGACATGTTGCACCTTGGTTTGATTTCATAATGTACATAAATCTAGCACAACTCAGATTTATTTTGCTAATTTTATGTTCCTTATGATCTACTTGTTGAAAGAAACACTTATTTTCAAACCAATAAGATGGAGCATCTCTATTTCAAGAGCATTTCTTCACAAAACTATCCCACAGCCGAACTCCACAGGAGGAGGAAACACCTCACCTCACTCTAAGAAATTAAGCCACAGCTAAGGGGACTCCTTTGACCTACTTTCTGTGGCATCAAGGTCCTCACAGGTGTAGCTGCTCGCAGGGGTTAAAAAGTGGCAAAGTGGAACTGAAAGCTGACTTAGATTACACTGGGTGGTCACCAAGACAGAGGTCTCAAGGATTGGCTAACATTCAAAAGAGGCAGAAAGAATCTAGGCTGCCCCCACACCCCCTACTCACTTCAGAAAACTCTAGCTCCTAGACCAGAGCAAATCATGGAAGTTAGTTTAATTTCTCCCACTTATTATTTATATAACACTTATTATTTATAGGATATAAATAAACACTTATAATTTATAAGATGACTTTTAAAAATAATCCAGTGACCATATTAAAGTCAAAGGTTTTGCTCGGAGACATTTTTCAAGTAAGCTTAAAATCCATGTTAGTTATATATGGCTAATTCGAAGTCTACTTCAGGAGTTATACAAGGAAATATTATTTTCAGATCATCTTTTATCCCATTGGTTCATAGATCAGATCGTTCCAGGCCCTTTCATGGCAAGATCCCTATCTTGCCATTTTGTGGCCCAGTACTTACAAATGACTAATAAGCATAGATGTCCTTGTCGGGGAGAGTGTAAGCCTGGTCTGAGGTCATAGAACATGCTACAGCACAACCAGTGAGAATCAATTCATGCATCTTCGCCATAAAGCATAGAATGAATGCCAATTATCTGCCTATTTTTATCGACACCCACCTGACTTACAGCATTTTCTTCCAATCTCATTCATCGATCTGCCTCAGATCACGATCTCAACGCACAAACAGAAATAAATTAGCCCTGAGCAGCTCTACCAGGGCAGGGGTTTATAGCCATCAATTCACTGACATTTACAGGCTCACAGGATGTTGCTTGTCTCTAAGACTTGTAGTAACTTGAAATTTACCCTTTGAATGTCTCGGTTTACTGCCTGAACAGAAGATGGGGCACATTTTAGGAAATGGAAGTATTTTATTCATACTAGCCCCTAAAGTTGATACTTGTGTGTAAGACAAGCCTTCCTGGGCTTCTGGCTCAGACTATGACTTCTGCTCATAGATGTTTGAGCAAGTTGATGTCTTTTATCCCTGAAGTATTTACAAATCCACGCTTCCTGGAGAAGGAGTCTTTAACATTCATCGGGACTCCTTCAGCTTCCCACACCAAGTAGTGCTCCACACCTAGAATTTAGTTTCTCACTAAGGACTCGACTCTACTTTGTTTTCCAACTTTCATTTCTCAGAGCACACAGGAGCAGTTCTTGTCACACACACAGAAAGAGCTGATGTAAGTAACCAGCTGAGGTACCCCAAAAGCAAAACGAAACGTTCATGAAAGCTGCTCACCAGGGGCCTTTCCGAACAATGTGTATGTCAAAGCAGTCCCAAACACTCTCTTCTCTCTAGCAATTTGGTTCCATGAAAGGGAGGTGTTATTAAAACCTGGTGTGATGCTGATATCAGAGTTATAATGCATTGCGGTTGGACTGATTAGAGTGTCAAAGCTTTGAAATCATACAACTGTCAATGGTATTTGTAAGCTTGGTGACACACAGAAGGTACATGATTCTTACTTGTTAATTGAGGGAGGCAAAATTAAACAAAGTTCCCACAAGTTTAGATTGGGTCTCCACATAAAATTTGTATGTTAAAGTGAGAAGAAAGTAAAACAGTGTTCACTAATGGGAAATGAGCAAAATTTGTAACCCTAGTAGCTATGAATCGTGAGGAGCTTGAGCCATGAAGAAGAAAGTCTTTGTAAAGTTTGAATCACAAGCACACCACTCTGCTGGCCTACTACGTAAAACAAGAAGCAAATGTGCCAAATAACATCTGACAAGTTCATAGTTATCAGGAGCCAGAGTAGATTCTTAACCAGCGGGTCTGGCTACCGAGTTTTCCAGGGCCCCAGAGTTTCCGGTTCTAATGGAGCTCAGGATGTTTGTGTATATTTCCTGTGAAGCTTCTGTTTCTTGATTGGATTTAGTCACAATTATGGACAAAAGTATCCAAGATCATATTTGATAGGTTTCTGAATAGAAGGCCAAGCTACTGTAAATCCATTATTTCCCAAATCATGGAAGAAAATTGCTTCATGTGCCTTTACTTTTCTGTTGATTCAAATCAGAAATCTTCCAGAATTTGCATACTTGCGTAGCTAACTCATTTTCTTGGCGAGTGGAGCCAGAGAGAAAAGCTGAAGAGCCAGACTGGACTCATAATTCAAGTACTAGCTTTAATGTTTCTCTTCCTGGCAACTAAGTCATTGACTTCTCTCCAGCTCCTAAGCTGTGCAGAAGGAAGCTTTCTTTCCTGGAAGAAACAACTCTACCATGCTTGGCTCTTGGTTTCAGAGCACTGGATGCTAAGCGGAGCTGTTCCAGAGATAAACCATCCCACCATACACCAAGGACCAGGTCAAGTGCATAACTCAGGAAGCTCACTTGGAAGTTTGGATATTTACTTTAGTTTGACTGATTGTACAGTGGGCCTAGAACATTCCAAAGCGATGCTAGCTGTCAGTCTATAGCATATCCATCGAGTCAACAGCGTTGCAAGGGGGGAAGGTAACGCAAGTGAGCCTACTCTTTTTCATGAGGTTGGGTTTCTCAGACTGAAACACTAGCTAAGGCAGTTGGCCGATCACAAGGTGGCATGCAACTGACCTGACTGGTGATGTCACAACTGACAGGGCTGTTTTAGAAGACTACCTTTATGAGAGGGCAGGCATTTTGGCACATTCCATCTTCAGAGCAAAAAATAACTCTCTGACTACTGGAAAACACTAAATTTGTTCCAGAAAATAGCCCATTTTCTGAACGGTTTTCAACATGTCTGATACCCCCTTCTACTTATTTGCTCTCAGTATGTGAAGGAGATAGCTTTCCAAATACTTGATATAGGTGGACTAATGGAATGATGTAGAAATTGGTTTGTTTATTAAATGACTGCTGTATTCCATGATGCCTTTGGGTTAAGTATTATTAGAGGTTAGAGACAGAATAGGTGGCTTCTTTCTTAATGGCATTTCCTTCTCAGCTTTCTCTCCCACCCCTTCTATTTAGATAGCACTTTGCAATGCAGCTCCAGCTAATTTGGGGCTCACTATGTAACCTGGGCTAGCCGTAAGGTTGCAGCCACCTTCCTGCCTTGGTCTTGAGAATGCTGGGTTCATTGGAATGAGCCCCTCACTGCACAGCCCCCTGCTCCATTTTCTAATCCAGTACAATTGTCTCTGTCCATCCCTCCTTTGCTCTTCCCCTCACCCTCGCCCTCCTCTGTGAGATGCCATCCACTGAGCACAGTGGCTTTAGAAAACATACTCTGAAATCAGTTAAATAAACCAACTCATTGTGGTCTGCAAGGCACCATTAATAACCTGGGAGCACTCTGAGCTGAGTTCTCCTCATACCTTTGAAGAGTAGGGCAAAGACGGGGACATACAGAGGGACCTGAGCAGGCAAGTCCCAGTTCAATGGCTCAAGCCAGTCAAGCTTGCAAGCTTACAAACTACACTGTCTATCCCAACTCCTGTGGCAGCAGCACCTTCTAGGGCTGCTTGTTAGGTGCAGGGCCCATTAGATCTCATTGCAGAAGAAGTAATTGGAAGCCTGGCTTTTTCAGTTACTTGACTCCGGGAGGAGCTTCCAGCACCAGGTGGGCAAGGGCAAGGACTGCACAGCCACAAAGTGGTTCCTCTGTTCACTGAACCCCAACTAGCATCTGACGTTTGTCTCTCCTTTATTCCTCACCTCCACAGCTCTGACCCTGACCCTTTGACTTCTAAGTTGCTTTCCCCTTCCTGCCTTTGACTCTCCAGAGTTCCGGATCTGCAGCACTGCGATGCTCGTTCATCCTTTACCCACAAAGATTTTTCACTAATACATGGCGAGAAAGGTCATGTCTTTCACAGTCAAGACTTGAGCCACGCCACACCACCCACCTATGAGTAGACATTAGTAATCCTTCCTCTCGTAAGGAGAGGGCTCTTGTCCAAAATTAGACAAACAGAAGAAGAAACTGGATGACCCCACAGTAGAGTCTCTGTAAATGTTTTTGTGTTTTCTCTTGAAGTACAGTTTTACTTTCAAGATCCTGTGTATCAAAACGTGCAAAATTAATGGGAAGAGACTTTTGAGCCTCAGGTGTTAGGGGTACTTTCAACATCTGCACTGAGCTCTTCAATATTTCTGAAGGGAGCAAAACAGGGCATCCGTGTGGCAGCCCCTCAGCAAGATCAACCTGCCTCTCACATTGTAAACAGAAAGGGACTCCTCTGAGCTCAGTAAAATAGAGCAGGGTTGCTGGGAGAGGGAGTGGGCTGGCACGGTTAAACATGAATATTCAAGACCATGAGTCACAACTCCATGAATCAGAGGGTCTCCTGTATTTGTATTTAGCATTGTGGAGTCTCGAGACAACTTGCCATGATTAATTAATCGGTGGTGCCGAGGCAGAAGGTGAAATAATTTGTGCACAGTCACGAAGTCAGTCATTCTGAGGCTCTGTGTTAGTGTCAGGGTGCTTCCCTTTCCAGAGACAGAGAGAAGACAGAACCTGACTTTTCCTTTTGAGGCTGTGATTCTAGTGATCCACCCTCCTCACTCCACAGTCCCTGAAACTGTCTAACGTGAGGCAGGTGGCTGCCAGCTGTCCTTACTTCATACCCTAATGACATCATCTGCGGTATCTCTAGTCCACGGAAGTCCCACGTACTGGCATCCTCATTTCAACAGCTCGCAGTAGGTCCTGTTCCTCTAGCCCAAGCAGGGACACCCACGGGAGCCCTCCTGAGACTTGGCTGCCGAGCGCAGGGTGGAGTCTAGTTGGGATATTGTATTTGGCTGCTTTTCTGTTTTCCACCATCTGTAGTGAGGTTTTCACTGAGGCTGTTCTCAGCAATGCCTCAGTGGTCTATCACAACAGCAGGAAGGAGGAGCTTCCAACACACGAGTTCCCATGATTCCTTTTGTTAACAAAGGCTCCAACTGAGAACAAACAAAAAGGAACTATCTTTAGAAAGGAACCATTTTTTTTCAAGCAGAATTTGTGCAAAAGAGAATGACCTCTTACTTTGTTATGGAAACCATTGGGTGTAGTGACTGCCCCGGTCCCGGCTGGGTCACTTCTACTGTGTCCTCTCACAGTGACTCGAGAGGAGGCAGCAGACCACAGGTGTGAAGTGCCATTCTTACTTTGTACTGCGTGACAAAGCCATCATTGCTGATAGAAACCACAAATGCTACTACATGTCTCCTCCAGGCTGCACATCTGATACCCACCCCTGCATTGGTCCAGCACCCAAATCGGTTGGGTTCTATTTCTTTGGGTGGGGATATTGTTCTGGCAGAAGAGGAGCAGGGATCAATGTATACTGTGATATAACTCAGCCATGCCCACTTTGAAATTAATTACACATTTCCCGATCTTCACGGAACACTGCAGATGGGATCGCTTTTCTGAGGATTCTTCGTCCTTCATCATTATTGGAATACCTCAAGCTTTCCTGAGGGACACTGGGAGTCAGATGCCAAGCGCAGACAACGGACTGACTGAGATGCTTCCTGGAGGTTCTCCACATTACTGCTTGTGTGCTTTGCTGTCTAGGATCGCTTCTTATTGTTGGTACATTTGCTTCTCATCATGCCTCTGCACATCTCTTCCAACATGCTTGAGAGGTACACTGGTTGAGCACCTGTGTGAGGCACTTCATTTGGCCCTCAGGAGATAGTGGATGACTGGAAAAATGCTCCCTTTGAGTGGATGCTTCGGGGAACACTGGAGAACACAGTTTCAAAGTGAAGGCAGCTGGTCTCATCGTGAAGGATGGGCAGACTCACACTCTGAGCAGCAGCAGTTGCCCTGGAGCATGTCCATGACTTTCCTAGGCTAATAGTATACTGGACACCACAGTGGAGTCCGGCATCTGTCTTGCAAAGAACACACCTGACAGTCAAATCAAAGGAGAGTCCAAGGCAGTCACTCGGCAGCCATATCTTCGCTAGCAGTCCCCCGTGTTCTCTATCCAGATAGCTTCTGGACGTTTAATGTATGTTGATAACAACCGAGCCAGATTTGTAGAAATGTTTAAGTGATTCCTTATACCTTATATTCTAGTAGAGATACATTTATATTATAAGATACACTTATATTCTAATAAAGATACATCTATTCTTTTTACAGATAAAATATCTTTCATGCTCCCAACATATCACAGGTCCCTGGCATAGATAACCAGCTGCATCTTTCAACTCAATATAAGGAATGCTCTACCTCCCCTTGTCCCCTGTAGGGTACCAGAGAGAGCTGAAGCTGAAATTCACACTAGGGTCTCTGACTTGGAGGCTGGTGGCGACTTCTCCTGGTGAATTTTAGCACGCTCTTTTGTAAAGAGTTACCAGCGCAAGCAGCCAAACGTAGATGGTGAAAGTGCACAGACGACTTGAACACACAAAGAAGCAAAGAGGAGATGCATTTTGGCCTGGTTTTCAACCTTTTCATTGGCTCTGTTCACTTTAATGCAATCAAATGTTGGTTTAAGACTTCCTTATTCATCTGCATGAACAATCCAGGGAAAACATACAGAAACAATGAGTGCCCTGACATGGCAGTCTGCTGAGTTACAGTGGGAGTGCTGCTTCTAAGAAAACCTTTAACAGAATCGTCAGCAACAACGTGCAGGGAAAATACCTCTATCAAATAAATGAGATTTAATCACAGGAGAAAGCTTCAAGGGTGTGCTGGTTTTTAACATTTAAAACAGTGTTTTAAGAAAAGTGGGGAAGGTTGATCACGCCATGGAACAGTGCACATATAAGACACATACAGACCAAAAAAAAAATCAAATTTTAAAGAGAGAAGGAATGATTTCTGGCAAGCACTCCCCCACTGGACAGAAATTGGAAAACATAATTTTTCTAGGTTGGAAGCATGGAGGAGAGGGAGTGAGAATTGCCTTTTTTTCTTGGAAACTGACGTGACCGCTGTTTATCTGAGCAGGGAATAAGGGCACAGAACGCAAGCCAGTGCTGGACAGAGTAGCCATGTGGGACTTTTCGTGCTTAGTATAATGGTGACACCCATTTTCCTCCATATTCTGACCTCTTTCCATTTCTGTTTCCATTTGCTAAAGAAAACACACTTTTAAGTTAAACTAGAATAGTTCTAAATTACACAGCACTGACTGTTGACTGCCTGTCATTCATATCTTTTCCATTCATAACACAACATAACACAAGCACAATTTAATCTGTGGTAGTTACATGCCCAGTTTTAGATGATATTTCTCAGCTTCCCTAGTAGTGATATGCTTGCATGCCTGAATGTTTTCCAGTGAGATGTCAAGAAGAAAGGTTGAATTGGAACTACTGGTTCCATGAGAGAGTAGTGGCTGTTAGCCAAAGTTCATGGCTTGAGCTTCAGCAGCCATCTTGGGCCACAAAGTGCTGTCACAGGAGAATTGTGCCATGCTGTAGACAGAGAAAGGAGGCCTGGCTCCACAGTGACTACTGTCCCAAGCCCCACTTTCATGTTTATATGTTAGACTCCTGCCTTCCATTATGTCACTAGGACCTAGTTTGATTTCTTTTATGCATAGTCAAAATCCCAGTGACATTTCTTAACTGAAAGTAATGCTTTTCTTTCCCTCATTCTACAACCACTTTAGGTTTAAAATGTTAGGAAAACATTTGTTTTTTTAAACCCAAACAGAGGCATTTGGTTTATATTTGGAACAGGACAAACAGCAGCCTGTGTTTAGTGAGAGATTTGGAGAAATAAAGAATTGGAGCCCTGAGTGATGGTTCAACAGTTAAGAGCAATGGCTGCTCTCCTAGAGAGTTCTGGGTTCAAATTTCCACACCCACGCCTTGGCTCACAGTCATGTAGCCCCAGTTCTAGGAGATTCAACACTCTTTCCTGGTCTCTGTGGGCACAAGGCATGTATGTGGTGCACGGACATACATGGAGGCAAAATACCAATATAAAATAAAATAAATGTATAGAGAAAAACACAGTTGTGTGTAATTACTACTTAGGGAGCAGTGGGATGTGAACCTCTCTTTTCATGTAATAAGTTCTCAACTGCATTTAACTAACGTTTAAGGTTGTTTAAGGTTTCTCCATCAAGCAAAGAATGTTAGCAATCATTCATAAGCCATGGGAATGAAAAACAAAAACGGACTCTTTATAGCCCCAGATTCAAGGGGATTTTCTCACAGTATTCATGGCTTCTTAGCTTCCTTATAAAATGGGATCAGTACAGAACAAGAAGCTCAGGCAGACTGCCCACACTCTTCTTGAACTCTCCTTCCAGAAGGTAATGGCCATGGTCTACAGCCAAAGATACGAAAACTCTGTCAACATGAAGATTCTGAAACCATCAGTAGTATTTTCAAAAAACACTGATACTATTGTCTTACTTAAATACTTAATGTTGAACCAAAAGGCAGTAACACCAACAACTCCTATGCGTGCAGATTGATACATTTTCATTTTTTTATGTTTTTTGCCTTATATTTTAACTGGTTGGAAAAACTTATCAGCACTCAGAAAGTTGAGGCAAGAGGATTGTGAGTTTTGGCCAATATGCATTACAGAGTAAGAGCCTGTCTCAAATAAAAACAAATAATAATAAACAAAACATTTAAAACATATCATTATTATCTGTATGTATTTTTTTCTTTTCTTTTTGACTATTGTAAATCTCAACCTGATTTAATTTTCAATTGCAAGTAGGAATACTGCCTTTACTTAAATTGCATTTAAAAAAAAAAAATTATCTCAGGGAGGGGCACCAAGATTTCTATACTTTATAGGAATTAAAAAAAAAAAAAAAGAATTTGTGGGGCTGGAGAAATGGCTCAGCGCGTAAGAGCACTGACTGTTCTTCCGAAGGTCCTGAGTTCAAATCCCAGCAACCACATGGTGGCTCACAACCATCTGTAATGGGATCTGATGGTGTGTCTCTTCTGGTGTCTGAAGACAGCAACAGCGAGTGGGGAGGGAAAAGTATCTGAAGACAGCGACAGTGAACTTCCATAAATAAATAAATCTTTAAAGAAATAAAAAAAAAAAAAGAATTTGTTTTGCATGTCTCTATTTTGCCTTCAACTAAGATTTTATAAACTCAAATGAATATATAATTGGCATTCTATTCTTAAACATGCGAAATGGAATCCAATGTCAATCACTAAAATCTAAAGTAATCATTGATAAGCTAGAAAAGTTTAGAAGGAAAAACATATGAATCTACAAGCCAAAATAGTTCATTTAATTGTATCTATGTTCAGCCACTTTAAAATTAAAGTCACTTGGTAACTCCGCCTAGTCTAGACCATGATTCTCAAACTGTTCATATGGTGTCACAGGAAAGAAGGACATGTGCCTTGGGCTATGCGGACATGGCCACTGATGGCCCAAGAACACTCTGGCATCGTAGCCGTATCAGCCCTTCCCAGGCAGAGAAGGGACAGATCCCGACGTTCCCAGGATGTGTGTATGGCTCGACACACCTCAACCTGTGTAAGCTTCAGTCTGCTGGGATGCTGTGGTTCAGAGTCAAATGAGCTTGCACTGGTTTTTAAGTACTGTTGACAATTAATTTGCAAATATAATACTAAAGTTTTAAAAGTAGAAGATTTTCTTAAAGGGCTTGATTATTGTATTTTCTTTTCTTTTTCTTTTTGGTGCTGGACATCGAGCATAGGGCCTTGCAGGTAAGACAAGTACTCTGCCACTGAGCTATGTCTTCATGCAGACAGTGGTTTTTATTCTGTCAATAAAACAGAAATGTTCTGATTGGGCAACCACAAGGATCAATAGGTTGATCACTGAAATCTCTGCCTCATAGAACCAAAGACCCAGAGAAGCGAAAAGCTAGAATAGACCAAATATAGTTGTTTCTGCCTCATTTTAGAACTGATCCGTTGAGGGCTTGAGTAGAGTCATGGACATGCTAAGGGCACTCTACCACCGGGTATCATTGGCAGCCTCTGGCCTGGGACCTTACACAGAATGCATGGTTTGATGACATGGTGGTGTGTATTACACGGAACTCACAGCAACATCCTTCCACGCTTATTTCTTTTACTACTTTTTGCTTTTCCCTAAAGCCTGCTCCATTTCCAATAGAGGAACTTCGTCAATGTCACACACAGGACTTAACTTTGAGATGCCCTTTCCAACCTTCTCCAATGTATACAAAACCCTGGACCTTTTTATGTAGAGGCTTCTGGGAGACGGAACATCAATGAGCTAGGAGGGAGAAAGGGGAACACATTTGACTGCGGGTCTTCAGCTAAGGAGAAATGGTGTCCAGCATCATGTCAGGACACCATCCCATCCAATGGAAGGCCACAGAGTCAAGAGACTGCCCAACCCTGGGTGTCTCAGCCCCATAAGAAGAGAAACTTCCTTCTCATTCTCGAATTCTGACATCTCCCCTCTACAAACTGGTGGGCTCACAGTTCTAAGCATAAAGTATTTGTGTTTCTATGCGTTTACATTTAATTAAAAAGTAAATGTCAGAGATGGTGAGATGTCTCAGATGATAGAAGCACTTGCTATGCAAATGCAACAACTCAAGTTGATCCCCAGAACCCGTAAAAGTAGAATAAACTTGTTCTCTGATCTACACATATGTGCCAACACCCACCCCACACACACCCATCCTAAAAAGTAGTATTGTACTCTCTTCTGTACAATGCTGGCAACATAACTGATATACACATATCTTCACCATTCCTGTATATTTTATCTATCATGACAAACAGCTTGCTCTTCTTCACAAATGATCAGAAGCAAAGAAGTTCTTTCCACCCTTGAAAGCCTTCTTTGCAAGTTCATCTCCTGGGGAGAGCCTTTGGGCTTTGTTTTCAAATACGGCCCTTGCTTTATTGAGGCAACTGTTAAAATGGTATCTTCCCTTTCTACATTCTCTTCCTTCCTTCCTGTGTGTGACACAGTCCCTATAGCTGATTGAAAAAATTCCCTCACTAAAGCCAAATCTGTATTTCCATTTTCTCATGGGAGGAATAACAGCTGGCCTTGGATTTTGTGTTAACGTAATCTGGTGGTACAGCAGGGAAGGGGGAAAAAAAAGCACTTCCCTTCCTTGTACTGCTTTGGTTTCTCCGGAGAAGAGATAGAACTAGTTAGCTCTTGTGCTTGTCAATGGAAATGCCAGGTCATTCTTCGCTGAGACTAGCTTAGCTCTCGTCTCATGGGTCGATGGTGAATTTTACCTTTATACTTGCATGTACATAGAGATGACAGCTGTTGACTTTGCTGAACCCAGCAGAAATTAATGTACACACCTGCAACCTTTTTCGTTTCTTCCCTACTGACCCCCCATCCTGCTCAATTGCTCTCTATTTCTCCCTTCCAGAGACACATACTTATCTGCTTCTTCCTTTCACTCTCTCCTGAAATCTTTCTAAGAATTCTTTAGCAGTGTCGTGTATGAAAGGCTAAAAGCTTCTTGGGTTAGAGACTTATGGGAATCACAGATAATTTCAGTTCATGCTAATCTGGCTAAATTAAGAGGGGGTGTGTTGGGCAGGATGGCACATATCTTTGATCCCAGAACTCAGGAGACAGCTGAAGGCAGAGCTCTGAGAATTTAAGACTAGTAAGGCCTCATAGTGAGGGAGGCCTTGTCTCAAGTCAAACAGACAAACAGACAGACTGACATACAAACACACAAGCATGTGACTCTAATGAAGGTGTCAGTATGCCCAGTATCAGTTTAGGTTTTGCATGTCTCCCACGGGTGTTGAGACTTTGATCACTAGCTGTCATGCTCTGAGAAGTTGTGGGATCTTTGGGAAACAGTCAGGTGAGGGGATGGTAGGTCACTGGAGCCATGACCTTGAATGGAGTGGGTTGGGATCTTTCTGCTGCCAAGAGGCAAACACTCCCCTTTCAACACACAGACTTGCTGTGACAAAACGGACAACACATGTCCAATGCAGCAGGTAGATTATGAACCCAAACCTGTCAAATCAGGAGCCAAAGTATCTTTCTTCTTGAAGGCTCTGGGTGTAGATCAGAGGGGAGGGGTGCAGCCCAGAAGAAGGGAACTCAGCGTGGAAGAGGACCTGGCTTCAATTCATAGCCTTTAAAAACAGGCAAAAGAAAACAAATAATATTCGGTTCATCCAGGCACTAAGGCACTCTTCCATGCTGACATAACCCTGTTCAAAATCCAAAGCCTTCTTACCCTTGGCTCTCATGTTAAAACACTTATGGTTGAAAGAATTTCCTGATAGTTGGCCAACGAATTTCACCTCCACTAAAATGATGGGTTCTGTTTGGTGTGCCAAGAAAGTTTAGACTCCAGTAAAGGTTTCTTTAACTTCTTTCTGCTCTTATGTATCTACCTCACTTCCGCAGAAACTCTGTGTTCCTTCTCTGGACTCTTGGGACTGCCTGTGCATTCCTCCACCAACGGACAACCCATTCCTCTCCAAAGTTCACTTGGAATCTGGAAGCTAGCTCAGTAGACACTACTGCAGTTAAACACTAGCCTAGATGGTGACATACCATCTTTTAGGGATGCTTCCCCATCCTGATGGTATTTTGAAAAGTGAGTTGACTGTTCAGAGAGGGTAGGACTCAGCCGCAGAGCACTTGCTTAGCATGCACAAGGCCCTGGGTTCAGTCTCCAGCATCAGAAAGGAACAAAATGAATTGACTTCCCCAGCCTTTCATGCTTGGTGGTTTTTAAGCTCCCAAAGATGAGACCTTTTCTTATTTGCATATCATTGTAGGCTGTGAGAAGATTGGGACATTTAAATTCTTTTTCAAATAGCATGAGATCTTTTATCATTAGAAGTCTTTCTTTTCTCACTAAGCCTCAAATTCAAGACAATTTCATTCAGTTGGAAAAAAAGAAGAAAGAGAAAGAAAGGAAGAAAGAAAGGACAAAAGAAAAAAGAAAGAAAGAGAAAAAGAAAGAGAATGAGAAAATGAGCAAGCCGGGTTTTATTATCAATCATTCTGAAAGCCATTTCTTAACTTTTAAACTGTTCTCTACCTGAGCAATGGCTGAGGTATTTTGATTCAGAAGCAGTCTCTCAGCCTTCCAGAATGTAGTGTGTCAGCTGAGATGCCATGGCAGAAGGAGGAACTCACTTCGAGATGTACCACTGTTGTTTTTTCAAAGACAGACCCAGCTGTCCTGAGGTATCCAGCCTCAGGGCTAAAGCTGGCATTGTTTTCTGGTTTGGAGATAAATTCAAGCTCACAAAGATAAATACCCTAGGTGGGTATTTGCAGAACTCCCAGCACACTCTGTCAAGCTGGGGTAGATTCTTGAACAAGACATCTGCAGATTTGGGTTCTGGCCTGAGTATATTAGTGGCCTAAAGCTAGAATTCTTTAACCTCTAGAGTTGTGGATGGTGTTAGCTCACAAGCCTGCTGGAGGGTTTTGTTCTCTGACATCCTGTTAGAAGATGAACAAGAAGCATAGGCCTCGGCCAACAGTTGTTGGATTAAAAGTAAACTAAAAACCAACGAGCTAGCAAACCGAACAAGAGCAAGCTGAACAGGCTGGCTAACGGTTTTTCTTTATTAAAAAGAAGAGGAAGAGGAGGAGGCTGGAGAAATAACTGAGGCAGTAAAGTGCTTCAAGAGTTTCACTCAAGTCTGCGGGCTTAAATTCAACCCCCAGCACCTATATGCTGAGCATACTGGTGGTGCACGCCTTTAGTCCCAGCACTTGGGAGGCAGAGGTGTCAGATATCTGAGTTCAAGACCAGTCTGGTCTACAGAGCAAGTTCCAGGACAACCAGGCCTACACAGAGAAATCCTGTCGTTGGGAAGGGAGAGAGGGGATGAAAATAGGGAGGGAGGGATGGAGGGAGAGAGAGACAGAGATATTAGATAGATAGATAGATATCTATTTAGATAGATAGATAGATGATACAGAGAGGGAGGGAGGAAGGGAGAGAGAGAGAGAGAGATAGAGAGAGTGATAGAGAGAGAGAGAGATCACATTACCTTTAACATGAGGGGTTAGATTAAGCACAAGGCAGAACTTTCTGGAATGAGTCACACTCCTGAAGTGTGATGCCACATTCATACTTAGAGAGGGAAAAGCTAGGTATTTGTATATCTGTTTAACATGGATTCTGAGAACAGAAGCTGTATAGGGAATCATTTATTAATGATAGTTTCTGCCAATAGTGTTTCATTCCATAGGATCCTAGTATGATGCCTTTAAGATACCTTGGGGATAAGAGGCAGCTTTCATCTAGGGTATTGACACTCATTCAACAAACCTCTAAGGATTCTTACTGTGTATGCCAAAGGCTGTGAGGAATGCACAGACATCTGCATCTGCTTTGGGAGCTAATAGCCTTCTTTCAGCAGAGAAACACAGGAAAGATGAGCTGGAGAGTCATGTTCACCCTCTGCTTTCTCAAATGCTCTTAAAGATGGGCGCAGTGCAGTGTGAACCACGGCCTCTAACGCACAGAGCATTAACTGTGGGCGTAGTGCAGTGTGAACCATGGCCTCTAATGCACAGAGCATTAACTGTGGGCACAGTGCAGTGTGAACCATGGCCTCTAACGTACAGAGCATTAACTGAAAGCATAGGACTGTTCCCTCCATGTTTAGGTGGACAAGTTAAGTCGTTTTTCTGGTGGCACTTGTGGTGAGTAGGTGGCGGACTAGCTGTCAATTCAGGCAGTCACATGCAGAGAGCCCCCCCCCCCCCAGGAGGCCTCCCAGCACCCCTGGAGGATCAGGCTGGGTAGGAGGTGGTTTCCACCATCTCACCAGGCGTTCCAGCCATGCCTCCTCTCTCTATGTTTCTGTGGCTGGTGAGTCTGGCATCCTGGTTTAAATGATGGAAAACATATTTTGCTCTAAGAGAATAGAAGTTGGTGAATGATGCCCAGGGACTCCTAGAAAAACATCTGTGGAAATGTATGGTTTGCAGCTCTAGCCTGTGGTTTTGTTTTTTTTTTTAAATGTTTTAGAGGCAGAATCTCAGTGTGGAGCCCAGGCTGGACACACACACACACACACACACACACACACACACACATTTGGAGACTGTACCAAACAGGCAATAGGTGTGGTGAGTCCACAATAGCATAGGACTGGTGACATGCTGTGTGTAAGGGCCAAGTTTAAGCCAGTCATTGTTTTTAGTAAGAAGGAGTGGGTGGGAAGGGGTGGTGGTGAGAGCAGGGACCTGCTGATTTGTCACCGGATAAGGGCAGGTGTGCCAGTGCCTGGCAGTTGCATGTGTGTCTCAGTATTTGTTCCCTGTTGACTTTTCAGTTAGAATCCTCACCATATCTAGGCCAACCACCTATTTGTATTATGTTTGTATTTCTATTATATTTGTAGGGATAGGAGGCTTATCTTACTTTCAAGATGATAATGCAGGAGAGACAAATTTTTCCTGTTCTTTTGTAGTTGTCTCTGATTTTTATTTTTATTTATTTTTTGTTTGTTTGTAGTGCGAGGACAGTGCATATACCTATGTAGCCCAAGCTGGCCTGGAATTTCTGTTTCTGGCTCCCCAGGGGTGTGCGCCCCCATGCCTGGCTTTCAGATTTTGTTTTGTGGGGACCATTTGTTTCCCTTTGGTATCCAATGTTCTAGAAATCCCCACATCTTTCCCCCACTCCCACTTCATATGAAACATGATTCAGAGTAAATTTGCCTCCTTTTCCCTCAGCAGAAGTGAGGGCTTCAAAGGCTGATAAATGCTCAAAGCTGAATCCTCTGGACCAGTGAGACTTACTCCCGAGGCTTGGCTTTGCTGTCTGTGTAGTGGAGCAAGCCAGTTCTCTGTTCTCTATTGATCTAAAGCTGGGAGGAAGTGAAGCTGGAGCTGCAGTAGCCACATGGAAACACAGGCACATAAACTTGGGGCTTTGCATGGCAGCCATCCAGGAGATTCAGAGAACATAGAGCAGGTGCCTTCTACTGAGCTCCAGCACAGGTCCCAAGGGAAGTGTGTCTTATTTCTCCATATTTTCATCGGTAAACACAAATATTCTCTGTGGCCTAGGGTGATTTAGACTGAAAACTTTTGTCATCCAAATAAATTCTAATATATATTATTTACACATTTCTACATAGCAATGCACTATATTGGCCACATTAATTTAGTTTTAATTTTTGTTTTGTGGTTGAAGTGAGCAGCTTATTTCTAATCTTCATTCCCTCGTAACTTTTCTTAGGGCTACTTTAAAATTCAATTCTTTTAAAATATGCGTGGCATCAATTTTTATCAAAGTAACACTCATTTCACAGGCCTGAGAAATACGTGGTCTTATCAGCCTTGCAAATGGCCTTGGCATGCTACTATCTCGACTCATTTCTTAAGCCTCAGATGAAGGGGGAAATGCAGCTTTAAATCACTCATTTGTCAAGGAGGTGCATTTTATGACACTTGGAAGATCAAACTGACTCCATCAATATTTCTTCTGAATTGGTAAGAATCTGGCGGAAGGAACAGAATATAACATCCCTGCCTTCCTAGACGGAATACAAGATATTATAAAACTGTATGCCTGGTTACTTCCCCAATCTTGTTGGCATCTTCAAGTGCACCAAGATGCATTTCTTAGGATATATACATAATTCCTTGAAGTCAGAGCTAATCCAAGGTCACCCAGAAAAAGAAACCTTGACCCAGAATCATTTAACACTTTTAAAAGAATTTCTTAAATAGCTATTTGACTCTAAAGATGTAACATTATACTAAAGACATTTAAACACATCACTTATAAGTGTTCCCGAATTTTCCTGATTTCATCTGGTCTTTAGAGATTGTCTATTTAATTAGCAGCTGCTTCCTGCCCGAATCGCAAGCACGCAGACCTCAGAGTTCGGGAACAGCTTGTGATGTGTTATTAGGAAGCACTTGGCCTCCGCTTGAACTTCCATCGTGAAGGACTCAGTAATAGCGTCAACACAGATGTCCCCAACCCAGCCTCAACGCCCCCTCATTCTCCTGCAGGCCATGGTTTCTGTCATTATCACAACCGCTCCCTCAAACCAGGAAATATGGTTGGCTTTGCAAGGCACTCTTGCAAAGACTTTCTCCTGGCCTGTTGTTTGCCTTTCTTTCCTTTTTTCATTAGAGTGGAGGTTGAGGCTGTTCATAACAAGCTTTTAATTTTAATGTTACAGTAGAGACAAACTGATAGTTAACAGAAATAAATAAACACATTCTTTCCAACTTGTTCAATTTTGGAAAAATTAACCTAAAGGTCTTGGGAGCTGGACACTACCATTCTGCATTGCCAGGCTGGGGCTGAGGTCCCAATATTTCCAAGAGTTTTTGTAAAAAAATGGAACACACAGAAGACTGTAGTATAAAAAATAAGGGCTAAGCAAGTGTTCGTAGTCACTTCAAGCTAGGTTCTAATTCATAATCATGTTATTACTAATAGATCAGGGTCATCAGTTTGCATCTGTAAATTTTATCTGCATTCAAAATTATTCTAATTACAAATAAACTTAGGATGGTCACAGGGCAAATGGGTGGTTAGCTGTTGGAATTTGTTTCCCTTCCATCTGTTGGCTCATTTGTGGTGCTGGGGATTGAACCTAGGGTCTTACATATACTAGGCAAGAGCCTTACCACTGAGCCATATTCTTAGACTGCATTAGTTTTCTTGTATTCTCTCTCTCTCTCTCTCTCTCTCTCTCTCTCTCTCTCTCTCTCACTGCAGAATGCATATAAGGCTTATGCCATGCATTGCCTTCTTTTAGAGAGAGGTGGAGACATCCGTTCCTTCTGGTGTAAGAGATTTTTCCAAGAGTTAACACAACCAGAGAGGAATCTGTTGTTTTAGGGTTACTGACCTACTCTACACAATGCTAATGGAGCTATTGTTTGCTGACCAGAATGTTAATATGTGTGATTGTCCTCCTTCTCTCTCACCCCCCTTTTAAAGAACTGATGCATTTTTCCCTCTAAATATTGAAAATTCTTTTAAGGGTCAGGAAAGATTAAAGTTTTCTCATGTGCCTATTTGTTTAGAAGCAAGTATCTAAGAGATGCTCAAGTAATGCATCAACATGTTTTATTGAAGTGATATAAAGTATGAGATTATATGAAAGACTTCAAGGGTAATTCCTAATTGAAAAGGGGGCTGGAGAGATGGCTCAGAAGTTAAGAGCACTGGGTGCTCTTGCAGAGGACCTGTATTCGCTTCCCAGCACAGTGGCTCACAGCCGTCTGTAATTCTTCCACAGGATATGATACCCTCTTCTGACCTCCATGGGGACCAGACAAACATGGCAGACAGACAGTGCAGGCAAAACATTCATACAATAAAAATAAATAAAAGATATACAATTAAAAAATAAAAATGAACAAATATTTGACTTTAATGAAAAACTGACTGTAACGGAGTTGTTCCTCAATGCTTTCAAGTCAGAGCAATGAATTCTTTTTTCTCATCTCACCGCTCACTCTCTGTCTCTGGAATGTCCTCGGAGCTGTGAATGATCCTATCAAAGCCATCAGCTAACTACTGGGCCTCAGGTCCTAAGCTGAGGAGCCAGAGGATGTGAACTCTCTCAACTGGCCCCGGTGGTTTATGGGTGGCAATGGATTTAATCAGCTTAGAGCCGGCTCTCTTTCCTGTTGTGGTGGCTAGCTATGGAACATTGCATAAACAGAAGTGAAGAGGGAAATGACCTCTGTGGCAATTACGAGAAAGACGAAGGGAGGGCCGTGATTATAATGGGCGTACATTTGTAAAGTGATTCCAAGACAAAACCAAAATCCATAAATATTCCTCTATGATCCAATGAAGATGCCGTGTCCCTGTGCAGGTCTCTTTCATTCAGAACAGCACCAACTTCTCAGCTGCCACTTTAATTATTGTAACCACAACTGTGAAGTAGATGATGCAAATGTGGTCACTAAGGTTGATGTTTGGGGGAGAGCAATATGCACTGCATGGTTTAACTAAAATTCTGTCTCCTAAGTCGGGGAAACCAGCTTATGTGCTCACAAAGGGGTTAAGAAGAAAAAACTGTGCTGAGTCCTGGGCAAGGGTACAAGCTTCTTGATTCCTTAAGAACAACAGGAAATGGTGTTAGGTAGTATTTGCTTGTGCTATTACCAATAAAAAGTGCTGGCAGGGCAGACATTACCATACAATAATAAGCAAGCTATAATTTTCTGGAGATATACGTTTTGTCATTGACAAGAGTGAGCCTTGGGGCTGGAGAATTGGCTCACTGGGTAAAAGTAAGCACTTGTTCTTGCAGAAGACCTGGGTTTGGTTCCTCAGCACCCATATGACAGCTCAAAACCATCCATAACTCTAGTGCCAGGGGATCTGATGTATTCATCTGCCGTATGGACACCAGGCATACACATAGTTGTACACACACACACACACACACACACACACACACACACACACACACACACACACAAGCGTGCACAGGAGAAACACCCATGCACATAGAATAAATTAATCTAAGAATTTTTGAGATAGTTTTAGTTAATGCAGAAGGGACCTTCCCAATGGCTCAGTGTGAATTATATTTTGTGCAGATGATGTTCTGCCTATCAATATGTTTTTGAGAAGTATTTATCAAATAAATGGATATGGGCCACAGTCATAAGCATGTCTCTTCTGTTTGCAGAAAGCATATGGTGACTAAGTGTCTTTCTGAGCATGCCACCCACAAGTAGACCTTCCATTTGACATCACAGTCACAGAAGAGCAAGAGGACAGCTGAATCTGTGAATCTATCATGGTTCTTCAGCTGGAGCTTCCTTGGGACAGACACTGATGCCCACAGCCAGCTGCCATTATTACTGAATATAATATAGCAGATGTTTCATCTCTCTGTTGAACTTATACCAAAGCAGAAATGTCATTCCAATTCATGAAATAAAACCACTAGTAAACCGAAGGTACCGTATACGGCCCCCATGGGTCCCCACTGACCATAGCCTCTACATATTTATGAATTTTAGAGCTTCATCCGATATAGACAGGGCTGTACTGTTGAAGATGTGATACAAAGTAGTTTTGGAAGGGAAGTCTTAACAAACTTTGCATCTCTGTCTTATTCTCTTGGGTCACCCACTCTGGAGGAAATGATGTCATGAGGGCACTGAGGTGACCCAGTGGAGAAGTTCATACAGCAAGGAATTGAGGCACCCTGTGAACAGCCAGCACCAACTAACCAGCTCTTGGAATGACACATCTTGGGGCTCTGGACTTTTGCTTCTTTGAGATAGGGTCTTGCTATGTAGGTCAGGTCAGCCTCAAACTTGAAATCTCCTGACTTAGACTCCTAAGTACTGAGATAACAACTGTGTGCCATCAAGCCCAGCTGGGGTAAATGACCTCAGAGGAGAATCCTCCTGTTCAACCAACCCTCTAACACTGGTCTATACCTTGACTGTATTCTCAAAAACTTTAAACTAGAACCATCTATATGAACTATTTTCAATTTTTCAACTTATTACAAAGGGTGCCAGATAATCAATGTTTATTGCTATTTTAAGACACTTAGTGGTTATGTAGCAGATAATGCAATAAACCTCTGAAAAACATCAATTTCATGAGTGCAAGGGAATTTCTTAATGGTTCTCTCAGAAGAAAGAACCTCCATACTTCTCTTCTCACACCTAAGATACCGTTAGCAAGGAGCATGGTGGTTTATTGATCCACAGGCTTTAGGGGGTCTGAAAACCTGGGCTCTGGTGTTGGCTTTGTCACGTGCTAGCAGCTGAGACTTTGGATGAGTTAACGTTTCTGAATCCGAGTTTCATTATTAGTTAAGTTAGGTAATAGTGCCTCCTCATGGGACTTGTGAGCTTTACATGACCCAGTATATGCAAAGTGTTAGGCGATCAGCTGGTACATGGAATGTCCCATCTGAGTATTATTTTTATTACTAATTTCTTTTCACAGCCTCAATCATTTTAATGCTGTTGTGGGTTTTTGGTTTTTGAAGTTCCCTGAAGGCAGGTCCCCTTCATCTAGCCAGCTCACTAATCGTCTAATGTGACTTGGAAACTTGAAACAGACAAGAAGGAACTAGCTGAGCTACTTGTGGCTCCTCAGCTGTCTTACTGTTTGTTTCTGTTTCTCCAGCTGTGATTATGTTACACCAGGGTGAAGGGCTCAGAAGCCACACACTGGTGGCCTTCCTCCCCCCCCCCCCCCGACTCCATGCCACACTGCTTTGTTTGGGGCACATGACTAGCTAAGAGTCTTTATTCTATGAGTTATATTCCCAAACCTGGGTTTTTAAAATTTGTCTTTAATTTTTTTAATTTGTCTTTTTTATATCATCAGATATTCTGGTTGTCTACTCAGGGTTTACAAGTATACAATTAAGAAAAATTTACTTCTGTGGGGGTAAATCAAGAGTCATTCCAGCTACAAAGCACAGTACTGAGTTTTTAGGAGTTTGGCTTTCATTTCCCTCTTCCCTTATGAGAGATAAAAATCAGAATCCACTCACTATCTCCCATTTCCATCCCTATCTGGTCAGAGGAGGGAGAATGAGAAGCTCTCACCCATCCTTACAAATGTCCCATGTCACAGGAATAGCTGAGCTGGGGGGAGGGGTAGTCTTAGCACGTTCACACCCACTTTGTTCTATCTGGTGAGCAAAACCAGAATCAAACAGCAGGTGATTTTGTCAAAATCCCCCTGAAAAATTCTGAACTCTGCACTTCTAAGGTCAGGAGGCAGGGTCATGGAGGGGCAGAGGTCAAGAGGGTTGAAGAGGATTAGAGAATGACTGAGGCTCAGACATAAAGGAGCTGCTGAGAAAGCAAGAAGCAGGCCAGATACAGCACACTTAAAATTCCCAACCTTAAAATAAAATCCTTGAAAAGCTAGATTTCCTTCAGCTTGAGGCAATGTACTGAGGAAAGTGTAGGAGAAAAATTGAATCTCCCACCCAACAAGTTACCCATCCTTACAGCATCCTAGTCTGCTCTGTCCTTCCGCTGGTGAAACTTGTTAACGAACTAGCTTATTTACTTACTTATTGTGGTGCTTTGGAGAGAACCCAGAGCCCCGCACGTGCAAAGCAAGGACTCTTCCAGGGAGCAAGGCCCGTAATTCCAGAATTTTAAGCATCGTTTCCCCAGAAATTCTAAAGGGAAAAGGAACCTACCGTGTATGTACACGTGTGAACACACACACATACTGCCACACGTGTGCTTACACACAGAAATCACACAGCACAATCCTCACTTATTGTTAAACTTATACTTCAGTATGAATGATGGCTGTTTAATTTCCATTGACTCTGTCTGTCTGTCCATCTTTCCACATAACCTTTATCTACCATAAAGGACCATGTGGAGAAACGCTGCCTATGAAGACAGCTGCAGTCCCGGCTTCTGCAGAACTGGTATTTGAAGGAAACTAAAGCTCAAGTCTGCTCAGTCCCTAAGCTGCCTAGAAGTCCCCACTGACTCCATGGCACTGGTCAAATGTATCTTTGAATATAAAGGTGGGATTTTCATCCCCTTTGCAGAGCTTGGTGAGTGGTGACCTCTGCTTCGTCCCTCTGCACTGACTGGACACTTGTCTTATTCTTTTTAGTTGTCTCTCAATGACACAAGATAGTACAGTTTTGTTGTATTCTTCTTGTTTCTGCCTGAAGGCCTTTGATGGGACAATCTCTTAGGTAGAATTTTGTTTTCCTATTATGTCTTTCTGCAACCTTTTTTGGGATACAATTTACAAGATGATAATATGATGGTAAAGTTCTAAAACCAAACTCTGCATAGAAACCACTTTGGGGTTCATGATGTCTATGCTGAAGCACTTCTTTAGCCCCAACCTGCAATGCACCCTCAATAAGGAAGACAGCTGTCGGCAAACATGAAAGGGAGGCCATGACATGGAGACACTAGCAGAAGATGAACAAGAATTACTGGCACAAGACTATCACTGTTTAAACTATTTTGAGCTATTCTTCTCTAGACACAAGTGTTATTTTTTTAACTAGCTTTCTTGTGAACCTAATAGCTGGAGTAAACTTCAGGTAGCCTCTCTATGGGCTACTCACAACAGATATTTTGAAATGGAAGCATAAAAAGTTTGTCAACTTTGTTTGTACTCTATGAACTACGATACCAATCTGCCAAGCAAGATGTGCCCATGGGGCAATAGTAGAATATTGCTAAGGGCTGGATTTGATTCCCACTCCACAGGAAAGACGTCATGCCTGCTATGGTAAATCTGATAAAAACCCATGGCTGGGGAGGTCATAACCCCTAGGGAGTGGTGCACAACTCTTGTTTAGGTGAATTGATACAGCAGGTCAGTGAGATGCATGCAGCTCAGTTGGTAAGGTGCTTGCACCTGGGCCTGACAACCTGGGTTCAACTCCTGGAAACCACATGATGGAAATTGTCTTCTGTCTTCCACTCATGAATTAAGGCACACATGGACTCGCATCTCAGGACTGGGGACAAAAAGAATGTAAGAGCAGAAAGATAAGGAGTAAGGCTGTGAAATGTCATCTTCTAGACGAGACACAACTCTAGCAATCATGAACCCACAGCTGCTGTGGTTGCCTGTACTTATCCCTGTGCGAGACCGGGTCTCTTAACAGTCAGACATGGATGGACAAGAGGCTCGTTGGCCACTACTTGCTTCTTGCTGAACTTCTAGAAAAGGGAGTCACCGTGTTTAGTTGTGTACCCATTGGTGAGCCCACAAGGCTCTATTGTATGATTCCCAATCTACGGACACACAGATAGTCCTTATTAAACTCAGTGTGTCACAAAGTGAGAAGAAATGGATATGGGAAAAGGACATTAGCAGGCATCAGAAGGAGGTAAGAGACAGTGAGGGTTAGGAGTGATCAGAATGCACTAGGCATATCCTCTCTTACTGAGGCTAAACAAGGTAACCACGTAGGAGGAAAGGGTCTCAAAGGCAGGCAACAGAGTCAGAGACAGCATGCTCTCTGGTTGGCAGTTCAGTCTCTGTGAGTCCCTATGGACCCAGGTTTATTTATTCTGTGGTTTTTTTGTCCTTGACCCCTCTGGCTCCTACGACTTTCCTCCCCCTCTTCTGGCAGACTCCCCAAATTCCACCTAATGTTTGGCTGTGGGTCTCTGCATCTGTTTCCATCAGTTGCTGGGTGAAACTTCTCTGATGAAGAAAGATTATGCTCCTGTCTGCACATATAGCAGAATATCATTACCAGTGTCACGGCATGAGTCTCGAGCCGGACCAGTCATTGGTTGTTCATGCCCTCAATTTCTGTTCCACTGCACAGGACAGGCACGGAACCCCTTGGTGTGACCACAAGAGATTATGAATGATTTATGGATGGTGACAAATCCTAGTCCATCTTGTAGGCAGGACAAGGTCTTGTGGCTGGGTTTGTGTCCCAATCTCTCCACTTGCAGTCTTGTCTGGTTGCAGAAGATGGCCAATTCAGGCTCCTTATCCCCCATTGTCAGGAGTCTTAGCTAGGGTAACCCTCACAGATTCAAGGGTACTGTTTGTATAAGCCTTAGGTGTCAAGTTTCACAGGACTGACTGCTACAGTTCAAGTACTCAAAGCTAGAGGCACCTGCAGAAGCCACGCACTTCCAATTGTCTTCCAGGCGTTTCAGTTCTAGGAGGAAACTGTATCAATTCTCACGCTAATAACTAATCACCTTTCCAAAGTATATGAGAATAAACAATAGGATTCTAGTTGTCCTGCACTGCAGAGCCTCAGGAGACTCAGGACAAGTGCTCACAGCCCTTCATCTTCACATCCTCCCTAAACCATTCACAGTCTCTATCGGTAGCACGGAGGGTCTCCATGCCTGCCCTGTGCAGTGATAACTTTAGCTCTCATCATGGCAGCCACAGTCATTTTAGGAGGTCATCTCCTGAGCCCATAGAACATTGTCTTACCCAAGGCCTCAGCAACCAGAACAATGCCCAGTGCCCTAAAGTCTGGATAGAAGGCTACGTGTGGTACGTGTCTGTGATCTCAGTACTTTGAAAGCTGAGACAGGAGGGTTGATGTGAGCCTAAACCCAACTAGGCTATGTGATGAGATCCTACCTGAAAAATACGCCAAAGAAACAAGGACAACAGGAAGCATGCATTGTGTGTTGGTTAATGTTGTCAAGTTGCCAGGTTCTAGACTCACCAGAGACACATCTCTGGGCAAATGTACGAGGGGTTATCTACATTAAGTGAGATGGGGCGTCCCATGTTAACTGTGGACAGCCCCACTCCATGGTCCATGAAAAGAAATGTGTGTTGACATTTGTGGCTCACATCAGTCCTCCTGTCTCAGCTTTCAAAGTACTTAGATCATGGGATACGAAGTCCACCAAAGCTACTTTGTGTGTGGCCTACCAGTAAAGCCTACTGCAGTTTTTATAATATTGTCATTTATAAGAAAGAACAAATCAAGATTCTACTTCAGCAAATTATCAACTAAACATCCTTTCCCCATTTGAGTATTCTTTCCCTCCCTCCCTGCTTCCTGGAACAAGAACAGCTTCCTCTGTCTCATTGATTTTTAAAGGGAGCTACCTGCTGTCATTTGACCTCCACTCACCACAGGCAAGGACATAACTGATAAACATGAAAAGAAAACTACTCCAGGGAAATCCTACCTGGCCACCTTTCTACATTTTTCTCTAAATGAAAAAACACAGTTCTTTGCCACTAAGAAACTGAACTGAAGGCTGAGTCCTACTGAGCAGTTTCTGGGCATATACAGGTTCAGACCTATGCAGAGCCTGCCCACAGTGCTATTGCTGACTTCCAGACAATTAAATAAAAATGTTCTGGCATCAAGAGTAGAACATGGCACAACTACAAAAAAAAAGTGATTCTATCCTCTATGCAGTTACAGGAAAATACTATGAATAGCTTTTGTGGGAAACAAAGCCTGCGTAGGAATCACTGAAAGAAGCACTGTCCTGTATGATCTTCTGTCAAAGCAAAGAGACAATGTAAAGCTACATAAGAGGAACCAAGCCACTGCTCTGCATAGAAATCACCATCTCCCCCACCTCTCTGTGAGCTTGGCTTTCTCCCAGGGAAGATGGCTGCTTTATTTTGTCATAAAATAAACCTCCCCCTCCCATCCTGCACTGGACTCCTGTGCTAACATTTGACATCTTTCAAAGGCTTTTTCTGTTTATTTCCCGTGAAACTAGAAGATGGCGTTACTAGGTCTCTCACTTTAGCAAACTGTGACTTTATAGACAATGCACTGATTTATCTAGGTCTATATTTTACTATCTTTAAATAACCTAGAAAGTTGGATGCAAAGTTGGGTGCATCCATAACATGCTAACTAACTCTCCCCCAAAGTTTGCTCACCTTCTCTCTCCTCTCTTCAGTCTTCACTTTCTTTAACTCTATTGCTCTCTTTCTCATCTTCCATAAAATTAGCTCCTATCACCAGGTTCTGTGGCCTACTACTTCAAATTATCATCTGACCCCAGGACAGGCTCCTCAGCGCTAAGCTGGCCTTGTCCCAGCCTCAGTTCCATTGTCACTCATGCCTGAGTGCTTGCAGATGTTAAGCTGGCTGTGAGGTCCACAGCACCCCTGCCTGCCTCTGAGACCATTCTCTTCCCCTGCTTCTCCCAGTGGCCCCTCATCCTTCCCTGGATCACAATAGCTGACTTACTCTTATCGGTGGAACTTCACACACTGTTCTCTGACCATTTCTCTCTGTCTCTGTCTCTTCCTGTGTGTGTGTGTGTGTGTGTGTGTGTGTGTGTGTGGTGTAGATGCACTTATGTGGAGGCTAGAGGCTGAGGTTGGAGGTCGGGTGTCATTCTTGATGGCTCTTCACCTTGTGGGATACCATTTCTCAGCAAAGCCAGACTTCTCTGATTCTGCTCCACTGGCTGACTGAAGGGCTCCTGTCCCTGTGCCTGCGCTGTAGCTGTAGCTATAGCTGCACACTGCCAGGGCGAGCTCTTTGCGTATGTGCTGAGGATCACCACTCAGGGCTCCAAGCCTCTCTGGTCGTTCCTGCTCAGAGCCAATTCCAAGTCTTTGACATGATAGCCTATTTAGTCCTTGGATCAAATCACTGTCACCTGCCCTGCCCTGCCCTGGCTCCTCAACATTCTTACTCTTCCTTATCAGGTTAAACTCCGTCAGAAATTATACACAGACCGATTACACACTCTCAGCTCCCTTCCGTCTCTGCCGCCTTGCGCCTCTTGGTTGGTACTCCGCCAACTACCTTATTATTCTTACTTGGTAGAGCCTAACCAGAGTCATTTTAGCATCTTGCTTAGTCTGCTCATGCATTGGTGTGGTGCACACCTGGAGAAAAATCACCAATCCATCCTGAATGTTCTCAGGTTGTATTAGAGTGACAAGACCCCTTCCAGCGCAGGGCAATTGTCCTTATTTCTCCTTCTGATTATTCTTTCAGTCACTTAGTTATCTTCTTTACTCTACCTTCTTTCCCCACACATTGTTTCCTGTCCTTCAACATAATGGTTTCACACATTACTGAGTAAGCAAGAGTAATTGCAGGAGATCCCTATAGCCTTGAACCTGGGTCCTCTGGAAGAGCATCCAGAGCTCTTAACCACTGAGCCATCTCTCTAACTCTCATTTAAAGAGGATTCTTCTATCTGTGGGTTAGGTGCCACCTCTGACATATTCAAAATCTTATCACCAGTAAGTAACACTCTCTTCTTTTGTCTAAACTCCCATATTTCCCCCTCAAAACAACACCATTGCTGTGCAAACATGCTGAATACGCTGCGATTTCTCGAATTGTTGTTTTTTTTAAAAAAATTATTTTTATGTGGGACTTGAACTTGTGTTCTGTGGAAGAGCAGTCCCACCTTCCCCATTTACTGACAACAAAATCCTTTCGAGAGCTGCCACACTTTTGTCTTTGCTTCTGTGCTTTATTTCACCTGACACTTTTATCAGGCTCCCCTCCACATGGTGCCATGTTTACAGGGTTTTGAGAGCAGGCTATTTTTGAACTCACGGTTTCCTGCCTCAGCCTCCTCAGCACTGAGACTGCAGGCTTGTTACTTCACCACACCATCTCTCTTCTCTTCTATCTCTGAGCACCGGATGCTACAGGGAGAGGACGACAACCTTTTCCCTACATACACCTATCACCATGGACACCGTGCTAATGATTTCCAAACGCAAGCATCCTTTCCAATGATGGTAAATCTAAGTGCCTAATGATATTTCCACTTGGAGGACTACTAGACATTCCCAACTCAATTACTGAGACCACTGAACTCCTAAGGTGAGTCTCTCCATCCCTCTTTCCCTCCATCCTCCTTTTTCCCTCCTCCTCTCTTCAAATGCTTTTCACATTTGATATCCAACAGGTTAGGCAATACTGTTGACTCTTCCTTTATAAATAGCCAGTGTCTATTTCTGCAGCTTCTCTTACTCTCAGTTAAGCTTGAGGTTCTCTCATCTACTTCAATAGCCTCTGTAGTCAGTCTTCTGTTGCTGTTGTTCATCTACCATCTGCTTCCAGCACGGCACAGAGAACCTTCGGAAACATAAGTCAGGAAGCACTATTGCTTCGTATGAACTTCAATAATGGTTTCCCTTTCTTTGAGAGAAATAGCCCTAATCTTCCCATGGCCTATGCATGTATTGGCCTGTGGTGACTCTGATGTCATTTCCTGACACTGCTGTGCACTAATTCCGTTTAGCCATTACAGACTCTCCATGGTTCCCATATTGCCTTAGACTACTTCTTATGGTGGGCTTTTCATGTTAGTTTTTTCCTCTCTGGAGTGTTTTCTTTCTTAAAGATTATTTTTTATTATTCTTAATTATGCATATGTATGGGGGACGAATATGCATGTGACCACAGATCCCCTGGAGCTGGAGTCACAAGTGGTTGTCAGTGCCAACACAGGTGCTAGAAACTGAACTTGGTTCTTCTTTGAGAGCAGTGGGTGCCCTTAACCACTGAACCATCCCTCCATTTCTTGGACTGACCGGTCTTCTATAAGATTCCCAGCTTCGACTTCTCTACCTCCTTCAAGTTCCAATCTTTTCTCAGCAAACCTTCCCTGTCGAGTTCTTTCTAGTATTGCAATGTATCCTAGTTGCTCATTTTGCTCTCTGTTCTAATAGACTATACATATTTGGTAAATAAGAGTATTATCTTCCTCCTCTAACTAGTACGTGATATCCACAGAGTTCTAGATTTCTAAATATTTTGCTTGTTGATACATTTCAAATTCTTAGATGAGGTTTGACATCCTCTATAGTTTGATTATTTTTTGTTTTTATATGTTTGTTTTGTATTTTATAGTGTGTCTTATGTAGCCCAATCTCACATTTGAACTTGTGACCCTTCTGCACTAGCCTCTTAAGTGCTGAAATTATGGGCACATGGCATCCTGACTGGTGCCATAGTTTGATTTTTTAGATGTGTCCCAAAGGTCTTTCATTGAAGGGTTTGTTGACCACCTCAGGTGTTCTCAAGAGGTAGTGAAATCTTTAGGTGGTCAAGTCTAGTGGCAGAAACTTAGACCACTGGTGGCTTGCCTCTGAAGGGAATAGTGAGAACCTTGTCTTGCCCATGAAGTGAGCAGTCTTCTCTGCCACACACTTAGGTCTTGTAGTACTCTCCTGAGACAGGTCCATTAACCCAAACAAAGCGTTTTTTGGAGCTGATTTGCTCAGGTATTCTGTCACAGTGACGGGCATTTAAAGCACACCTGGCATATAGGAATTCTCAGTGAATATCAGTTGCATTGATGAATGCTTAAGTAAAAGAAGAAACAAAGCAAAAAAAAAAAAAAAAATTAAATAGGTCTCCAAGCTATTTACTTGAAAATCCTTTTGTTGAGACATCAAAAGAAATTCCTTCCTCAAATACTTTGCCTGACACCAGAGCCTCTATTCCCCAGTCTGTCTGGTTTCTCAATTAGAGTGAATGAATGCCAAAAGGCTGAAAAATTCTCCCCCCACTACACTACAAGGTGTCAATCCACCTCACCCTTTAGGAATGGTTAGACACACTCTGGAGACATTACAATGGCAGCTTTTGAAAGGTGGAACTGGATGAGCGGCCTCATTTGAGGGTCTGATATAAAATCACAACCTCCAGCAGGTTTATCTAAAGGCTTGGCCAAGTTTCCTGGAAGTCTGGCCCACCCTGAAAGAGAACCCTGGCTGGTAGATCTTTTCAAATGGAAAGTATGCAAAATGCAGTGGCTTCATGTGGTTTCAACCCCAAACCAGGTGGAACCTGAGGCTTGGGCAAAGGCTTCCTTTTAAATTCTTAACTGGGCAATGTAAACCAAGGGGAGAATGTCTGGAGAAAAAACAACCAAAAAACAAAGTGAAGCTGAACCCATAGTTTTAAATGGTTTGGCAAACACCAGCTTAAATCTCGGGTCTTTTATCATCTTACTCTGATGTGAAGAAACAGAGTGCTCACTACATTGAAACGTTTGCCACAATAACACACCAGGTTTTTGTTCTACTGTTAAAATTGCTGGTGTCCTCAAGATGCATGCAGAGGTCAAGGTATTATTTCCACCTGACGGTTGTGCAAACAAAGAACAGGGTTAAAGGGTGACTTGGCAAAGCCAAGAAGAAACCAAGAGATTGGACTCAGGGCGGACGTCCTTACCTAAAACACTGCTATTAATGTAAAGAGGTTGGAAATACAGGAGGAAAGGGGACAAATGATGTTAAGAATCCTGTAGCTCAGTGGTGTACAATCTGTGGAGCCCTGGAATTGTAGATCAGGTTTTTACATCATGACTCATAATAGCTGTGAAATTACAGTTATGAAGTAGCAACAAAATAATTTTAAGTTGGGGGGGTCAGCATACATGAGGGTCACAGCATTGGGAAGGTTGAGAACCACTGCTGTAGATGTAAAGGAAGATTAAATACTAAAAGACTAAAAGACTGTGTAAGAGTGATAATAAAATATTGTGAGAACCAGATCTGAACTACAAAGTAGGTTGGTGTGTATTTCTGAGTTACACAGTTGGAATACTTCTGAATTTTACGTATCCTTTAGTAATGAACTGCAGCTATGCTACTTAGGAAAGATGGAGCCAAAGTAGAGATTTTTTAACATTGACAATTTTTAAAAGACTTCTATAAGTCCTACATTTTCACTTATGAATACTATTTCATATTATATCTCTTTTCAAGATATTGAATTAAGACTTTAGAAGGGCTGGAGAGATGCCTCAGGGGTTAAGAACATTGGCTGCTCTTCCAGAGGACCTGGGTTCAGTTCTCATCACCCCTTAGTTCCAGGGCACCTGATGGATGGATGCCCTATTCTGGCTTTCCAGAACACAAGGTATACACGTGGTGCATATGCATACTTGCAGACAAACACTCATTCACACAAAATAAAAGCAAATACATCTTTAAAAAAAGATTTTAGGAAAAAAATCTTGAAGATGAAAATGGAGGACATTTCTTTCCTATTTCCTGTCATTCATGGCAATTTGACTGTCTTTTCTTTTGGAGTTAACTTTATGACATAGGAAGGCAGCAAGACAGGCAGTCCAAAGGACAACCAAGCTTAAATGAAAAAACCACCAGAACACTTGGCAAGACTCTAGAATTCCTAATCCTGCTATTCACACACAGACACAAAAACCCTTGAAGGTAGACAGTCCATCTACCTGCTTCGTGTCGTTGGGGTCCTCTAGTCTCTGGAAGCATGTTTGTTTCTTCCTTCTGGGTACAATTGTAAAGTTGTGAAGTGTACTAAGTAAGCTCAGCACAGAACTAGTTCAGCTCCAGCACTGCGGTCTAGCTTATGTGCATCTGGCTTCTCAACCGACTTCTCCGTCGTTGAAAATGAGCAAAGGTTACAAAAACACATAAGCATTTTTATATCATTCTCCTCTAAATGTTCAGACCTTAACCATTATGGACAGCTTAACAACAGCTCTTCATTCCTTCATTCAATATTTTCTATAATGTGTGTCACGTGCTGGAGCCTCAGTGAGAGCCCATCAGTACCTGTGAGGATCCCAGTGCCTGGTGAGGACAGACAGAAAATGATGGCTCGGGCTGAAGGTCAGTTGGTGAAGTCAACAGAGATGTGGAAAGGAAAGATGCTGTGTCGGCCCATAACCCCAGTCACTCAGAAGGGTTTGGAAGCTGGAGATTCCGAAGGCCAAGGCTAGCCTGAGCCATTTACTGAGACATTGTCTTAAACCGAAAGTTAGAAGGGCTGTGAATGCTAAAGACTTAGCTCAGTGCTGAAGTATCATGAGCATGTGTGAGGACCTGGTTCTAATTCCCAGCACCCAAGGAAAAGAAGACAGAATGAAAGACAAAAAGATTTGGGACTTAACTCAGGAGCAAGTGCTTGCTGCTGGAAAGCTCTAGTGTGCATGTGTACCTGAATGCCAGAAGAGGGCATTAGATCCCAATATAGACAGTTGTGAGCCACCATGTGGTTGCTGGGAATTGAACTCAGGACCTCTGGAAGAGTCTCTTAATAGCTGAGTAATCTTTCCAGCCCCTGCTTAGAAATTTTAAGGAAATTGGCCATAGCCTTTAACCCTTTCACTAGGGAGGCACAGACAGGAAATTATATGTGAATTTGAGGCCAGCCAGATCTATACAGTGAGTTCCAGACCAGCCATGGATACATAGTAAGGCCCTATTGCAAACAACAACAAATTTTAAGAAAAAGTAGATCATAAGGAAGTCATGGCAAATGGGTAAAAAACAACAATAGAATCAAAACCAACCAAATAGAAATACTAACTGGAAAAGCCACAACAGTGAAGCGGAAGTGTTTGAAGATGTGAATTCTGTCTCAGTAACTGGAGGTGGCAGTTGATTTCAGCATCGCAACGGTGACACACATGTAGTGGCAGTCTGGGAGAAAGTGGCGGGAATGGATAAATGTTTTAAGGAGGAATTCTTGGGAAAGCACTTCAAAGGCTCAAGTAGCCACAAGCATGGCGAGGGCAGTGTACGGAGTGCTGTAAGCAGAGCCTACACGCAAAGACCTTTGATGAAGTTAAAATTCAGAATGCTCAGCTTTTAGTGCCCACACTGCATGACAAGCAGAAATTCACCATCGTCTCACGGACAGAGTTCTCAAAGAGACTGTATGAAATTACCATCAGGGTGTGCTCAAGGTTCATGGGAGCTGTAAATGCATTTTGTGTTAGGCTTCAGTCTCCTCTCTAAGATCTCATGATGTATGTAACTATTCTAAAATCTAAAAGACAACACAAAAGGTTTTGGATTATCACTGCATGTAGAACAGACATTTGCCCTATGCACACTCCTACAAGATTTAGCAACCTTGCACCTTTCTTTCCTACCAGAACCAAGATGGCTGAGCTGACTACCATGAGGAATGAAGAAACAGAAGTTGACAGGAAGAGCACAGAGCAGAAGCAGAGACTCTTTGTGTTTGTCTGTTTTGTTTTGTTTTTCCAGACAGGGTTTCTCTGTGTAGCCCTGGCTGTCCTGGAACTCACGCTGTAGACCAGGCTGGCCTCGAACTCAGTGATCAGCCTGCTTCTGCCTTCCTCCTCTGCCTCCTGAGTGCTGGGATTAAAGGAGTGTGCCACTACCTGGCGGGATGCTTTTTTTTCCTCTTTGCTGCTCACTGCCTCATTCACTAGTCTCGTTTATTTCTCTTCTCAAATTTCATAATTAACTTGAGAGGCCCAAGACGACCATCTCATCCCCAGTCTCACTGAGCTTTTTCCTTCAAAGCCCCCCCCTCTCTCTAGCTCTTTCTTCTTTCTCTACCTGCTCACCTTTCTTCAACCTTCTGTATAAGTCACTGCCTTGTCACGGAGACAAGTGACTCAAGGAAGGAAAGTTGTTTTCTGCTCTATAGGTGTCAGTGGCTTCAGTTAGCTCATGGTCACCTTGTCCCACTGCTTTTAGGCCCTGACAAGGCAGGAATATGGTGGTGGAGGAAAGCCTCTCACTGACAGCCACCAGGGAGCAGGTCAAGAGAAGAGGCTGAAGGAGAGAGAAGAGAGAAAGGGGAGGGCAGGAATGGTGTCTGTCCTTCAAGGACATACCCCTAGTGACCTAATTCCTTCAAGGGCATACCCCTAGTGACCTAGTTCCTTCAAGGACACAGCCCTAGTGACCTAGTTCCTTCAAAAGCATACCCCTAGTGACCTAGTTCCTCAAATCGAGCCCCTCTTTCCAATGTGGTCGTCAGATTACAATTCCACTAACAGGCTAGTTCACTGACTAGGACAGATTCCTCATGATCCAAGCATTTCCCATCTCTGAGCACCATACTGAGGATTTGACTGAGACTTTCAGTAAGTACATTGTTTTGGAAGCCATTAGTTACAATTAGAAAACAGCAGGCGATCCAAAGTCAGACAGAAATCTGTATTCCTAATTTCTGTTCATGGAGTTCACGGACCAATATAAATGAGGGATAATGAGAAGGATTTGCATTTCAAGGCAGACACCTTTGCTGGTGGTAACTCCTCTATTCTTCCTGAAGTCTCCCTCAGGTAGAAAAGTTTCCTCAAAGGCCACTTTGGTGGGCAGCATTTCCAGACATCCACAAAAGCCAACATTTCAGTTTGGTTACAAGCAGGTAAACTGCACTGGCCCACCGGCTTTCAGCTGCTGCTTAACAAAAGCCCCATGTTTTGATAGAACTTTTGTCTGTCACCTTTAGGGGTTAGGAACTGCTAGAATGGATGCTCATACATGTATTCACAAGTCATGCCATATGATCTCTGTCTTAATATTTCCACACCTGGGGAGAAAATTCTTTGAACCAGATGGACTTCCAAATGAGAAATGTAAACCACATTCCTGTCTTTTCACCCAGAAGGGAATTTGAACACTACTAAGCTGAGACCCCCACACTTGACAGAAGGACTATAAATTTATGCTTGAGGGTGGGAAAGACTAACAGGAAAACTGAACACTTCCCTGGGAGAAGCAGTCTATGACACACATACTGATAGCAAGCTGAGGATGTCTTTTTTTGAGTTGGGGGGCTGTCCCTGGCTTCTGTCTGAAGGATCTTGATAAAGACAGTCTCTCAACCATTTTAGCACATGGCAGGAGCCAATCAAGATTAAAAGCAGCAGAACCCTTCCCCTGGGAGCTGCTCTGGCCACAGTCCTCTTTCTAGTTGTCTGGTTTTTAGAGCCAGCCCTTAGCTGGACGTCAACAGCCATGACAACATTATGTTCTCACTAATTCTCTTTGCTTCCAATGCTAAAACTCATAAATGCTCTTCATTGTGTTTTAGACTGACTTACAGTTTTCTAGTACTGAACATGGAGTTCAAACCCTGGGGACTCTACAGCTTCCCTTCTTCGCAAAACTGTTTTGAGTACGTGCCAACCATCGAAAACACACACTGGGATTCGTTTACTGGCAGATAGACATCAAGCTAAAAGAATAATGAGGGAGTAGAAGGTGCTGGGAACAGCTCGGCCTGATGGGAAGCAATGATCCCATGCAGTGCCTTAGTCTTTCTGTGTTAAAACAGTAAGAGGTTATGTTTGAGTGGCTTCTTACGGCTGTTTCCCCCCCTAAAGTGCTTTTGCATTCTTTATTTACAACATCCCAGTGAGGGAAAAATGAGAAAAGTACATTCTAATTCCCTAGAAAGTTACCGGCTGAGTGCCTAACACCAGAGCCAGCTTTTGGTTCTCAGTCCCATGTTCTTATCAAGAGACAAACCCCCTGGAATCTATACAGCACAGCACTGGTTGCTTGGAATGACAGCCGTTCCAAGAATTAAGCACCATCACTTAGGCACCCCTGGCTGGACTAGGTTCCTATAAATTGTAGGATGTGGACAGATTTGATTAATTAAATGCCTGGGCATTTGGGCCTCTCTCTCTCTCTCTCTCTCTCTCTCTCTCTCTCTAGTATATAAAACCCACCAACTCACTTAACTCCCTTATTGGTAAAACATGTAAAAGCTAATAGTTTTGAAAATTAATTTTATTGTGAATCTCATTGTGATACGCCAGGACTAAGTCATCTGGTTTGTAAATAGATTTGCTTAAAAAGCCATGTGTATTTTAAATGCTAGTGTACACTGATGGTAGACAAGGAGCTTAGGTGTTCTTTAAAAACAAATAGAAAGGAAGAAAAATGGAAATTTTGGAGCTTACGATAGTACTGACAGTTTGTTCAGAAATATTTATTTACTTCTAAGTGTAAAATAATTACCCTGGGGCTGGAGAGAAGGTCCGGCAATTTAAAGTATTCGAAGCTTTTGCAGAAGACCTGATTTAGTTCTCAGCACTGGTATCAGTGGCTCTCAACCACCTGGAACTCTGCTCTAGGGAATCTAGTTACCCTTTCTGACCTTTCTGGGCATCTGAACATACATACACACTAATAAAAGTAAAATTAATCTTTTAAAAATTAATTATGCTTTCGTAAACACCCTTTTTCTAAATCACTTTTCATTTGTAAATAAGGGTGGTAGAAATTATTGGTTACTTTAGACTCTGCCCCTACAGGACTCTATCTAAATGCTCTTCTTTGCATTTTGGTAGCAGTAGCCAAAAAAGGCTTTCAAACCCATGTGTCACGTACCTTAGATAAAGGATCGGACTCCCTAGTAATTCAAGAATGCAATAAGGAGACGAATGTGAATTCACAGGGCAATATTTTTACTTTACATTTTCACATAGTCTAGGAGAACAACATGAACTCTGAATGCATGCATGTCCTTCAGGACAACTGGTTTACCAAAAATGAGCATTTTCTGCAAGTCTCCAAGCTGTAGATGTTTCTGTGAAAAGCCTTCACACTGTATTTCAATTCTCTTGGTAAAACCATGTAGAAAAAGGCCTGGCCAATGGCGAATTTCTTTGAAGCTCTATTAATGCAGTGACAACAGATTTGACCTTTCTACCTAATTATTCTGGGGATGGCTTCTTCAAAAGTGTACCCTTTACTTGTAATTATCATGCGCTCTTGTGAAATTTAAGCAGATAAATGAGGTCAAATTAGGCCATTCCTAAGAGAAGAAATATGGTATTCAGAGAGAAGAAATTCAGTATACCTGTGGCTGGAACTAGGAACCCAGGATCAGCCAACACAAATCAAATGGCTCAGGGCACAGGGCAGTGCTTCCTTTCAGAAAGTAGCTTCCTGAGAGGGTGCACAGAGGAATACATTCCTTCTTAACTTGAGTATGTTAGAATTCTACTACGAGAAGGAATACTGATTTAACACATCGGATCTGGTACCAAGCTGCATTGTTTCTTTATAGATCATGTGTTGTAAGAAAAAAATCAAGGCACTTTCATATTGAATTGTGACACAGTGGACTTAAACAAGTGATCAGAATCAGTGTGGGTTATTTTCGCACTGGATGGAGAGATTCTGCTCTTTTTTTGTGTGCCTCCAGGGTTGAGGGGGAGACAGGATCATGTGAATAGCAGCTCTGAGATTGTTTCTGAGAAATACCACAGCACAGGAATCTGTTCTAAAAACTTTTGGCTCCAAGCACAGAATAAGACCATTGTTGTGTGACCTGATTTCATTTCAGTGATTGTCCTGGCAAAGAATGACATCATCCCATTCTTTTTTTCTTGATGGTCACTTGTGAATGTCTCGCAGTCCCAACCCTCGACATAATTGGACTCCATTCTCTCAATAGGGAAACAGCTCTCTTCCTGCTAACTTCCCATCTGAATGTATCATTATGGCAAGAGCAGAGAGAGGTTTTTCCATGACCATCAAAGTCCCTGGAGTTGGCTTTGTCCTCCTGTAAGACAATGACCTGTTCTATTGCTAGCCAGAGCTGCTGAGCAGTAGCCTTGTTTAATGCTGGGACAGGTCATGACTAAATGAGAATAGAGGCTGTGCCAGCAGGAGATGGTACAAGCTGACGGACCTGTGTTTCTCATCCCATTGGTACCTATTATATTCTTTGAACACAAACTCACCAGACTGCAAGTGGAGTCCAGAGCAGAGAGATCTGCCTTCAAGTTGCATCCTCAGCACCACAAACAAAACCCAGTAGACCCCACAGACTCACTAGATTTGATGATGTGCTATCTCAAGGGACCTGCTTAACTATGTACAAGTATGTGTGACATTTCCTTACTAACTCTTGTTCACTGCATAGATTTTTATTGGAGACACATGTCAAAGTCTTTTACCCTCAAAAGGGAGAATGGACAATGCATAGGATGTGCTTAAATAAAAGACAGCATTGGAATACAGCCACATAGACTTCCTACCCACTGTGTTTCTGGAATGTTCTTTCTTGTAGGGAAGAGCAAAAGCAACATACATGTACCAACCCATGTAAGAGGGCGTCAGGGAGTCCTAAGAAGGTATTGCACAAACTATTATAAGGTGTTTGTTATCAAGAGAAGGACAATCAGAATAAAATGCTCTATCTTCCACATGTGCAGTTCTAGGAGATACTAAACCCTGCCATGTACATTTGCTGCTTTGGGAGGAAGATAGAGTGCCCGGGCAGAATTTAATCCCCAGCATGGTAACAACTAAAAACAAATAGGTCAAGCTAAAAAGCAGCCACACAGCGCCAATTTTCTATTATTATACCAAATGTGTATGCACACAGAAAAGAGGGATGCATTTGAGTTGTGTGCAATTTTTGTTTTCTTTTAAAGGTTTTTTAAAAATTCACAGTAGTCAGTTATTATGCTGTCTAACAGTTAATGCATACAATGCATACTTTTAAATAATATTAACACTCAGTTACTTCTTTAAATGAGAGATGCTCAGAGAAAGAGTCCCAATAAGACAAGAGTCCACAGTGTACATTGCCGTGATTTGGGATAGCATTAAATGTTTATTGGATACTAAGATTTTAATGGGGTTTAGGGTCTGCCTCAAATACAGCCTTTTAGACAAGTGTGGTTTAATAGTGCAATTGATGAACAATTTTTAACTCACTTGAGTATGTATTAACGTATTATATTTGACTTTAAATATCACGTAGACTAAAGTGTCAAAGCACAGAGGCATGCTTACGAGGATAAAATTTTCCATCCTGGAAGAGGAGAAATGACTCAGAGGTTAAGTGCGTACTGCTCCTTCCACAGACGTAGGTTTGGTTCTCAGCATCCACCCGATGGCTCATAACTGTCTGTGGTGGTTTTAATATGCTTGGCCTTATTAGGAGGTGTGGCCTTGTTGGAATATGTGTAGCATTGTTGGAGGAAATATGTCACTGTGGAGATAGGTTTTGAGAACCTCATCTTAACTGCCTGGAAGTCAGTCTTCTTCTAGTGGTCTTCAGATTAAGATGCAGAACTCTCAGCTTCTGCTCTAGCATAGGATCTGCCTAGACAATGCCATGTTTCCTGCCATGTTGTTAATGGACTGAACCTGTCAGCCTGCCCCAATTAAATATTGTCCTTTATAAGAGTTGCCTTGGTCATGGTGTATCTTCATGGCAATCGAAGCCCTAACTAAGACACTGTCTATAACCCAAGTTCCAAGGGAACTAATACCCTCTGGCCTCCCGTGCACCCATGTGGTGCCCATAAACACCCTCTGTCTCTTTCTATCTCTGTCTCTGTCTCTCTCTTTCTCTGTGTTTGTGTGGTGAGTTTCTTGTCTCTGTCTTTGTGTCTATCTATCTGAATATCTGGCTGTTAGTATCTCTTTTCTCTCTCTCTCTCTCTCTCTCTCTCTCTCTCTCTCTCTCTCATACACACACACATTAAGTAAATAGAATAAACTATGTTTTTAAGTTCCATTCCAGTTAGGTATCTTCAAGACTCTAGATGTAGTACTTTCCAACATGCACAAAGGGTCCAATCCTCAAAACTTTAAAACTGGGCTTAGTGACCCTAAAATCTCAACATGTGGGAGGTGTAAGTATCAAGGCCAGAAATGTAAGGCCACATAGTGCATTTGGTGCTAGCCTGCACTATGAGAGACCCTGTCGCAAAACAAAAGCAAGCAGTCACCAACAGGGTTACACAAGGCCTTCATTCTCTTACAGACAACACAGTCTTTATTATAAGGTAGCCCACCTAGGTGCTCCCAACCTTGTCCAACAGTGCCTTGGCAGAGCCCAGAATGGACAATACCAGCCATTTCTATTCTGCTCAATAGTTAACTGTGCTCAATGAAAGTTAACTATCAGTTCCTCGTGGGAGTACTTTCTATGTTAATCCTAAAGTTCCCAAGTGTCCTGAGACAGGTCTTGATGTTCTTTTGGTGACATTCACATCACAATGTATCTATCCTTAGAACAAAAGCCAGCTTTCTAGGGGCTGCAAAGATACATCTGCATAGTACCACAAACACCCTTTGTTTCCTTCTGTCTCTATCTGTCTGTCTGTCTTTCTCTCTCTAACACACACACACACACACACACACACACACACACAAAGACACACACAAACTTACTAACCAATTTGAAAAATAAATATAAATAGTTTTTCAGGATGACTCAGCACCTAATGGCAGTTTCTGCTCTTGCAGAGGACCTGGATTTGATTCTCAGCATCCACATGGTGGCTAACAATTGACTGCAACTCCGGTTAATGCCTCTTCTCTTTGCGTCTGTGGGCACCAGGCATGCAGGCAAAATAAACACAGCCATAAAATAAAAATGAAAGATTTTTTTGTTTTTTTTAAAGTCAGTCTTCTGGCAAATCAGCTGAAGAGGTTTAAGTATGATGTGTCTTCACAGGCCCATGGGTTTCAACACTTGGCCCAAACTGCCGACATTCTCTGGGAGACTTAAAACACAAAGCCCAACAGTTGATATAGGCCACTAGGGGCAGACCCTTGAAGGTGATATTTGCTTGTGTGTCACCCAAACACTCTTCCTGAACTGCCAAGCTGTGAATGAGATATTCTGTGAGCTCTCACCCCACAGACAAAGCTTCTGTTGCCACTGTGCCTTGCCACAGCAACCTTGAAACTGTGAGTCAAGATAACCTGCCCTCCTTTAGGTTGTTCCTGTCAAGAATGCCACCATGGCAAGCCAAGTGACTAACACACCAAGTCAGGAGCTGCCTGAGGTTTGCCTACAGCATCTCCTAGCTCTGTGGGTTGAGTTATATATTCTGGAGGTAATGAGAACTTCTAAAACTGGGGAAGCAGATTTACTTAGTGATGCTGGAGAATGAACAGGGGCCTTGTTCACTGGGAATGTGTTCTAGCTATGTTCCTAGTCCAAGTGGTTCAAGTGTGTGTGTGCATGTGCATGTGCGTGTGTGTGTGCATGTGTGTGTGCATATGCGTTTATATGTACACATGTATTTAACCTTATTAGTGGGAAGGGCATGAGTATGCTTCGGGTGTGAGGGCAACACTGTGGACTGGCCTCTGTCACATTTACATGGTCCTAGGAATCAGGCTTCCCGGGCGAGCACTACTATAGGCTGACACGGTAGCTCTTAACTCTCAGCAGCAGTAAGGAAAGGAACACTCTCCAAGGATGGCATGAATAGAGAAGCAAAGAAAATGGCACCAGCCACAATTCTGAGGCCACATTCGTCAGTAAAATGTTCCCAATTGTCCAGACCTACTCTAACAGGACCTTTCTACAAAGCTCCCTGCACAGGAGAATCGGGTATATGAATGCAGATGTGGCTCGGGAGGGACAGCCTGTCAGACCTGATGCTTGAATTTTTCTGTCCAAAGATGGAAAAAGGAGATTGGAAGCAGCTCTGCAGGGAGCCTGCAGGTTGCTAAGAAATACGTGTCCTGCATGTTAAAGTTGAGCAAAGAACTCTGATCCGGCAGCAAAGAAAACAAGCCTCTTAAAAAGAATACGCTGAAAACCGAAAAGGGTGCAAGACTTAAAGGGGAGAATTTCTCATTAAAGAAAGGAAAGTGTGAAATGAGAAGTCACTGCTCATAAAAAGCAGTAGAATTCAGAAACGTGGCCGGTTCAGAATACGGGACAACCTAAGATGCTATGGGGTTTCAATCTCCTCTGTAGTTAATTTTCAGTGGCATCCTACCTGATGGCAACCTTGGTCTCAGAGAAGTGCAGACACATGGCCTCAAGGTTCACAGGGAGATGGAGAGAACCTTCTCCTAAGCACGTGCCTTGTTTTTCTGTTTGGGAATGATTCCCTCCCGCCCTGGCTGGCCTTGCACTCTAGATACAATCTTAGGGCTCCTTTCCAACCTCTGTGCTTTCTATTGACTCCATTTGCAGACGACAGGTGGAGCAGGCTGACTGTCAAAGTGATGTCCCAGACAAAGAAAATGGTGGCGAGTGTCTGAGATTAAATACTGAGACATTTGAGTCACACTGGGTGCCAAGAACTTTCCAACCATCCCCTTTCACCTGTCATGCCTAGGGAAATGGAATAAAAAACGCCCCGTGGAAGATAGACCTGAGATCCAGGCAGAATGGAATATTTTGTTTTGTTTTCTCTTCCAGTGTGAGATTCATGAACTTTCTAGTGATTAGAGGACTGTTTCCAAGACAACCTGTCTCAAAGCAAGCCTTTGAAGGAAAACCAAACAAAGGATGAAGAATGCTAAAGAGGAGAAATCTGAGACCAAAAGAATTCAGTGGTTTATACTGCATAAGCTAGGGCTGGGGTTGAACTGGACATATTTGATGTACTGGACATCTGAGCAACAACCCGTTGGAGGGTAGACTCCTGGAAATACAACTCGGTGTGTTCTCGGGACCAATGTCTAACTGCTATGGTGGGTCTCCACAGTTCTCCCCACTCCCGTGCCATTGTAGGCGCTACCCCTTATCCTTGTAGATAAGAAAGTATGAAGACAAGCCAGGACAGGACGGTGACATGTGTGCACTCCTAACGTTGTAGTGCATTGGGATGGCCGAGGTAGCTGGGAGGCCACCTTCGAGGCCTCCCTTGACTCCCTCCACCAAGATGGGGAATGGCATAGGAATGACTTGGACCATGAACTCAGGCTCCCATTAGCTCTTAAACTTCCCCATCCACTACCATAGTGGCACGCAGCGCCCAGGTGGTCCCTGGCTCAATTAGTTAAGAGACAAAGCTTTGAGGAGTACCTTTGAGCTTCCCTGCAATGATTCTGCCTTGAAGAAGAATCTTCATGTCATTTGCCAAATTCACCTTCTCCAGCTGATGGCGGCTGGCCCTCAGCACCTGTGATGGAGAACAAAGGTGTTATCAATTGTATCTTTGCCAGCAATTTCTCTCATCTCTCAGATGCCCCCCTTTCACAGCCTCCAAAGGAGAGTATCATTAAGCATAATTTCTGACAACCACACATTAATTCTTTGAAACATACTTGATAATTCGCCCTGTTCTAGAAGCTTCCATTTCACCTTCTCTTCAAGGGAATGGCTTCCACTAGTACCATTTCATATTATTCTTTGCTTGGGTTTCATACATCCAATAAAGGAGAGTTTCCTTTTAAAAGATTTACAGTGTGTCCCACGTTTAAAAGTTGAGAGACATCTAATTTCAGGTTGTGGGATTTATTTTAATGGAAAATGCGTTGACTCATAGAATCTTTCCAAAGCTGTTATTTGATGGGTTGCAAAGGGAGCCTTTACAAGAGGTTCAGCTTGCTTACTTTGTGCACTTACAACAGGTGGCAATGTGTTTATGGAAAGTGTAGACACTTCACGTAGGAAGCAGCACTTACTTCGATATCTTTCATGAAGCATACCACGTCATTCTTTAACATATACGTGGTCTGTATGTACAATGTATAAGTCAGACAAGGAAATAATTCAATATGTCCTACCTTTAAAGTCTTTCACATGAAAACAACAGTGTTTAAGACAGATTTTATGTAGAGTTGGAAGCTTTCTTACCTTCATACAGGTGAGTGCAATTGTATGTTGCTCTAAACCGAGGGACGCCCAGAGCCATGGTGCAGCTCTTTGCCTCCACAGACCCGCAACCTCTTGCTACGGACTGGCTTTGTGGGTTCAGGTTAAGTGTGGGCAGTTGCAATGAGCATACCTCAGAGCAGTGAGCATCCAGTCTCTGCTGGGACGCAGGATGCTGGCTGTGCTCAGGTTGGCATAGTGTAGCATCAAGATAACCTACATACGTTCTGACAATGATCTAGCCATACTTCTCTGGAAGAATGGTGGGATCCCAGGTGACATCATTTACTGGCTATGTGACCTGGAGTGAGTTACTTAGATTCCACCTCAGTATACCCTTTTGAAGAACAAGGGTTTAAAAGTGTGGGAACTCCCTGCGTCCGATGTGAGGATTACATGAGAACACCCTCTTAAAAAACTGTGAAGAGTTTCTCCCACACACTCTTTTCACTTGGGTAATTTGAACAATGAATTCTAGGTTGCAAAGTGGGTTTATGTTTGTCACACTTATATACATATATACCTTTGTCCCTGGTTGAGCAAAAACATGTGCAAGGATTTTTAAAAGCATTATCAATATAGACTTTGATTTTTTTTTATGCCTAAAATGTCAACTTAGCAATCTGTTGCAAGCAGCTGAAAATAAAAGAATAAGACAGCCTAGATCTATGCCTGCTCCATACACACGCAGAGTCAGACACCTGACCCCACACTGTAGAAGACCTGTCTACTTGCGGAATTGAGAAAGGTGATAGGTTAACCTGACTGTCACAGTACTCAGCCTGTAATCTCTTCACCAGGATGTAGACGGCACAGACCCTTTTCCTGGTTTGCCAGTTCACACTCAACACTAAATATACAATAGAAATTCATGAAAAATATTGCTTTGGTATGGAGAGACAGCTTAGGGGTCAGGAGAACTGTCTACTCAGAGGACTCAGGTTCAATTTCTAGCACACATACGGCGTCACACAACCATTTGCAACTCCAATTCCAGGGCCTCTGATACCCTCGTCTGACCCTTTTGGGCTCCAGCATGCATGTGGTACAGACATACAGATGCAGGGAACACATTCAAACACATAAAGTAAAATAAATAATAAAACAACTTTCTTTAAAGTTTGTTAATGAGTTCCTGATAAAAACAAATATATTCCATAGTCATTAAACTAGCACCATCTGCAAAAAGTGGAGTTGATATTATTGGTTAGATTGTTGGTTTATAGTTATTTATATTTAATTATTTAATTTAAATTTCAATGATATTTATAGGCAGTGAGGGTACATCCTGTACCCTCAGATTCAACCAGCCAAGAATCAAAATCTTTGAAAAATAAATTTCCTATGACATAACACATACAGACTGTTTCCATTTTCATTTATTCTATAGGTAATTATTAGATACGTTAAATTAGATAGTATAACAGTTATCTACATAGCATTTACATCTACAAGTAATTTTAAGTGTTTAGAAACATATGCATACATTATACTTTAATACTATGCGTACTGTTTTATATAAGGCACCTGAGGATTCAGACTGATATTCAGAACCAAACACCAGGTATAGATACCCAGGTAATGACTGTACCTTAGGCTGTGTTTCGTGTCCCTTGAGCAGCATGGCTTTGTCCCACAAGCCTGGCACCCCAATAGGGAGAAATGAGCGTAGCCTAGCACCTCTGTGTTCAGCCTCCTTGAGCACCGTTCTGACACCCCAGCAGTGAGGCAGAAACACAGAACCACAGACTGGTGGCCAATGACCCCTCAGGAAATGGAGACCCACAATAGAGTATCATTACAAGCTGGGCAGAACTCACTATACAACCTAGGTGGCCTTGAGCTGTCATCAACTGTCTTTTCTTAAGGTGCCTAAACACTGAGAGTATAGACATGACACCTGTACCCCAGCTTTGATAATTCTGTCTGGTAACATAAAACCAAGGTGAGGCTCCAAGACCAGTTGTCCAAGGTAAGATGTGACCAAAGATCTCCTTGGCACCAATTCCTCAGATTGTTGTCTTAGTAATTTTCTATTGCTATGATAAGACATCATGACCAAGACAAGTCGTTAGAGAAAAACCTTTCATTCGCTTACAGTTTCAGAGTTGGAGACCATGAAGACAGAGCAAAGGCCTTGTAGTGGCAACAGCTAAGAATTCACATCTTGATCCACAAGATACTAGGAAATAAGTCTTTCGAAACGTCAACATTGTCCCCAAGGCTGCATTAGACCTCCTCTAATAAGGCTATACATCCAAAACAGTTTTATAAACTGGAGACAAGTATTCAAACATATGAGCCTATAGGGGCCATTCATTCATTCAATCATTCATTCAAACCACCAGAGCATCTTTCTTCTTCCAGGTTTCATGCCTGCTGTTCTTGAGCTAAAATGTCTTCTTTCTCTTCTCTACACTCTAGCACACATCCCTTGCACCAGCACAGATTCTCTTTGGACAGCTCCTTCTTTTCACTTGTTGCTATCAGCACATATAACCTGAGATGCAATACAGCACTCTGTCTCTCCTGTCAGCTTTGGAGATTGTTCATGGAGGGCTAGGTCATAGGCTGCATCTCCATCTTACTCTCTTGCTACAGTGTAGCTCCAGTAACTGGGGGACAGTAACTGATCATGACCATAAACTCAGGCAGACAGGATCTGAGCTGCATAGTGATTCTTGGTTTAGCTTTGAGTTTGTTCACATTTGGTTAAAAAAATAACCAATTGTAGTGGTATTAAAAACTATAAAATTAGGTGGCTGCAGAGATGGCTCAGCAGTTACAGTCACTGGCTGCTTTTACAGAGGACCTGGATTCAATTCTGATCCCCCACATGCTGGCTCACAATTGTCTATAACTGCAGTGCCAGGGGATCCAGGATTCTCTCTTGTCTTTGGTCATCACTGCTCACAGATGGTGCATGAAAATACATGAGGCAGAAACCTCAGACACATAAAATAAAAGCAAACCCACTTTTTGAAAAGATGTAAAATTAAGAATTAATTCTTGGCCCATTTTGAAAGTGAACCAGGAAGTGGGTAGTCTCAATCTGAGACACTTGCTCCTTTCTCTTTCCCGAGTTAGACAATTTCTGTAAGCAATCACTTGACCCAAGACTCAAGTGTTGTATGAGGTATGCATGTGAGTGTGCACATATGTGCCTGTGTCCATGGGTCTGTTGTCCTGTTCCTAGAATGAGACATGAAAGACTTCTGAAATCTTGGTCCTAATGTCTGTAGGGGACGGGCACATATGCCAGTTCATTAGAAGCTGCCACCCACTGAAGAGTGCCAGACTTTTACCTGCTGAGAGTCTTCAAAGTAGAACTTCTCTTCTCTTCTCTAGAAGTTTCCTACTGTACCTGACAAGCTTAGGTCAGTCAATCTGTGCCTCTGCGCTTCTGAATTTTGGTGCTTTTCCCTGCTACAGAACTCTGCTCTTTTCTTGCCCCAAGTCTCAGATGTTCAGAAACAGGGCGTTTCTGGCTTCCCAACTCCACCAACTCATCAGATTTTACTGCAGAGAAATATCCTTAAACTCCCAGGACTTGGTGGAAGGTTAGTGAAATGCTGTGTTGGTGTTGGATTTTTTGTAAGCTGTTTTGCAGATCGCTTTCTTTGCACACTGCACAGACACAATTCAAAATGGCGCAGTGAGGAGTCTCCTTATGCAGGTAGATGTCCGTTTGTTGTCTCCCATTAGTGGCTTCAGTCTTGCTGTTGAAGAGCACTCTTCCCTGGAGCCTTCTGTTCTGGAAAGTAGTTCCAAACTGCTTTCCCTAAAGGATGGTCAAAACGTCCAAAATGTCCTCAGTAGAAAATGCCACCAAACCTCACAAATCCTGGCGTGGTGAGTGGTGTGTGAACCTGAGAGGATTCCTTCAGATACAATGACATGAGAGCTGAAAACAGGAGAACTTCAGAAGCCAAACCCAAGAGAGAGTTGGGGAGTTTCTAGATTTCCATACAGCCTACAATTAAGCATCCTCTGCATTCAGGTGTCTGCGTTTATCTCTGCTTCTGACACCAGAGGCGAGCACTGTGGCCCAAGCAGCTTGCATGGAGGAAACTCTTGTCAGCATAGCCAGAGAAATCATGGAGGGTGCACTAGTAGTTCAGGAAGCCTTGGCTGTCTGCATGGCCTCTTTGGGGAATGGTCGGCACCACACACTAAAATGTATTTTTTCCCACCCCTCCTTGTGCTCCAACATTATCTTTCCTTCTTTCCTGCCTCTTCATCCCCTCGCCCTTTTCTTTGCTATGGGAAGAGGTAAGGCCAGGTCTTAACCCATAGTGCAGGCTTACCTGGAATTTTACCATGCAGCCCAGAATGGTCAAGAACTTACAAAGATTTCCCAGGCTCAAGTTCCCAAGAGCTGGAATTAGAGCCATAAATCACCACACCCAACTTCTTTCTCTCTCTCATTCTCACACAATACCCACTTCTCTTCATTTCAGGGATGTGTGGCAGGTTTTTGTTCTGTAGCCCAGGCTGACCTGGAATTCACTATTTAACTCACGACAACCTTCCTGTCTTTCTCTTTCCCTACTGCTCTTCATCCTTCCTGCTCCCTCCTCTTCTCTTCATTTTGTAAAGATAAGGTCTTGTTGTATAGTCTAGATTGGCCTTATAATTTCTACTTAGTCCAGGTTAACCTGGAGTCCCCAATACCTCTATCTCAGCCTCCTAAGTACTGGAATTAAAGATATATATCATCTGCCTTATATTTGTTCATTATTTTTTAAATTTTTAATTGGATCTTTATTCTCTCTCTGGGTGTCTGTGCACCCATGTACATGCATGTGCCCATATGCATATGACATGCTGTGTACAGAGGTCAAAAGATTAGCTTCACTCATGCTAGGCAAGGCTCTTCCACAGCCACACATCTAGCCTTGGAGTCTTCTTCCCACCATGCAATGACAAGTCATTTTGGCAAAAGCAGGAACATTTCCATCATATCAAAAACCAGACAGGTTGATACAACTTCATGGCAGAGTACTTGTCAAGCATTTGTAATGTGTGGTTTCAATCCCAGTCCCTAACTCCCCCAAAAGTCAAAGACAATTTTCAAAGTTTTAGTCATTGGGGAGTGGGAATGGCCCATCAGAAAGCTAGTGGGGATTTAGATTATATATAATCAAATGCCACCTAAGAAATGATTTTTAAAAATTTTATGTTAGAGGTAGAAATCATTTTAAAATCAGTGCTTAAATATAGTTCACCTACTGAGAGGAAATATTATACAAGTTTACAAGCTGAGCCACGATGTCTGGGGCTAAGTCTCTTTCATAATCAATGGCATTTACTCTACCATGTTCACGTGGAGGAAGAGCTCAGAAATCCAGGAAATCTGAGATGCTTTGCCATAGAAGATTAAATGCTGAGCATTGAAAGGGTCAAAGGGTTTGAGAAACCCAAGGTTATCAAGTAATCAGACCCCCAAGATCGGGAGAAGTCTCAGCTTCCTGTCTGTTAAGCAGGCTTTTCTGTTTGCCTAAAATGTTAAATTGCTTTCCCACTGCCAGAACTGGGAGGATGGCTTAGTGGTTAAGCCCTCAGTGCTCCTACAGAGGACCTGAGTTCAATTCTCATCTCTCATATAAGCAGTTCATAACCACCTATAACTATTCCAAGAACTTCCGAGAACTCTGGACTCCTTTGCCCCTCCCCATATACATATACTTAAATAATAAGTACTTAAAGAAATAAATTACAAATGTCACCAACCCCTCCTCTGTACGCCCACACTTCTGGGCCAGGCAAGGAATGCAAACTTTGGTCTTGGGGTGCCTCCTCCAAAGTGAAGTGAAAACTGGTTAGGAGAAGCCTTCTTTTGGATGGGACCAAATAGGACCAAAGTTTGAATATATGATGCTCCAGAAAACACTCCACTCTGCTCAGTGCTCATGGCAAGTGAAGGCAAACATTCACCTAGACATGACCTTCCTCTTGTGAAGTTAATGAAAACACAATCCAACAGACAGCTGGGGCTCAAGACTGAAGACAGCAGAGACCAAGAGTAAAAGCAGTAGATCTAGTGAGCCAGGATACAGACGTGTCTTGGAAACATTAAGACATAAGAGGGCTTAGTCTTACATTCCCACACAAAATTACATAGGGAGGAAAATCTGTCAATTTTATACTCTTAAAAACCTGTTCTTGAGATGCAACACGGGAGATAGCTCAGTCGACAAAGTGCATTGCCATTTGGGTGTGAGAACCTGGAATTACTCCCAAGGTTGTAGAATAAAAAGCTAAGCATAGCAGTGGCAGAAGCCTGTAATTCAAGTGCTGGGAGGGTCCCAGGAGCTGACTGGCTAGCCAGCTTAGCCTAACTGGGGAGTCCCAGGTCCCAGGAGAGACCTTGTCTCAAAAACAAAACAAAACACAAAAGCAAAACAAGGTAGACGCAGTTACTGCCTAAGGAAGACAAACAACCCAGGCTGTCCTCTGGCACACACACAGGCACACACACTTATATGCTTACACACATTTACACAACCCTCACTTACACAAACCTAAATACACTCATGCGCATACACACACACACTTAAATACACATCTTAAAACACACACACACACACACACACACACACACACACACACACACACACACCTTTATCTTTGTTCAATGGTACAGTTTCTTACTGACGACACTGTCAATGTCAGTGAACTCTGTTCTTCTCCATTTGCATCTTCTTTTGCTCCATTGTGTCCTCCTCTAGTTAGCTACTCAGCTGCCTACATCTGAAACTACATTAGAAGTTTCCTGTCCTTCATTCTTTTTATCCAGGCCCATGTTATGAATGTTATACCTTCTAAGCATGTCTGGAATCTTAGTCTGTTGTCCACCTTCCCAGCCTGGAGCCTCGGCATCTCTCATTTGGACACAGTGGTCTCTTCTCAGTTCTCCTAGTTTGCAGAATTCTACTCACTGGCCTTTGCACCGACCATACTTCGTATGGTCAGTATTAGACACAGATAAGATCTTTAGGACCCAGAGTGGAGTTCTGGCGTCCAGCCCTTGCCCAGCATTGAGAAGGCCCTAAACTTCATGCCCTGTACTGCGAATACAAATAAGGAAGAATATTCCTAAAATATGAGTCACATCTGTTTTCCATTTCCCAGCTCTACAAAAATTCTTTTGTCTCTTCTTTGAGGGAAAAGCAGACCCCAGAATAGTGGACATGGAGGAGTAGGATCTCTGGGCCACAGATGCTTCTATCACTGACCTGGGTTTGCTGCAAAAACAGCAGCCAGAGGAATTAACACTATCAGAGGCTGGAGAGATGGCTCAATCAGTTAAGAACAATGGCTGCTCTTCCAGAAGACCCAAGTTCAATTCCCAGCACCCACATGGCAGCTCACAACTGTCTGTAGCACCAATTCCAGGATATCTGGTATCTTTACTAACATACATGCAGGCAAAACACCAATGTACATAAAGTAAAAATAAATGCAAATCTAAATTTCTTAGTAATACACTCCAGTGGAGCTATGAACTGTGGATTAGAAGCTGGTCTGTGGTTGTGTATGTACCTCACTAGAATGAACAGGACTCACCATTTTACTGACCTCATTCTCTTGGATTCAATACCCAGTCCCTTGTCTACCCCTGCTGTTCTGTTCAGCAGTGCTCTTCCCTTCTGGAAAGTTCTTCCCGTTAGCTGCTTACTGTTTGAATCCCAGCCCGTTTCCATCACCTTGTGAAAAATTCCTGACTTCCTCAGGCAGAAGTAACAGTGATGTGGGTACTTTCTCTCAGTCCTGAACATGCTTCTTTTTGAGGTGTAAAAGCTAACTATTCTGGGATTGTCTGTTGTTCTGTCTGTTCCTCAGAAAAACAACTCTTCCAAGTCAAGACATTTTACCCACCTGAGTATTGCTACTGCTTATCACAGCATGCCATCTATCCATAGTAAAAGTGAAGTAAAAGACAAAAGCAGGGGCTAGAGAGATGGCTCAGCACTTAGGAAGGAGCACTGACTGCTCACTCTTCCCAAGGACCCAAGTTCAAATCCCAGCATCCATATCAGGTGGTTCGTAATCACTTGTAACTCTAGCTCCAGGAGATCCAAAGGCCTCTTCTGGATTCCGTGGGTACCCACAAACCCATGGCAGCACACCATATAAATAAAAATAAATCTTAAAAAAAGATGAAAACAAGAACAAATGGGAAAGCCCTAAATGTACTAAAATAGTGATATGTTCAGACTACATGCTAGATACCCTTCTATATTACATGACTTCCTGTGCTGGATACCTTTCTATATTACATGACTTCCTGTGCTGGATACCTTTCTATATTGTTTCCTTGCTAGATACTTTTCTATACCGCTTCCTCTCCGTCTTCCCAACACTCTTCTCCTGGAAATGCGGAGCTTTGTCTCATTTTCTAGAGATCTTGCTGCTGATCCTCAGACAATAGTGACACAGACTCCGCCCTGGGTCTCATCTGTGTCCCCTCTGCTGTAACTGTGGCTAAAGTTGAGATGACATGGCTGGCCTTTGTAGACCCTGACATGCAGTGTTGATGGATCCCATTCAATTTTAGAGAGAAAATAACCAGGGCTCGGCTTCAGTTATAGCTTACAATTTCTTGATAGTCACAGATAATTTGAAGTAGAAATATAGTTTAAATAAGATTTTTATTTGCTTTTGTTTTTTTGTTTTGTTTTGTTTTCTGTGACAAGATCTTTCTATGCATCTTAGGCTGGTCCTGAACTGACAACCCTGGCTCAGTTTTCTGAATGCTGGAATTACAGGCATGGGCCACCACATCTGACTTAAAGAAAATCTTTAAAACTTGATAAGAAATGTCTCCATTTGGTCCATTTTGCATGTAAAACACACACACACACACACACACACACACACACACACACACACACACACAGAGAGAGAGAGAGAGAGAGAGAGAGAGAGAGAGAGAGAGAGAGAGATGTCATACAGGACACAAGTGTGTCTAATGTAGCAAACGACAGCTTAGTGGATTAATCACAATGCTTAGAGCATTCAATCTTAGGTTTCTTGTATATTTCTAAGTTTTCTTTCACAAAACAGTACTGAGAAATAATAATTTTCCATTTCTCATGATACGAGGAGATACAGTCATGGTTTTACAAATGCCAATTATACAATTACCTCCAACAGAACTTCATTCCCGTGGCTTTCAATGAGCAACAGTAGTTGTACCTGTCGAGAGCGTGCACCTTCCTTCTGTTGCTTTACAGGGCTGTGGAAAGGTGGCATCTAAAAGCCACACAGCACACCCCGAGCTGAATACTTCACAAATGCCGCATTCTTTATGGAGAGCAAGTTTAACCATTTGGCTCTGGGCTTTGCCAGCTTAAGTAGCCTTTCTCCATGCTTCTTTAATGTTAAGTTCTTTGGTCCTACAGTGAAAAAATTAACGAAAGCAAACACGCCCACTGAAGTCACCGAGTTTGTTACGGTTTGCAGAAGCGGGCCAAAGTTTCAAGCCTCCTGTGGAAGTTGATATTTACTTCTTAGTGTAAAAAGAAACGTCCAGCAATTATTTTTACTTGAAATTGTGAGTAGCCAAAACAGAGAAATTGAAGATGAAGACAGTTACAATCTCTGCATTGATCAAAAACCAAGTGAGTAACCAGGCTCCTTACTGTGGAAGGCTGCAAGCCAGCCTGCATGTAGCCAGCCTAGGCTAGACTAGAATGCCCCAAGACAGGTCAATCTAAGCACCTCTTCCGGGTGTTATTTTGTCAAGTGAGTTTATCATCTTAAACTTTTTTCCCCTTCTAGTATCCTTAGAAGAGACCAAATTGGGAGGGTGGATAACTTTGGCCAGAGTCACGGTTTCCATCATCTAAGCATCTCAAGTTAGGGGTAGGATCGTAAAAACACAAACTGCACAGGAGGCAGAAAGGGAAACCTGTCTTCTTTCTAGCAAAAGTAGATCATCGTACTTACAAAGCCGCCTTGAAAGTCTTCTCTAGAGAAAAGGCTCAGGGAGCAGGAAAGAGGCAGAGGAGCAGAGATTAGGTGGCAGCGGGACTTCCTTCCTTCTCCAGAATGGGAGAGTCATTGTTCCTTATCCCCCTGACCTCTGAGGGCTCCAGGAGCCAGGGAGGCTTGGCCTCTGATCCCAGCCGCCCTCTCTCCTGGCCTCTGGGCCTCGGATTTCCAACTTGCAGATAAAGCTGCCCGGCCTGACACCAGCTCCAAGATTCATTAGGGACTGTCTGCGAAGTGCTTGCAAGATGCAGTTATATAAGCCCGGCGTATTATTATCATCACACACCCCCATAGATCCAGCTCTGCCAGACAAACAAAAGGCAGTTCCAAGAAGAGGAGGAGCAGAGGCAAAAGTTCCACTGGGGGTGAATTTCGGGACACTGCTGAACTGACTGGAAAAAAAAAAAAACACAACAAAAAACCAACCAGGCAACCCAATAGGAGTACGCAAACCTCGGCAAACAAACTGCGTTGCAGCTGGCCGGCTGCGAGAGGAGGGGGCGGGAAGGGAGTCTCGGTTTCCAGGCATGCGGTTCTGGCGACTGGAGTGCCCAGTACAGTAGCTGCCTGTGGCAGGATGGAATGGATGAGGAAGATGTGGGCTTTGGAAAACCAGGCGTTCCAGAAGCCAAGTACTTAGTAAACACTGATCTTTAAACCCGGAGCCGGTGCTCTGTTCTCTTTATTCCTCGTCTCCCTTTCCTAATGGTGGTTTGCAAGAAATCTCCTGTGCTCTGTGGAGTTCTGTTTGAAACTTGTCTGGGTCCCTGCTCTTTCCTCTGTGAGAGCAACGACTCCCCTCCACTCAAGCCAGAGTCATCTGAGAAAGTTCCCTGCCACAGTCCTCATCCCTTAGCTTGCTGTTGTATCTTCTTTAAAATGATGCTGATTGTTATTGTTGCTATTATTGTTGTTGTTGTTATTATTATTATCCTCCGTATTATTATTATCATCATCATCATCATCATCATCATCATCATCATCATCATCATCCTCCGTGCCTGCTCTTAGCATTCCCCTCCTGGTGTGGAGACTCCTATCCTGGAACTTAAAGCCCAGTTTTCGTTTGCACAGTAATTTTTTACTTCCGGCGCTGCCCTCCAGTATCACCAACCCGTCAGCATCTTAGAAAGTGAATTGCTCTCAACAGGAGATTTGTTTAGGACCTTACACCCACATTTGGGCTCTTCATTTCAAATCTCTGCTCCCCTGAGAAAGCTCACCCCAGTTTCTCTCGTGTCTTAACTGTCTACAATACATTTTGCTACTATTCCCCATCAGCTTTCCCGGAACTCATTCCCCGTGGATCGTGCTGGTGGCCTGAGTCGGCCTCACTCAGCAGTAGCTTAGTGAGTTTACTGAATTCATTTGAGATCAGGTTTCCCTATGTAGCCATGGCTGTCCTGGAACTCACAGAGATCTATGTTCCTTTGCCTCTGCCTTCCCACTGCTAGTATTAAAGGTATGAGCCACCAAGTCTGGGTGGCATTGAATTATCTTACAGCTTGACTGAATCTCACCTGTGTCTTCTGAGTTGCGGAAGAGCCTACCCATGAATGAATAAGTTGGTTGTTGTGGGTATGTAATAGACTCATGAGGGTTTGTGGTACCCCTCCCATGTTTGAATGATTGAGACTGCTCGTAAGTTTAAAAGGGAGAGACCGAGGCATGGCTCGGTGCTAGGCAGCATGCTTGCTAGCATGCTCGGGACCCTGGGATCAATCCTTGAACTGGCAAAAACAGAGGTGCAGCCTTCACGGAATCTTAAGTTTGGGTGGTCTTTTTTTCAGACATAAGTCTGCAGAGAAGCAGGACTGCTGACCTCTGTGAAAGCCCCTCCCTGCTACCCACAGCAGGTGTCCTTTAAGGACTGTCTATGGGCCAGTGAGATGACTCAGTCAGTAAAAGCGCTTGCTGCTAAATCTGGCAACCTGACTTCGATCTCAGAACCCACATTGCAGGAGAGAAATGACTCCAGCAAGTTGCCCTCTGACCTCTGTAACACCGCCCACTCCTAACATGTATAAATAAGTCAGTGTAATTAAAAAGAGATAAAGTACAGCTTATTTCATATAATCCCCTGAAAGTGACATTTTCAGCACTAACACGCTAGGGGATATACTTTAATGGAAACTGTTTGGACCATCAGAAATAAGCAACTGTGCTCTGGGTTACCGCATGGGGTGAACACAATCTTCTTGAGGCTTTTTATTAACATGTTCTAGGTGACATTTCCTCTGGTGTTCTTTGACCAAAGCAGCATGCTTTAATCCCCACGTCTGGTGGCTGGAACCTTCATCTTGTCATCTAAGAGACTTGAGCTGCTTCTACGGGGCACATGCTCTCCAGCGCATACAGAATGTTCAGTGAATCAGAAGAATTTTCCCGCCTCCTGTAATTTGGAACAATCAAAACCAATTCAGGTTCTAAAGAATTTCAGCCTCAACTTGAGTGTTTGGGGGTTTAGGCCCTAGGGCTAGATATGCTCATGTATTCTTTTTTTATATTTTAGAGAGAGAGACTGGAGAGCCTGGATCTCTGCATAGCCATAGCCTTAGTAAGTATCCTTTACAAACGTGTTCTTATTATTGTTGGATCATTTTATATGTATAGAGTTTTGCCTGCATGTATGTCTGTGCACCACATGTATGCAGTGTGCCTGGAAGGCAGACGAGGGCATTGGATCCTCTAGGACTGATGGTTGTGAGCCACCATATGGGTGCTGGTGATAGAATCCAGGTTCTTGGAAAGATCTATCACCCCAGTCCCCTAATGAGTGTTCTTAACCTACCAGCATCCTGAAATACAGTCATTTTAATCTTTATTTTACTAATGGGAAAACCAAGTCTGGCTGTGGTAACCCACTTTTCATCTGTAGAACACAGTCCCTGAGGGAAGATCATTATGGATCGTGGTTCCACAGACTTCTGTCCATGTTGGCTTGGTTCTGTTCTTTGGGCATCATTCAGTTGGTATTTCTGGTATTGGTGACTAGGCTTGTCAGCCTTGGGTTTCACATGCTGCCTTGATATCTTGGGGCTTCATTGCACTCTTCTAAGGTCCAAACCCATGAGTTCCTCTATTTTTTCCCCAATTTGCAGCCGGACTAGTAGGAAAGACTCTCCACTTGGCTTGCTCCCAGGTCAACCAGTTCAGCATACCTCATCCAGTCATCAACCCAACTCAGCTTCCTGGGCTCCATCCAGCTCAGTCCTGCCATGGAATTTGTCAAAGGAGCCAATCCTGTTCTCTCTGCAAGCCCTCCCCGGCTAGACACTCCACTCCGGCTACAAAGAGCCAGCCTCCCCCAGTTCTGCAGTTCACTACGCTCCCAGTCCCAGAGCGCATATGGCCTTGAGCCTCCTCCCGCAGGCAGTGAGTACGTGACCAAGTGGATCGTCACTGTTCAGCATCGGGTGCTGTGAGCTCTACGGTCCCCAGAGCTCTAGGGTGGAACTGAGAGAACAAAACAACGACCAGACATTAATACTAATACTAAAAGGAATTTATTACACAGACCTATTGCCAAACAGATCATGTTGGGACTTTTGCTAAGCGAAAGTAGAAATAAATTTTAGCTCAGATAATGTCACCCAGACCTAACCTTTACTAATTTCTACACCCATGAGCTTTGCCATCTGCTGTTTTTAATTTGTATTTTGCTCACCTAGAGGTCTGGGAGGTCAGTAGCATGTTCCCTTTCTTTGAGCGAGCTTTAACCACAGTTCTGCCTGGAGGCAAAGGATAAAAAGATGACCCTTTCATGGCTGTCATTTAAATCCACTAACTACATTCTTTCAGGAAAAAGCAGCAGAAGGAACTTTTCTCATCTCCATAGATGGCAGATTATAATAAACAGTTTTTTCATCTGAGACATCCTATTATTAATACATTTCCGAATTCTCAGCCCTAGAAACAAACCTTCCGATGTAATTTCTTTCCTGTCTGTGAGATTTACAATGGAAAGGTCATGTTTGCACTAGACTTTGGTTTGAAATTAATCTTCTCTCCTTGTATTTCTATAGAATGCAGGCACTTTATTATTTAGTCATCTCCAAATATGAAATGCTTGTCACTCCTGAACAACGACCTAATCTTCCCTGTGCAAGTGGAGAAAGGGAGCTGGGGACAGCAAGCCATTGTCAGGATGCAGATCGCTCGGAGGGTTCTGAGGGGCCCTCCTTGTCTCAGTCTACAAGATAAAGATGTAAAGTGTCCTCTGAGTGGCATTACAATATTCTCCAACATGGAAGGTGTTCGTGCAAAACCCATCTGCATCTGGGCATGGGACACTCAGGGAGTGTTGGCAGGAGGACTGCAGAATTGGGTCGGGCAAGACTAAGTAGTGAGTTCTTCTTTAAATTTTGTTTTTATGTTTTTAAACAGAATTCGTTTCGTTTTAGTAAGTATATGAAGTTCTGTTTTTGTGTTTGTTTGTTTCTGTCTTTTTGGAGGGTGCTGTGGGGGTGGGGGTGAGTTGTTCCAAGATAAAGTTTCTCTGTGTAGCCCTGGCTGTCCTGGAATTCACTCTGTAGACCAGACTGGTCTCAAACTCAGAGAGCAGCCTGCCTCTGCCTCCCAAGTGCTGGCCATACTGGGTTTCTTTGTGATGTTTTCCTGTCATTCTATTTTGCTTGTGTTTATCCTGCCTGTCCCTTACACTGCCCCATACGTACTCCAGATGGTATCTGTCTTCTTCCCCAAAAGTGCCCTTTCTGCTTTCAAATCGTGTATGTATGGAGTTAATTCTAGTCCCTCTAGTGAGAGAATATGCAATAGAAATGTGTGTCTTTTTCCCTCCTTTTCCATTATACATAGTTAGTCCAAGGCCAACCTAGGCTACATGACCAGTCTCTGTCTCAGAAAAGGAAGCCTCAATAACTAAGTTTACTTGGATTCTGTTGTATAAAATGAATAGCTATCTTTAGATCTCCTAACCTTGAGGCTTTGCCTTGTCTTTCAGGTGTTGTGTCCTGTATGGACACACAGTATTAGGATGAGAACTCATTTAAGCCCTGTCTGTTGCTCATCAAACCTCTACTAAGGGGGGGAGGGATGAGCTCTTGTGAAATTTCATAACATTTTACCAACGTAGACACTGAGCTTTTATGTTATTCCTGAAGCCAGATGAGACCCTGCCCACTCCCTCACTCCAAAGGCTTCCACACTTGACTAATTCCAAAGAGTAAATAGATTTTCTCATCGTTTGCTGGCTTTGACAATAGGAATGCTGGCGCGACCAACATTGCTAAAACGACAGCTCCCTTCCACCCAAGGGGAAAGAATGCGTTTTAAAATCTTTAATGACTGGCATCTTTGGGAGAAATGCAAAATCATTTATCCTCAGCAATAACCTGCCTAGGATTAAAATGTACTTGGGGCTTAGAACGGAAGTAATCTGTCAGGAGAAGTAATTTAGACTGATATGAATTAACTGAATAAACTGTCTTCCAATAGCTTCCTAAGGACGTGCAGATTCAAGTTGGTTCAAAGTCAGCATGAGATACAGGGGAGTCTGGTAAAGGACGGGCATTTATAGGAGGAAAACATACCATATTTAGTGGATAGACTCGGTTGTGTCCACTAGGACCTGGAAATGGTGTCAGGAGGACACTGAAATCAAGAGAGCATGCTGAGTAAGCAGGCAGATGACTTGCCTACTCAGAACAGCAGAGGGACATCACAAATCCACCTCCTTGTAAGGCCCTGACTCTAAACACTCTGGAGTATTCACTGGCCACTGTCTAGCCCTCTCAGGGCTGCCTTTAAAGGACCAGTGCTGCTCTAGAGCCAGTCACAGGGCAGCCATGCGCAGGAAGGTCTGTGTCCTGCAGGAGTGCCCCCCTCCCTCGTGATGAAGTGCACGACAGGTTACAAGTTTTTCCCAGAATCTCACTATTCTCTTCCTCCAAAGTTTCATAGCAAACTCTTTTTTTTAAAAAAAAAACCTATTTAGCCAGAAAACCTAGGAAATTATATTGGTCTGGAAAAAAGGAATAAATTGTTGGAAACTGTAAACTGCCTCCATGTAATGGACGCCTACACTTTACTGTTTAGAAGCTTCTCCTCAGGCAAGTTTAGAGTCTGAGTGTCTTGTAGGAACTTGCTCAATGCTACCTTTTCTAGGGAATGGGAAACACATTCTCTTTCCACGGAGCGTTGGCTGAGAAGTGATCTCAGTTGCCACTTGAGTTTGTATGTTTAAACATGTACACAGAAAGGCATGGGTTGATGGTATGGCTCTAGGACAGAGCACTGGCTCAGCACAAGCCAAGCCCTGTTCACGCCTTGATAACCCCCAAACACAATTGTGATACAGACATACGTACATGCATGCATACATACATAAATACGTATGTGTATACAAAACCAGTGAGAACCTGGTTAAAGAGATGGAGACGGATAATAACTCCAATGTTTCTCTGACTTTAGACCAAGGAAGAAACAGTCCTTTGATGGTCTAGGAAGTGAAAATTTTCATGTGAGTATATATGTGTGTGTTTGTGTGTGCATGCATGTAGATGCTAGAGATTAACTTCCTCTGACACACCTCAGATGCCTGGATTTTTTTCAATACATAAGTCTTTTATTGTCCCCAAAGAGCCCAGATTGTACTTGTGATGAGGATCCCGTTTCTGGAGCCAGGAAACTGAGGTCTCACTTGTCAGCCTGCTGCACGGTTCCCTTCTCAGAAACATAGATGCCTCCAAAAACTTCCTGATATCCTTGTTTTTAACTGTTGTGGCTTGCTCAATCAGAGCGGCTGAATTTGAAACAAGCTCATTATCATTTCCTTCAAGGATTAATTCATCCTTCCGGGCTTGAGAGACAGAACGAGCAACACCTGTCCTCATCCTTATCCGAACCCTGCAGATATATTTTTCACCCAAGAAATTTCGGATTTCAACCAAAGACCCATTTTCCTGAATAACGACGTTGATGGGAAGTGAGCACACACAGACCTCATCTTGTAACGGAAGCCCAGCAGTACACCCTTGATCATGTTCTGAACATGGCTGCAGCCGGCTCTGACTGGGGCCACTTCCTTTCTGCTACCCCACCAGTTGTCAACCTGGAGTGATGTGATTGAAGTCCCTCCGAAGAGTTCCCCTTGGGCCCTTCACATTGACTGTGCACCCCTTCAGAGTGATGTCAACATGTCGACAGTCTTATTGCTGAGAATGGTCTTCATTCTCGCAGTAGATGGGATAAAAAGAGCTATGCCTAGCCGGGCAGTGGTGGCGCATGCCTTTAATCCCAGCACTTGGGAGGCAGAGGCAGGTGGATTTCTAAGTTCAAGGTCAGCCTGGTCTACGGAGTGAGTTCCAGGACAGCCAGGGCTACACAGAGAAACCCTGTCTCGAAAAACAAAAAAACAAAACAAAAAAAAACCCAAAAAACAAAAAGTGCTATGCCTGGATTTTTGAAATAGTGTCTCTTACTGGCCTGGCTTCTGGGATCTGCTGGTCTCTACCTATCCAGCCCTAAGATTAAAAGCACACTTAATGTTATATGGATTCTGGGGCTTGGATTCAAGGTATCAAGTACTTTCCTGACTGAAGTATCTCCTGAGCTCCTAATTCCATGTTTTCTGTTAGATTTTAAGATCTAAGCCTAGGTGCACAAGGGGGAGGGTAGACTGACAGGAAGACAGAGAAGACATTGAGTACAAACTAAATCAAGTTTGTCACCTGGTCTGCGAGTATGCAAGTTTAGGTGCAGATGCTAATGTGGTACCATGCATGCCAAGAATCAGGTGCTGGGGTGCAAGATTAACAGACAGGGTAGAGGTCAAAGAGGAAGCAGGGGTTGTAAGAGATGGGACCCGGGATGCCATCCACTGCAGAGGCTGCGGACTGAGAGATACTGATAAGGACGTGCTGAGGCACAAAGGAAAGGTCTCAGTAGGCAGGCGCTGCAAAAGCCGCTTGTCTGGGGCTGAGAACTTCTGATGTTGTTATGAAGTGGAGGCGAAGGCTTGGGCCAGGGACAAGCAGGACAGGCAGGAAGGGAAGTGATGACAGACGAGCAAGGCCAAGCTGAGGAACCTGAGCGAGGTTGCCTGATTGCAGGCAAAGCGAATTTTACCCACAATTCCCTCACATGACAGTAAAGTCGGGTGTGTGCCTGAGGTGTCTGTGTTGAACAGGAGTCTCTGGACTAAAGCAATGGTGGCTTTTCAGAAGCAAGTGGAGCTGGGTGAACATGGGCCTCTGCGATCACCTGTCTTATTCGGACAAAAAGTATCTGGGTGATTGGCATGCGAAAGTTCAGAGTGAGAATCCAGCACAAGGGGCCACGGGAAGTGCGCCTTCAAAGGGTGTGGGCTGCAGTGTGTGGCACCGGAGTGGTAGAGGAAGGCAGATCTATGACATCAGGACAGCCTGGTCTACATAGCAAGTTCCTGGCCAGCGTGGGTTGCGTAGTGAGACGCTGTTTTAAGTTTTGTTTTGTTTGGTTTGGTTTGGTTTGGTTTGATTTGGTTTTTAAGGAAGAAGGAAGAGGAGGAGGTGGTGGTGGTGGTGGTGGAGGAAGAGGAGGAAAAGGAGGGGGAGGAGGAGGAGGAAGAGGAAGAGGAGGAGGAGGAAGAGGAGGAGGAGGAAGAGGAGGAGGAGGAAGAGGAGGGGGAAGAGGAGGAGGAGGAAGAGGAGGAGGAGGAAGAGGAGGTGGTAAGGGGAAAAGAGTTTGCCACCACAGTCCCTTCTTGACTCATTGCTTGGTGGGAAAGTGCCTGTGTTTCCTGCTCTGGCCTTTCCAAAGTTTTAAATTCTTTATTTAACTGCTTAGAGTAAAAGGAAGGAGAAATGAAATCTAACCAGCAGTGAGCTTGAACATTTTTTTTTCCTCCTGTCATACAGACAAGTGATTGTAATCTAAACAAAGTTATCCAGTCAAAGGCCACATCTGTCGCATTATCAGGAGCGAAGTTCAACTTTCCAAGGGCTGACTTAATCATTTAAAAGTATAATTTGTTTTCTCTCTCTCTCTCTCTCTCTCTCTCTCTCTCTCTCTCTCTCTCTGGCTTCAAAGCTGTGCTTTGCAATAAATAAAGCTGAGGTTTGGTGAGTTGAGCCAACTTAAATTTTAGGTCTTATGCTTAAGTATTTAGACCATAATGTCTTAAAAGCTTTTTAATAGAGAACTCTAAACATCATCCATTCATTAAACAAGCAATTATTGAAAATTTAGAGCGGGCCAGGGACTGCTATAGATTCAGATAAGATTTTTCAACCTGCCTTTTAATAAAAATATATATTCTTACAAACTATGTTCTTGAATAGAATTTTGCAGGATTAAAAAAATTAACAAATATAAGGAAAAGAAATTGATTAAACTCTCAACTAGGCTTAAAGGGAAGAACCGAGAGTGAAGAGAACACCCAGGGCAGTGCTCTGGCTCAGCATTGGGAGCCTGAATTCAATCCTTAGCACAGCAAAAATACACTTAAATGTATATGTATGTACATACATATGTAGGGTTCACTGAGATGGCTCAGTGGGTAAATGCACTTGCTGCCAAGCCTGATAAACCTGAGTTTGATGCCTAGGACCCACGTGGTGGAAGGAGAGAACCAACTCCTGAAAATCGTCCTCCAATCTCTGTATATATGTAATGGCATGAATAAATGTAATAAGGATTTTAATAAATAAATGAATAAAGGTACTATTCAGGGGATGGGGGGGAGTGTAGTATCTAGTTTCCTGGTATCCCACCCTGCTTTGGTGTATATCTGTCTAGCATTGCTGGAAGGGTCAAACTGGAGCTCAGCCTCTTACACAGAAGTTAGGGAGAAACCAAAGAGAGAGAGGAGGGCTGAGAAATGGGGAACATATCCCTTCTCCTAAACGCACTGGAAGTCATCTGGACACATCATGGCATTATATTACTAAGTATTGATATTTCAATGTGTTTTACACAAGAATAAAAAATATTACGTAACACATGACTTAATTTTAATGTTTTACCTAAGAATACAAAATATTACATAATGTATGGGGCAGAGGCAGAGGCAGAGACAGAGGCAGAGCAGAATTGCTTCAGTCTGATTTAAGGCTTGTTCTAGACAACATAATGAGATTCTCATATCAAAAAAACATCCAAAATTGAATTATGAATTATCCTTGACCAGTGGTACTAGTATTGGTAACTGATGGGAGGATGGTGTGACCGTGGTTTGTAAAGACATTTAAGCAGAAGTTAACTTTTCAGTTTATACAAATGGATTACAGAAAAGCTGATGACATCGAGCTGTAGTCTTCACGTTGTGGCAAATCAGCTCTGCTGTGTGTGCAGCCATTTCACTTTCTTGTATTTGCATTTCTTTACTAAAACCCACATGGCTAAAAAGAGTTACAAATTTAATGGAAAATGATAAGAGAAGAAGAAATCAGTTACTCAGATGAATCTGTGGTTGATGAACTGTCCTAATTGGCTTGCTTTATAAAGATCATTCTCAGGTACATGTATCGCTCAACTTATCTGGTTACAGCCAGATCGGGATGTTGAAAACTTACAATATCATTAGTTTAAGATGCATTTGGTCCACGTAACCCATCAACTATCATTACCTAGACACATGTAACAGTTACGTCAGTCTCCAGTTAGGCAAAATCACCCAAGCAAAGTCAATTTTACAATAAATAGCTGACTATCTTAGGCAATTCATTGAATACTATACTGAAAATTCAAAAATAGGGTGGATGTATGGGTATTCCTTCAGCAGCTATGACTGTGGAGTTAATCATTGAGTTGAACCATTGTGTCAGAGTAGGCTCTTTCTCTGTCTCTCTCTGTCTCTGTCTCTCTGTCTCTCTCTCTCTTTGTGTCTGTGTGTGTGTGTGTGTGTGTGTATGTGTATTGACGGGATTAGAAGCATAAGAAGAAAAGAGAAACTATGCTCTCTCTCTTAAAAATATTGACAATAGCCGGGCAGTGGTGGCACAAGCCTTTAATCCTAGCACTTGGGAGGCAGAGGCAGGTGGATTTCTGAGTTGGAGGCCAGCCTGGTCTACAGAGTGAGTTCCAGGACAGCCAGGGCTACACAGAGAAAGCCTGTCTCGAAAAACCTAAAAAAAAAAAAAAAAAAAATTGACAATAATCTTCAGAGGTTATGGTCTTATTGGCTAGATATTAACATGTTGGTATGTATTATCTACAAAAGTTTCCTATCTTTAAAAATGGACAGGTATTTGATTATGTAATATTCTACATAGGGTTGCAAAAACCAAATAAAATGCTTAAATGTGCTTTACAAAGTGCCAGGTATCAACTGTGATATGAAGCTTAACAACGTACACTTGGGGCCACCGGCCGCCAAGCCTCAGTCTGATTTTGGTCCCCAGGACCTACATGATGGTGGGAAAGAACCAACTCCCAAAAGTTGTCCTCTGACCTGCACGTGTTCTGTGACATGCCTCCTTCCAAATAAATACTTTTTTAAAAATAAAAATGTACATTTCATAAACTATGGAGAAAAATTAAATTATGCTCAGAGGGCTCACAACTTGTAGTACAATACAGACAAGAAGCCCACTCGCTGTCCAGCAAACTCATGATTGGGGCCAAATGTATCCCTGTGTTGGGAGAGCAAGAGAAAGCTTCCTGCTCATCATTTTGAACTGTCCTTCTATGAGGCCTGGTGCCTTTTGGGGTTCATTCTTTCACTTTAGCAGTTTGTCATTTCGTGTGAACTGAGCAGAACAAGAGAGCTTCAAGGGGCGCCGCGGCTGCAGCAGCACACGGTTTCCTCCATGACCAGCTGTCAGAGACCACAGTGCTGGGCTTTGTTTTCGCTATGGACAACTGCTACGGATTTGAGCAGGACCAGGAGGCACCTGCAGACTGATGGATGAGGTGCAGGGCTTACCTGGAGATGACGTGAGCACAGCTCTTGTGCACACACCAGGCGTGACTGCAGAGGGTCATTTTCTAGTGCTCCCTGTAGTGCAGTTCCCGTATACATAAATGGGTTATCACACTCCCAACAAAATAACCCACCAGAAGCTGTAATCTAGGTAAGCCCCACATTTGCATAATCCTAGCCAGATTTGCCATCGCATTTTCTAGTGAATTAGAACATGAGCAAAATATACCAACAAACCCATTCTTTGTCCCACGACATATTTCTTTCACCACTCTGAAAAATCATAATGGTTTCTTTTAGATGCATACAACAACAAAGTGGAAATATGGAACTTAAAAAAAAAGAATTTTCAAACAGTAAAAAAACCACACTTGCTCCTTGACAAATCTTTTTCATTTCAGATTATTAAGTTTTTTTTATGGTGCAAAATGAGAAATGTAAAATAAGGAGTATGATATTCATTTGTAAACCAATTTTAATTTTGTTTTCTTTGCATATAGATCAGCTTTAAACGTAACTTAATGTACACTCCTGAATTTTATTGTAGTGCAGAGAATTTAGCTCTTCCGTTTCTTCTGGAAAAGCTCCATGACTTGAGGAAATCTCCCAAATGACATTATATTGCTGAGTGACAGTTCAGCTGCTCACACTCAGTAAGACTGTCCACTAATGACAAAGTATGCCGTATTTTGAAAAAAAAAAATGTAAATAGAAGAGCAAAGAAGTAGGAGTCAGGAGTTCTATGGGTAGGGATGGAGCTCACTCACTTTCTTACTGGAGTCTTTGCAATGCATGGCCATCACTGCCATCAAAAGTTCTGGGTTCTCACACTGAGTGATCCTCCTCCAGCCGAGAGCCTCAGGATCAGGGAAATGCCGTGCTCCTTCAACTTTGCCTTGCTGGTGCTCACCAGTGGCAGCTCTTCTTTGCTTCCTCAAATATAACTAATTTCCCATGCCTTAGCTCATGAAGACATTTGGAAAGGAGTAATGGATAGCATTTATTGGGTATTTTTTAAAATACCATTATAAAGAGTATGGGTGTGCACTCCTGTTGTCTGAGCACTTGGGAAGTGGTCAGGAGGCAGGAGGACTCTAGCAAGTTTGAGTCCAGATGAGATTTTGTAGCCAGACCATCTCCAAAAGAACCCCACAAACCACACACACACACACACACACACACACACACACACACACACACCCCAAAACAAATGAACAGAAAAGCAAAGTTCTTTATCGTAGAGGTACACAAGTTTTCTAGAGCAACAATGCTAGTTATTTGTTTTGGAATAGATTTTAACATAAATATCCCCGAAAAAGATATTGTTCCCTATAATTCTTTGTGGTGTTCAGTTTTTCACTTAGGGACTTAGCAAGAGAGTCCATGGTTGAGGAAGAAACAAATCTTATGCCCTCGGGTCTTAGCGTGAAGCTGAACATGAACTTCTGTCAGTCCCAGTGGTAACTGGGAGATTTAGGCGTTTAAAACATTTTATTTATTTGGTCCTATGTGTGAATGAGTGTGTGCACTATGCTCTGTGTGTGAATGAGTGTGTGCACTATGCTCTGAGTGTGAATGAGTGTGTGCACTATGTTCTGTGTGTGAATGAGTGTGTGCGCTATGCTCTGTGTGTGAATGAGTGTGTGCACTATGCTCTGTGTGTGAATGAGTGTGTGCACTATGCTCTGAGTGTGAATGAGTGTGTGCACTATGCTCTGAGTGTGAATGAGTGTGTGCACTATGCTCTGTGCGTGAATGAGTGTGTGCACCACAGTGCCCATGAGAGCCACAAGAGGCTGTCTGGTCACCCTGGGACTGGAGTTGTAGCTAGCTGTGAGCCAGGACTTGGTTCTCTGCAAGAACAGCCAGTGCCCTTAACCACTGAGCCACCCCTCCAGCTTTAATTTGGACTTCAACCCTAACCCTAACCCCAACCCCAACCCTAATATAATACCTGTGCTGTGGAATTCTCCCTGGTAGAAACTCTCTCTGAGAACTAGAATACAATTGGCAGAATGCTTGCCTAACATGCAAGGCCCTTGGTTTGATTCCATTACAAGAAGTAAGGAAAGGTGCACACCCTTAATCCCCGCACTCGGGAGGCAGAGGCAGGTGGATCTCTGAGTTCGAGGCCAGCCTGGTCTACAGAGTGAGTTCCAGGACAGCCAGGGCTACACAGAGAAACCCTGTCTTGGAAAACAAAAAAACGAAACAAAACAAACAAACAAAGAAAGGGAAGGGAAGACCCTGATTCTGGCAGTTCTCTCCGCAAGTTCACCTCAGGTTTCACCAGATGTCAAAGCTCCATAGATGTTCTCCAAGATCTGTTCTTCCATTCTCTATTTCAGTAACTTCCAAGAATTCCCCAATTTTAAATTATTTGAGATAAATGAGCACACAAGATCCACTGTCTTTACAGAATGTATCAGTCATATCTTCTCATGTGCTTGCTAACTGTCCTACAAAGGTTTCCAAGCCTAGACAAATAACTCTTGTAATCAAACCGCATTTTTGGTGTGTGTGTATGTGTGTGTGTGTGTGTGTGTGTGTGTGTGTGTGTGTGTGTGAGAGAGAGAGAGAGAGAGAGAGAGAGAGAGAGAGAGAGAGAGAGAGAGAGAGAGAGAAATTTCTCCATGGAATTTATAGGTATTTCCATTCAAGCTGAGCAGCAGATAGATGGGTCTCTCCTAAAAATCTGGTCTGCCATTAATCTTACAGATCCTCAAGACCATAGCTGTCACAACCTCCTCAGTTCAACTCTCAAGAGAAATTAATTGACAACATAGAGTTCTGAGTAGCTGGCATGTGAAAGACACCCAGCTATACAATTTCACATCTAATCAAGAAAGATGGGGATCAGGGTTGGCCTATTGTCTTTCTGAATCTGTTTCTGGCTGGAATCCAGCTGGCTCTAATGCTGCCCTGAAGAGTGATGTGGGCAGAAGATGGAAAAATGTTCGAGCCAGACAATCAGTGTCTGTGAGAGTGTCTTCCATGTTGTCAGAAGATGCCAGGGCTAGCAGTGGATTTGCGCTGATTGGTGTCCTGAAATTCTTAATGACCAAAGTATAATTTCTAGCCCATTTATCTTTGGCCACTGTAACTGTGACTGTAACGAGGGTCTGCACATGGAAGGATATATGATATCCAAGCCATGCTTAACAACACAGGCTTAAACCTCAATTTCTGCCTTAGTGAGTCTAACAACCCAAGGATGAGAAAGCACAATCTTTGAGGAATGGCAATAATGCAGATTTGTGCATAACCCCAGGCTAAAGTGATGACAAAACTTTCAGTGGAAAGCGAGCACCCAGAAAAGGAGATCACTGATGGCTGGATGGGTTTGGGAAAGGAAGTGGCACTGAGGTATGGGGGTGGGCATCAGGGTTGGGGTGCTGGGATCTTTCTCTTCTAACCAAGATGGCTGAGCTTTGGCCTGTGGGACCATTATGGGAGTCAGGCTCAGCTCAGCGTGCAGTGTGAGCGAGTGGTTTATAACAGAGGAAAGGTGTAAGCTCAGGCTGCCTGAGACCAGTTTAGTCAAGAGCACAAAAGTACATGGGGGAGGATGGGGGAGAGTGATGGGAAAAGTTGTGGATGTCCATAAGTGGAAGCTATAAAAACTGTTAGGAACTATTCTCAAGTAGATAACATGAAAGAAAGACCCGTCCAACAGAGGTGTACAAGGTTAGTGGAGACCAGAGTGGGTGGGGCTCAATCAGAACCATAAAGGGCCGCAGACTGTCCCGATGCCTCTGTCTGTCCACTGCAAGGATATCTTCGTTGTGTTTGATTTGAGACAGTCTCACCAAATAGGTCCTATCTGGTCTGGCCTTACTCTGTAGACCAGGCAGCCTTGACCTTTCCAGCCTCTACCTCCCAAGTGTGAGATTACAGACATAGGCCATTGTGTCCGCTCAACAGTTTGTCCCTGCAGGCTCAAGGAAAGAGCAGACCTTGCCAATGAAAGAGAAGAGTAACTGATCTAGATGGAGAGTAGAAACATAAAGGCAAAGAAACAACATGTTCCTTCAAGACTATCAGTTTGCTTCTAATCTCGCTGCTGGCCACAGCCTGGGGCTGGGACCCGGTTCCCAGTGTTTGCCCCGTTTCCCATGACATAGTCTGCTTCTTTTTCTTTGCAGTAACCACTGCCATTATTCAGCACATTGTTTCCATTTCCATTTGAGTCTTGATAAGTTATCAAGGAAACAACAAAATATGCATTTTAGTTTATTATTTACTCACTGTGAAATTTAATTCACACGAACCAAAGAGGCTGCAGAGGTTCAGCTATTCTATAGTCCTATGCCTCTGCTCCTGATTTAGCTGTAGACTGGACCAGACTGGTACTGGAATATTAGTAGATATTCTTGGAGCAAAATGGCTAATCAGAGTAACAGTTGTTAAACATGTATGTTTTCTTGTACTCATGAGTGTGTGTGTGTGTGCGCGCGCATTCACGCTCTCGAGTGTGTGTGTGCAAATGCATGTGAAGGCCAGATTACAAATTTTTTTTTTTTTTTTTTTGGTTTTCTGAGACAGAGTTTCTCTGTGTAGCCCTGGCTGTCCTGGAACTCACTCTGGAGATCAGGTTGGCCTCGAACTCAGACATCTGCCTATATCCCTAGTGCTGGGATTAAAGGCGTGCGCCACCACTGCCCAGCCAGATTACAATCTTGGGTGTCATTTCTCAGGTTCCATCCATGCTGGTTTTTGAGACAGGGTCTCTCATTGGCCTGGAGCTCGGCGAGTAAGCTCAGCTAACTGGTTCAGCCAAGGAATCCCAAGGAAAAACTGTTTCTGCTTCTCTGGTTTACAAGCTGCCACCCCACCTGACTTTTTTTTTTTTTTTAAATGAGGATGCTGGGGGCTTAACTTTATACTTGGCAAAGTAAACACAGCTAAGCTCGCTCCTCAGCCCAACATGAAAGTTTTCATATTTGTTTATTCTTTGTTTTCTATCCTTATTTTTGTGTCAAGAAAATGAGTCCATGACTTCATTTTCTTTTATTAAGAACTCTGAATTTCTCCAATTCAAGAAGACTTTGTGACTCTTATAGATAGGCCCAGATGCTTAACCTGTGGAAACACATCTCAGAATTGGAATTTAAAATTGAGCTATTCAGAGAATTGGATGAGGCTGTGCACACCTGTTATCCTCGAACTTTTGGGCTGGAGGCAAGAGCTTCATCAAGCTCATCATTGGCTTGATAACATAAAATTCTGTTTCAATGTAAGCTATTGAATAGCAGCTCCTGTTCCATGGCCTGACTGAAGAGCCTCCCTCAAGGATATCATCCCATTGAGCTAGGTGAGTGCTAGAGGAGGCCTGGGGCTGTGCAGCTCAGCCCCGAGCTTCATTGCATGTGATCGATATCGATCTGACTTCAGGGCTCGGGTATTAGGCCTTTCACTCTCATGCTGGAAGACAGTTCAGTTGCCAGCCATTAATGGATTTCAAATATAAACTGGCTCATGTCAATCATGCCCTCATGCCCAGCAACGCTGAGTGAGAAATGGATTACAGGTTCTGAGACTCTAGCTGGCGGATCTCCCAATGGAACCAAAGTAGTTGGTTCAGAGCACTCAGTTGCATAATATAATCCAGGCCAAAGTCTTCATTAAAAACTTGACTGGAACCCAAATCCCTTTTGAGGAACCAGAATGCTGTCAAGTCTCCATGGTCATTGCTATTTCCACACATTTTGATGAACTGGAAAATGCATTTCAAGGGCTGGAGAAATGGCTGGGTAATTAAGAGTGCATACTGCCCTTGCAGATAACTACCCTTCAGTTCATTGCACCGTTAATGGCTGACAATCACCTGTAACACCAGCTCCAGGGGCTCTGGTGCCCTCTTCTGTCCTCTTCTGGTGCCTGCACAAGCATGCACACATACACTTGTACACATAATTACAAATAAAATAAGTGTTTAAAGAAACATATTTTGATTGCAAATCATGCTGGTTCAAGCTCCATGTTCCTTCAATCATGGCACCTCCAGGATACAGTGCGAGAGGATGAGATGACCAACGTGGTCATCCTCTCTAAAGAAAACAGTAGCTAAGCCTGGAACCCATCTATTGCATTAGGTTGCTGCTTGCCTAAGGAATGCTTCCTGTGTCTTACAGACACTATTACAGGACTGAAATAAAATGAATAAAAGGAGAAAGCAAGACTTCTGAGGAGGTAGAAATGGGAGACTAAAGAATTCACGGCCAGGCTTGGGTGCATAGAAACTTCCAGGCCAGCCTGACATCTTTTCCCAAATCTTAAAATAAAGAACTATGCTGTATGTGAATTACCTTGATTGGATCATTGCATATTGTAAATGCGTGTCAAATGTCACACTTGACTCCACAAATTTGTCCAATTACCAAAGAACTTCTTGTTTTGTAGGAAAGAAAGGGGTCTGTGAGTGTGTATATCATTTGTAAAACATGTCATTTATACGTCCTGTAAGAGATTATCAATCAAGCCCTTCCACGGTAAAATCTGGAGGTTTAGGAGCAACTTAAATATTTCGTCTCTTTTGCCTCTGGATTCCTTAAATTTTATGTTCCTTTCCACCAGCATTTTCTTAGCTGAAAGAAGAGAATTCTAAGTGTTTTGCAGAGGTAGTGTGGTGTTCTGACTTGAAAAGTCACTATTTTCCCACACTTAGAAATACCAGAATTTTACTTGGCCAATCAATGATCTCCTTTCCCTCCTCTCCATCCCTTCCCCTCCACTTCCCTTCCCTCCCCTCCCCTCCCCTCCCCTCCCCTCATTGTCCCTCTTCTTTCTAATCTTAGAAAAGGTTCTTTTTAGTCTAAGGGGAAATGTCTTAGTTCTGAAAAGACAAGTTGGATTCCTGTTTCATATCGATCTCCTTCCGCCATGTGGGATCCCAGGACAGAACTCAGATTGCCTTTGCCTACTGAGTCATCTCACCTGACCCATCTCTCCTTTTTAAGGCTTCGGTTTAACTGGCAACACCAGTATCTCTGCCTGATGTGTCAAGACAATCTGGAATCTGACTTGGTTTAAACAGGACCTGACACACTTATTAGAGATGTGTTCAGAGTGCTAGCAGGGCCAGCCATAACTGCCTCTTCTCCTTCCCTGATCACTCCTCTCTTCCTTTCCCTTCGTTTTGACGGAGATTCCATTTATGGTACAAATAGGCAAATGCAAGAACTGAAGGGCAAGTAAGTGTCAGCCAAACAAGTCTCCTCTGAAGCCGGTGAAGGGGCAGGTTAGAAATCTTGGGCCATTCTGACCTGTCTGCCTATGGCCATGTTCAGCCAGCCTCAAGTTCTAGCTCCTCCAACAGGGGGCTCTGTTGGCACCCCTTTTATTTAATTAGCACTAATAATCGACACTATCACAAAATTATCTGCACTGCTACGGAGTGTGTGTGTGTGTGTGTGTGTGTGTGTGTGTGTGTGTGTGTGTGTGATTCCACACACAGTGAACCTAGATATCCTTTCAGGGAAAGCAGGGTCTCCTTTGTCATTCTGAACGTCTCTCCACACACAGGATACACATATGTGCACAGTTAAGTTCTCAGCCAAGGTGATGCTTTCTTTATCATGTTCGTTTTGAACTCTGGTTGTGTTTAGGAGACCCACCCCGGCTCTGTGTTAGAACATGGAAGCCACGCTTGAAAGTGGACTCTGCACTGTTGCATGCTGAGTGCACTCCTAAATCCCCGTAATAAACGCAGAGATACAGAGAAAAGAATTGGTAATTCATGGAAAGCCTGGTCTATGCCAAATAAAAAAATAGTCCATATCCTATGACTTTACTATCTGTCCTGTTCCAAACCCCTTCTTTGCTTTGAGCGGCATGAAGCTCTCAGGAGGGAGATGCAGAACAGGGTTTGTGGGGGCTTCTCCTTCTGGGATGTGCTTCCTGTAAGATGAAAGCTGAACTTTCCCAAATCCTTGGATGCTGCCAAGCCCATCTGTCCTCCAGGACGTTCTTCCTCCTCACTAGATGATTGCTTGTTGGCAGGTGAAGGTTAAGGAGAAGGCTCTGTATGGGCAGGACGTCCATTTGGGGGAGCATGTCATGTTCTAGAAAGGTGAATGAGTGCTAAGCCATATTTGTGGTACGAATTTTGAAGATAATATTCACAGGCTCACACTTGTAAAGTGTCAATAAGGACACACTCTGAATCCAAATAGTTATCTCCCTAGCTCATGTGATTCTGCTGAAGCTTACGTCTTAGGACAGTACTGGGAATTAACACAGCAAGCCATGTTACTGGAGTTAGAACGTTCTGTCATAGGAGTGGAGTAGAGAACTGAACGCCCTCATTTTGGTTCTACTTTGATTTTTAGGGGATGTTATAACTGCCTAGAAAAATGGATAGATACATAGGCTGGATGCTATTAGGGCTGTTTTCACTAAAGAAATAAAGGATTTTCCCAAGTTCTTGAAACATTCTGTTTGTGGACTTTTCTGTAGTTTCTGAAGTGGAAATCCTTTGTGGAAGAAGAGTAACAAACAAACAAAACCCAAACCAAACCCACTAGTTCAGCTCATTGCAACCACAGAACCAGGATCTCACATTAACAATTTGTATATCTGGTGAAGATTGGGCCCATGGCAACCTAAGAGTTAGTAAAAGCTTAAAACAGGAGAAATCAAACAAAAGCAAATCTACACGTAAGGAGAGAAAAATACCAGGGCTGATTTCTCTGATTTCAAAACATATACTTTCAAAAAGAGATTGATTATTTTTATTTCTGTGTATAGTACAAGAGGGTGACTGTTAGTGTGTGCATGCAGTGCCCAGAGAGTCCAGAAGAGGGCAGTAACTCCCCTGGACCTGAAGTTACAGAGAGCTGCAACTCTCTGGATGTTGGGACCCAGGCCATCTGGAAGAGCAGGAAGGGCTCTTACTCACTGAGTTATCTCTAGAGCACCCAGATTATCTGTAATTAGGTGCTTAGGTGTTGAGGCTCCACCTTATAATACACAGTTCTCCTTAGAAAATTCCTTAAAGCTCTTCAGTTCATTGTCACATTAGAAAACTCATATGTAGTGTAGGCTGGCCTTTTGAACTTGTAGTAATCTTAGTGCTTCAGCCTCCCAAGAGCTGAAGCTCAGGGAAAATCCTTTAGATGTATTAATTATTATTGTGCGTGCTCTCACGTGTGCATGAGTGTACTGTCACAGAACCATCTTTGGGAATTGGTTTGCTCCTTCTATTTTCACGTGGGCTATGGAAATTGAACTCAGGTTGCCAGGCTTGGCTGGCAAATGCTTTTACCCTCAGAACTGCCTCAGGACAGCCTTCTTTATTTAAACATGAGCCACCTGGCTCTTGGCAGTTCCCAGATTCCTCCTGGTTCTAACTTTTTAACCTTGTGTTGGAATTTGTACAACATGAATCTCCAGATCAATTCTGGGAGATTCTACCTTTTTTTTTTTTTTTTTTTCCAAAACAGGGTTTCTCTGTATAGCCCTGGCTGTCCTGGAACTCACTATGTAGACCAGGCTGGCCTCGAACTCAGAAATCCGCCTGTCTCTGCCTCCCAAGTGCTGGGATTAAAGACGTGTGCCACCACTGCCCGGCTGAGACTCTACTTTTGATAATGAAGACCCTTCACCCAGAAACACAATGTCTGAACCAACCTCGGCCACTGCTGCTAGACAGAGGTGTGTCGCTCTGTTCCTTAGATTCATATTTTAGAAACATAGAAATTGTTACCTACATTGGCACTGTGTTGTTAAAAAAAAAAAAAACAAAAAAACAAAGAAAAGCCCATATCTTAGTAATCCCAGAGCCTGAGAGGTGGAGACAAGAAGATCCTGAGTTTTGGGGCAGCCTTAGCTACACAATAAAATTTTCTTAAGGGGAGCTTGGGCCACAGGGCCCCACACCTGATCAGCGCCGGGACAAAGATCCCTCGCCGGAGATTGCAAGACCCAGCGGAGGGCCAAAGACACGCCCCACAGCTCACCAGACCACAGAGACTGACCGCCAGCAGCTTCCGGCGACGGCCGGAGACCTCAGCTTGGGCCACAGGGCCCCACAGCTGATCAGCGCCGGGACAAA
>CM052702.1:31896548-31924553 GCA_028551405.1 Uromys caudimaculatus | reverse complement strand
GTCAGTTCTTTTTCAAAGATCTTGAGACAAGCCTGCAGGGGAGGGGCCCGCAGGGGCAAGGCCTCTAGTTTTCAGTGGCGTGGGGGAAGGGGTGGATATGTTGGGGGTGATGTTTTAGTTTCTTTCCATTTCCTGACCCACTGCAGTGGCAGCCCAGGTGATCAGAGTGGAAAGAAGACCCTTTGACCTTTCCAGGCTCCTGAAAATCTGTCAAATGACCAGTGTCCTTCCACAAGCACATTTTGCTATGTGGAATACAAAGCTTATGTGAGAGAATTTCTTGCTCAGTTGCAGTTCCTGAAAAAAGGTACCAATGGAAGATTCCGTGTTCCCTGGTAGATACAGAGTTTGGGAACAAGTGAGGGACTCAGGCTGACTGCATTTAGCTTTGTGTTAAACTTGTTTTAGAGATGATGAGCCCTTCTCTGTCTTGCCTACATGTTGTTTTTCTTAATCAATTACTTCTGGAAGCCTGACCTAAATCCTTTGTTTATCTGGTCTGGTGTGTGTGTGTGTGTGTGTGTGTGTGTGTGTGTGTGTGTGTGTGTGTGTGTGTGTGTGTGTTTTGTCAGCCTGTATGTTTGTAAATCATTTGCTTGCCTGAATGCCTATGGAAGCCAGAATATAGCACTGGACTCTCTAAAACTGGGGCTATAGATGGTGTGAGCCGCCGTATAGATACAAGAAAGTGAACCTGGACCCTCTGACAGAGCAGCCAGTGCTCTAAACTGCTAAACCAGTTCTTACGTTGTTTCTAGGTCTTTCTGGATTGATTGCCAGAGGAAGAGAAGGGATCTTGGAGAATGGTCCACTTTGGCTGCCTTTGCTCTTTATTATCCTTAGTGCTGAACTCACGGCTTGCTCCTCCCACAGCTTGCACTGGCTCAGATCCCTCAAGGCAGCTACTCCAAATCCCCATGGCCAGAGCTACCTTTCTCCTTCCAGCCCTCCTAGCCCTACTTCTTGCTTTTGGAAATGCTAACTAAGTAGAGCACAGAGATAGAAGGAATGGTGGAGTGACAGAGGTGAGCTCATTCCAACATTGTGGGTCAAGATCGAGTGCACCTGTGTACTTCCCATGGTTACTAATTGTCTAATAGTAGATATGATGCAATATATTGATATATAGGGAATGTTTTATTCATAACATTCTAAGGTAAGTTCCCCTGTATCCATCTTTTTTTTTTTTGGGGGGGGGGGTTTCAAGACAAGGTTTCTCTGTGTAGCCCTGGCTGTCCTGGAACTCACTTTGTAGACCAGGCTGGTCTCGAACTCAGAAATCCGCCTGTCTCTGCCTCCCGAGTGCTGGGATTAAAGGCGTGCGCCACCACAGCCCGGCCCCTGTATCCATCTTACAGACACTTATCTAATCATTGTTTGTTCCCCTGTTCAAGGGTTAGAATAGACAAGTAATCTCTGGATTGGAACGAGGGCTTGGGCTATCCAGATCTACAGCCACAGCTGGTATTTTAAGTGACAGAGGGGCAACTCATAGGTGTGACTCCTATCAGAGTCATCAAGTGATGCTGAAATAGGTGGGAATTTTTTACCTAACAATCTTGACTTGGGACAGTAATTTCACATTTTGACTACAATTGGTGCTTTCCCCTAAGGGCTCTTAAATCAAACCAATTGAATTTCATGCTTGTTCCTCCTTTGCGATGATGGATGAAGAGGAAGCACTAAGAGTGGTCTCATGGCTCTGAAGGGGGTTACTAGAAAACGCCCTCAGGGTCTGAGTGTCTCTGTGAGCTGGTGAACACACGTTATGTCCTCTGTGGAGATGAACGTAAACCAGGCTAGTCCCCGTCACCTTACCTGAGGAGCCAACAAGGTAAAATAAGCAAATCACCAAAGCAGGCTAAAATAAAGCAATTATGCCAGGTACAACGTATAACTAGCTAGCAAAGGACCAGCATGGAGAGAAGGCTGCCATCAGTGTGAGTGGCTGGGGGCCTTGGGAATGATCCTTTGCATACACAGGCGTATGAATGTAGAACCAGAAAGAACCACGTGGCCTGAGGGTATAGCTCAGCGGAGAACTCTTGCTCAGCACACAGAGGCCCTGGGTTCCATTCCCAGACCCCCAGATGAACAGCGTACATGATATGAGCTCACTTTTCACTCAGCAAGTTTGCAAATGATTAGGACAAAGAGACTTAGAAGGCGCCGACACTGACCTGGTCACTGTAGTAGGGGGCAAGACACAGCTTTTGCTGTGGTGGGATGGGCTGGGAATATGGCTGTGGGACTGAGTTTATCAGTGAGCCAGCATGTGAAGGTGCAGTTCATCTTTCCGGGGCTTTCCGGGCATGAGGCCTCAATCGCCAGCACATTCACAAACAGGGGAATAGAGACAAAGAGGACCAGTTAGGCCGGGCAGTGGTGGTGCACGCCTTTAATCCCAGCACTCGGGAGGCAGAGACAGGCGGATTTCTGAGTTCGAGGCCAGCCTGGTCTACAGAGTGAGTTCCAGGACAGCCAGGGCTACACAGAGAAACCCTGTCTCGAAAAACCAAAAAAAAAAAAAAAAAAAAAAAAAAGAGAGAGAGAGAACCTGTTAGGAGACTTCCGACATCCCACATGTAAGAGAATCTTTGCCCTGGAGTAGTAGCCGCAGGCCAGATGTGGGAGATATATTAAAGGAAGGACTCAGGATTTGATGACAGACTGGCTGTAAGGGAGAGGGAATGTTGAGGTGGAGGGAAGAGGCTGGGGAGAGGCTGGGGGGGGGCTGGGGGGGAGGCTGGGGAGGGGGGAAGTTCACAGGTTTTTCCCCTTCCTCTCCAGCACAGTGAGATTGAATTGAAAATATTTTTAAACAGAAAACATTTTCAGGCATTTTTTTTAACCTGTAAAATACCTTCTTTTGAATTTTTTTTCATGGATCTTACATAAAGGTGAGTTAATCATATGGCCTCATACTTAATTTTACACAGGAGCCTTTGTCCCAATGTCAATAATGACAAAAATACAAATATTTAGAGTAGCTTATTACGCTGAAATTCCCTTAAATTCATTCTGGCTATGAACAGTTTTGCATGCAGAAAAAAAGAACCAGATGTCCTGACTGGACCCATTAGGTGGCCCAATTCACACTGCAAAGGATGGGGACATGCAATACTATACACAACTCGGTAGTGGAAATCCTCCTTCGAGGACTGAAAGAGCAGAAGTTCCAAATCCCAAGTCGTATTCTATGCACAGGGAGTTAGGAAAAGTGTCTCTCTTGCCACTTGGCTGAACCATGACTATAGAAATGGTCACAGCAATCTGTCTGATGGCCCATTAAGTTCCCCAGACAGAAACAGAATACAGACACTCATTTTAGTATCTTGATGGAGGTCCCATTCAATCTGTCAAGACCCTAATTAATGTATTTCAGTCAGTCCCCCTATCATAAAAGTGAATTTTGTAACTTTCATGAATCAAATGTTCCATTCATCTCTCAGAAATGTCCCCTCAATTCAGATTCAGGTAGAAGGACACAGCTACAGGACACACAAAACCTCACCCTGCTCAGCTTATTTCCCTGAGAGGGACCCCTGTGTGTTCAAACACTCCCGCAGCTGTTAGAATACTGATGGGAATTTCATGTGTCAGCAGCATAGTGTTGTCAGGAAGAGACCAAAGTCACACTGAGGGATGTAGAAGTCACCACAAATAAGTCTCTCAATGTTTGCAATCTGGACCGAGTAGATCCAGATTTTGACAAGAAATGGAGATTGCTCTGTGGGCACTGTCTTTTAAGTTAGCACTTTCTGTTCAATGAGTTATTTTGCACTGCTTTGTTAGGGAGACAAAATGTAAGTTTGTGTCTTCAAGGTATGAATTTACTATGTTCCAACACTCAGGGCAACACTTGTGCCCTGTTGCCTTGGACAGGTGATTCTTTGCGGTGGGAGAAGGGGAGTCTTCCATATTGATCTACCTCCTGACCAACCAACTTGGTGATCAGTCTTCAGGCATAGGCTCCTGGTACCCCTGTGGGGCTTCCATTCATAAGCAGAACCTTGTCCATGCTTTTGTTAGAGTACCAATGTGGGACATTTCCTTGAGTGAAAGCCAGCCTAATAGCAGGACTTTATGTTGTCCTGAAATAACGCTACAAAGGTACCAAATGGCCTGGTCAGTAAGCTCTGAGTCTGCTCCATGTCGTAAGGAGCTCCCATCTTGATGTGATGGGAGATATTAGTCTCCCTTTCTCTATTCACTTTTGAAATTCAGTTCTACAGCAAAGCTAATATGGAATGAATGGAATTCCAAACGGCCTCAGCTTATGAACTAAGTCCTATTTCACTTGGGTTATGTAATATTGGGGGCTCAGATAATGCTCAGAATCACTGGCGAGAGAATGCTTTTCACTGAAGATGTTCAGACCTTGGCCCCAGGACATCCTGAACACCAAACATCTCAGCACCGTACTGGGATACTGCTTTTGTCTTTTTAAAAAAAGATGAGTTTTTAAAGTCAGCTCTATGATTATAAAAATATAAGACTGAAAGCTGAAATTGAATGCTAGAGACCTTAAGTCAAATCACAGAGTCCCAGGCATTCATCCTGTTTCGATGCCTGTTACATAGCTCTTACTTGCAAACAGCCCAGATGCAGTGTTGTGTACAAAAATCTCTCACCTGCAAAGGCTAAGGACCAGGTTGGGTTTCTCTACCCAGTTCGCACTCCCTGTAGGACCAGGTTCTTCCATAGTGCAGGTATATGGTTTCTCAGAAAGTAAGTCAGTCTCTGAGAGCAGTAAAAGAAGTAACCCAGACTCACCCATCTTGCTCAAACACTTGAAAAATAAAAATACCCTTTTAATACCTCAGAAAATAAGGCACCAATTTGAAAGGCTCTGTTTTTAACGACATAAGCTGTAGTATGTAATGTCCCTTGTTATATTCCATTCAATTAAATCCTGGTGGGTGATTTTGGCAGAGCAGTTAGCCACACATCAGATGACAACTCACTTACTGTTGCTCGGCACCCGGATGACCATTAATTTCCAATGACTAATTTGTAATTAAAATCTTTTTGTTTATTTGTTTATAGCCGGGGCTGAACATCTATTTACATTTAATTAACACTGTCTAAAGCCTATAAATGCAGCGAGTTTAATGATCCATCCAGATATGCTACTTTAGTTTTTCCTGACTTGTAAAACTCACACACAGATCTGCAAGTGAATTACATCCATCTGCTCCCCCTGCAGCTGCAACTGGGCTACGTTAGAGAGCGATTTCCTCCTACCTCCCCTGTTTGCTTTGCTTCCAGCTCTAAGTATTTTTGTTTCAGAGCCGACCCAAAGACTGCACCGACGGTAGCCAGCCCCTTTCTCCTACGGAGTTCCCAGACTTAGTCTCAAAAATGATTAAAAACCACTCTTGCTCCATCCCAAATCGACCCAATCTACCTTGCACAAATTCGGTTAACAAAGCGTTTCCGACTCTGCCGGCTGGTCATAGACCCTTAGAAGAATCAGGAGAACAAAACAGCTTCAAAGTGAACTCTTTAATGGTGAGCGCTAATATAAATGCTTTCTTGATGAGCAATCTGCACCTACTTTTCTGTGCCCATAACCGGGACCCCAAGGCACCGGGCTCCCAAAGACAGTTTTCCTAGTTACACCTTTTAAAGCAACGCACGAGAAGCCTTAGCGCTACAAAGACAGTCGAGCCGGAGCTATGTGCACTGTTATCTGTCAGCCTTACAATAGCAGCATTGATGGAACGGCGAGGATCGGCTTTGACAAGTGTGCTGGACTAGCATTACATTCCAAACTACGGCGAGAGAGAAGGAGAGAGCGAGAAAGAGAGGAAGAGAGGAGAGGAGAGGAGAGGAGAGGAGAGGAGAGGAGAGGAGAGGAGAGGAGAGGAGAGGGGAGAGAGAGAGAGAGAGAGAGAGAGAGAGAGAGAGAGAGAGAGAGAGAGAGAGAGAGAGAGAGAGAGAGAGAGAGGAGAGGGAGAGAGAATATGAATTGATTTGGTGTATTTACTTTACCTGAAAATACTGCGTTTCTTGTGACTGCTGCAAATGAATTCCTCCTCCTCTTCCCCAAAGCCAAGTCCTCGGATTTGCCTGCAACTCTCACTTGGAGAAGACCACACAGCTCCAGTAGGGCAGCCTTCCTTCTTTTAATCCCCACTCGAATGTGATGACACACACTAACCCCAACCATCTGTTGAAACCCGTCCTCAAGCACTCAGCACAGTGCTGTGTCAAGACAGGCTGCCCAATCCAATTGCTGGGGCTGAGAGTCTCGTACGGATTGGAGGCGGAGGGCTGGGCAGGGACGGGGAGGTCGGAGAACTCCCCAGCCAAGTAACCTGAGATTTTCGGAGAGAAAGGACCGCTACAAAAAGAGGAGTGGGAGGTGCGGCGGGGAAGGTAGAGCGAATGAATTATTCTGGTGGCCAGTTGTGCGTTACTTTTCACAAGTCTCTGTGCTCCTGGGTGGGTGGAGGGGATTCTCGGTGGGATGCCCAGGAACACTAAAAATCTTTTACAGCTCATCTATTGAGGGCAAGGTCCTCTGCAAGCATCCCCCCCCATCACCCCACGGGAGATAAAAGATTCTTCTTGTCATGCTGATAAAGTGTTAAATGTGGGAGTAGTTTGCACTGAAATGTGACATCTACATTTTGAAATCTAAACTCCTACCTCCCTTTGATTGGGGGCGGCTGCCTCCAACATTCCTGGAAGGGCTTGGGGGGTGGTGTCGCAGCTTGGAGCCGAAACTTCTTTTTCTCACTGGGCTCTTCACGTCCTCCCCGGCTAAACCAGAGACGCTGAAAACCACTTCGCTCTACTTCTCTTAAGCAGCTCTCGCTTTCCTAGATAAAGGTGGCCTTTAATCACTTCCTACCTCCACAGTCATCCCTGGATTACAGCTCTAGGTACTAGAAGACTACACTCTGCCAGTAATTATTTTTATTGGTTTCCAGTTAATTGTGCTTATAACATCCGCATAGCTCATGCATCTCATTAACAATTTTGCTTTGAAATGTTTTCAATTTGGGGTTGTTTTAATACATCCTTCTTGTGTACTTTTTTTCAAAATGCAGTTCCTCTGAATTGTTTTTATGAAAGTAATTACATTGATACACTGATTCAGAAATTCAGGGAAGTGTTACATTTGTTACATCTAAGAAGATATTGAGAAATAAATTCATTACTTAAAAAAATCTTATCCTTTCAAAAATTCCATCAGACATGCAAAAGGAATTTGGATAATCTTAAAGAGTAAACAGGAATTTTAAATGCCATCTACTGCCTAACTATGCCTGTTGGAAGCTAACATTTAAATATTACACCTTTTCAAGTTTGTGGTGAGAAAACCTGATCACTTATGGGAGTGGGGGGAGGGAGAGGGTGGGAGAGAGATTTAAACTTCCCCAAAGCCTAAAAAAATCCAGATTACAAATTTGGTGTATCAATGTCATAAAAAGAATATTTTTCAGTAACGAGCAACATTGGCTGATTGATTGGCTGATTGGTTGGCTGATTGGTTGGCTTTGTCGATGATGTTGTTTTACGGGTTTCTGTGATGTGATATTAGGATGTTTACAGCTCCTCTTGGTGCAAGTTTCCAAGGCACAGAGGAGAGGAGAGTGACTGTGGAGTGAAGTCTCCCCTACTGAGTCATCCGGAAAAGGGAAGGGAAGTGGGGTGGGGGGTGGGAGCTCTGACTTAATTTGCTTAGTATCTTCCCAGAGTGATTATAAGGTGTCTGCTTTACAAATTCAGTAAACTACCCCTGACTCCCGAGCACCCACATCCAGATACATAAGCAACACAGACATTGTCAACAATGCAATTGGCAGGACAGGCCTAACACTTCCCTGGGGCACCATAAAATTTTAATAGTGCCAATTACTGTAGGGCAATTTTACTCTGTCTTGTTTTTGGAGGGGTGGGTAACAGTTAATCCAGCCAGACTCAAGTCTGGAACTCTGGATTGCCTCAGCTGCATAGATGGGAAAGACCCCGGAGACATTATTAAGCCAGTTTGCAATCTCTTAAACTGTAAGCTGAGTTACAAAAGTAAAACTTAAGAAACTGTAAAGGTGTTAAATCAGTGTGCTTCACCCACCCTTCAGTCTCCCTTCTAGGAGACATTTCCAAGCAGTACTGACTCTGACTTACATTATTGTTTGAAATGCTTTCAGTGAGAACTTTCCATTCCTTGCTCCACTGTAGAGTTTTTCATTAAATGTCGGCTATCGCTTCTCCTTGACTATCTCAGCTATTCATCCCACTTAGCACTTGTTTTAAAGTAAAAAGTAGCAGGCTGCCATAGATCCAGGCCCATGTGTGTCCTGTGTTCTGCGTAGTGGCAGGCCGTGCTACCTTTCAGGTAGCCTGTAAAACTAGTCCACAACGATTCTTCTTTTTTTTCTTGTTCTGAAATGTTTTTGTTAGGGAAAATCAACTCAACCCCAACCCTGAGGCTGATGCTGCAGGCTGAGGTCCTGGCTCCCCTCTGCAGCCTGCTTACCTCCAGCCTGCCTCCCTGCCCTGGGCAGTGCCGGCTTAGAAGTTAAGAATTTTCCATTACTTCCCTTGCTTTCTCCTTGCCATCTGCAAACAGTTTATTATTTTTTTTTTTTAAGGGAAAAAAAGTGAAATTGATTTTGCCTTGAAAGATCTAAACTTAAAATACATTGTATTTTTAAAGATGATATCCAGCATTGTAAAGTCAGAAGGAGCAGGATGGAGGAGCTCTGTGGGGAATGAATTGCTTCATCCTAGAAACTGAGGCAGGATGCTCCTAAAATGAAAGATTAATAGGTAATGGTGATATTGAAGAATGGCCCCTCCTATTCTGTTCCCACAGTTAAAATGTCCCTTTACTTATTAGCTCCAATTAGTTTCCATGGTAACCGACCAGCCCTTGTAAACCCGGCACTCTGAGCTTCACTCATCTTTGTCTAGACTGGGCTCTCCACCCTTCTTCCTCCACAGATGGTAGTTTAGCTGAGTCTGTATCTATAGCCATATCTCTCATGCACACACAACTGGCACATGAAGGCCCACACTCACTTTTTTTGCTAGCACAATGGTGGCCAAGGGCGAAAGGAAAGTGGCTTTTAATCCCCCAGCTCCAGCAAATGCATCTGCTGCTGCATTAATGTCTGCCTCTTTTGGCTATTGTTTCTTTCCAGTCTTGTTCCATTATCAGCTGTTTGCTGCTCATAATTTCTTTTCAGGGAAACCAATACAGTATAATAAAAACCTCATTAAACAGAAACACCTATCAGAAAGCCCTACACTACCCCTTTTTGTTGAAAGAACCATTAAAGTAAAAAAGAAAAACCACTTGTTTGTCATACCTCAGAAAAAGAGAACAAAGCCAGCATCAAGGTTTACCAAGGGGAGGGGAGGGGGAGGGGAGGACAGTAGAGGGGAGGGGAGGGGGGTCCTGGTATGAGGATTTGGTACACTCAAAGCATCCTGTGTCTTTTCCCCTGATGCCACTTGGCCAAGAATACCAATCCAGGAATCAGGGGGGCTGAGAGAGATGGCCTGGGTGGGGAGGGAGGTGACATCTGCAGAGCAGCTCAGCTCTGAGACAGTGCTGCAGGTGAGTCACGCAGCTATAGTCTGAAACATCAGGGTGTGTGATGGGGCTGGGGTGGGTGTCAGACGAGGGGAAGTCAAAGACCTTGCAACGATGCTTTCAATTGTGAGAACTCAGCAAGCCAGGGATATCCCTAATTTATGCTTATTTGACTTCTTTAGACACAGCTCAGTTAAAAACAAGCTTAACTTTATAGTAAGTGATCTGGAGAGATGGCTCAACAGTTGAGAGCACTTGCTGCTCTTGCAGAAGACCTGGGTTCAATTCCCAGCACCCCTACAGTGGCTTTCAACTTCATGAAACTCCAATTTCAGGGAATCTGATTCATCCTTCTGGCCTTCACCAGCACCAGCCACACATGTGGTGCACTTACATACATACAGGCAAATCATTCATACACATAAAATTATATGAATAAAATAATTAATAGAATAAAAATTAATGATTTTTTTAAAACACTATTTTATTTATGATTTGTGTGTGTGTGTGTGTGTGTGTGTGTGTGTGTGTGTGTGTGTGTGTGTGTGTGTGTGTGTGTTTATTTGTGCCTGAGTGTCTGAGAATATGAAAGTCAGAGGGCAACTTTGTAGAATAGATTCTGTCCTTCCTTTGCCAGGCGTCAGACTCAGGTCATCAGTTTATGTAGAAAATACCTTACTTGCTCTTGCCAGCTTCAAACTCAATTTTAATTTAGTGTTTTTCTATGGATAATCACTTTCTAAATTTAGAGAAACAGTTTAACATCCAGGCTTTTGTATTGGCCATGTTTAATACTGTGAAGATCACATTTTTCTGACACTGTTTTTGACATAAAAAGAATGATTAGGAAATGTGGGTTGGGGAGATGTCTTAGTGAGCAAAGTGCTTGGTATGCAAACATGAGAACCTGGTATGGTGGTTTGAATGAAATGGCCCCCAGTATCCCATATGTTTGAATATTTGCTCCCCATTTGGTAGAACTGTTTGGGAAGGATTAGGAGGCGTGGCCTTGTCAAAGATTGGTGTGTCACTAGGGAAGGTCTTTGAGGTTTCAAAAGACTCATGCCACTCTTAGTGTTTCTCTCAGCCTCCCACTTGTGGATCAAGATAAAAGCTCTCACTTGTTCCTGCCTTGCCTTTGCTCTGCCATTATCGCCTCTAACTCTCTGAACCCCTAAGCCACAATTAAACCCATATTTTTATAAGTTGCCTTGATTATGGTGTTTTATCACAGTAATAGAAAAGTAACTAACAAACCCTGTCTCGGAAAAAAAAAAAAAAAAAAAAAAGTAACTAACACACCTGGGTTTGATCTTCCAGAACTCATATAAAAACAGCTGGACCCTGTAGCAAACACTTGTAATCCCAACAGCGGGAAGAGACTACAGGGGGCTCCCTGGGGCTCCCTGGTCAGGAAGTCTAGCAAAATTGTTAGCTCTGGTTGCAGTGAGAGTCCTATCTCAGAGAGAGAGAGAGAGAGAGAGAGAGAGAGAGAGAGAGAGAGAGAGAGAGAGAGAGAAGCAACTGAGGAAGATACCCAGTGTCAATCTGGCCTCCATATATACATAAACACACATGAATAATCAGAAATAAAATGAACCCAAATCTAATGCAATGTCTTCTCTTTCTCTTCTACTCCTCCCCCTACTTCTTACATTTCTGGGCATCAAATCCAGGCCTCAGCATTCTGGGAAAGTGGTCTAACAGTGAGCTATACCCCAAATATGACATCTGGGGACCAGGACAAGATAAGTGTGAGTTGGAGGCTAGCCTGGACTACATACAAATGGCAGGACAGTCTGGGTATATAATGAAAACAGAGCGTGAGGCTGGCTTCTGAGATCCCCTGTAATCTGAGCATCAGAAGCAGAGACACAGTGCATCCCTGATGAAATTTTTGCTTTGCTGAAAGCACGCCTTAAAATTGGTGTGCTTAGCTCATGGCGCAGGACATGTAAAGTCTCGCGCCACTAGAGACATGTTTAACAATCTGCCCCTTGCCATTTATATCGTAACGTGTCCACAGATGTACTTTAAGTCTTGCAACTGGAACAGCCTGCAGTTCTAGATCACACAAGACTGCACAGCCTCTGGCACTTTATTAATCTCCCTCAACTTAACTTTACTGCCTTTTCCACATTAAGAAGTGAGAAGATGGTTGCTTACCATATGAATTCACGTGCTATGAGACCAGCATTGGACTCAGGTTTGCAGTGGCTGTATGGTTTACTCTTGGTTGATTATCCTCAAGCTAGGGGGAGCTGTCACATCAAACCGTGAGGTTTTGTCTTTGTTTCTCAAGGCAGGTTTTTCCTATGTCATTTTGGCTGGCTTGGAACTTGCTATGTAGACCAGACTGGCCCAGAACTCACAAATCCCCCTGTCTCTACTGGGATTAAAGGCATATGCTACCATCCCTGGATACAGAGAAGGGTTTTGTCAATGAAGCAAAGCTTCTCCACCAGCACAGCCTTAAATAGACTGAAAAGTGAGTGTAGACAAACTTTAAATTATTTGAGGAGGCTGAGGTGGGGTAGAGAATGACTTAAGGAAGAGTGACCCACACATTGGATAGTTTAGTCAAAAATGTTGGGTTCCAGAGAATTATGGCAATGCAATCTTAAATGTCTTGGAAATCAATTCAAAATCCGTATTTGTAGAAAGTGGCTGTCTTAGGTAGGGTTTTACTGCTGTGAGCAGACACCATGACCAAGGCAAGTCTTATAAAGGATGACATTTAATTGGGGCTGGCTTACAGGGTCAGAGGTTCGGTCCAGTATCATCATTAAAGCAAAGTATTAAATGTGTGAGCAGTAATAATGGGATTTCAGCAATAGGAGCCTAAGATTTGGTTACATTGACTTGCAGGTATGGTTGTGGGTAAGTAGTATGGAACATACCCTAATCTGGAAAGTCAAGTTGTCATCTTTGCTTTGTAATATGTTTATTTCCTAACCTTGTTAGTAATGTGGATGAAAGCCGAAAACTGTGGCCGTGGTTTTGACCTGGTATTAAAGCACTTACCCAACCATTGTGAGTTGCCAGAGTCCATCTCCACAGCATGGGGCAAGTAGAAACCTGGATGCAGTCATGGGCATTACTTGATGTCTAGAATGCACAGTAGGAGCTTTTGGAGGGGGAGGGATAGTAGGCAAAAACACACCCCAGGAAGGCATAAGGGTAACCTTGGAGCAGTTACTTCAAGAATTAATCTATTAACTCACATACTTTTCTGTAAAAAAGAAAAACACAGTTCTTTTTAGAGACAAAATTCAGAACTGCAAACATTCTCTTACAATAATTATGTTTTACTATGGTTGCATCACATTTCTGAAGGAGTCGGTGTGAATTCAAACGCACAAAATACTTTCAGCTCTGTGATATTTCCTCTTTAAGCTATCAGAGTGATTCAAATGTGTGGGCATTATTATGTAGGTAAGGACAAGAGAGCTAGCTTTGTTTCATAATTACTGGACAAAGTGGTATTTTCTTATGGCCAGCCCTGCTTTACCCTAAAAAGTGGGACAGACCCCAAGAGACCTCATCTTCTTGTCTTACGTTCATGTACACTTTTCATGTATGGGTTTAGAGGTTTGGGATGTATCCTGGAGATAAATGCCACATAAGTGGTTTTTGAAGCAATAGGCATCCGGCTCTGGACTACAACTTTTCCTTCTCTGGGTCATATGGCAACTTGAATGTAGGGCAAGGATATGCCCCAGTTTCTTGCTTAATGGCGAAGAAATTTTAAAAGGTTTGCAGCTTTTCATCCAGGGACACGTATACAAAAATAAAGTGTTCACAGCTTTCCTGACACTTGCCTGAAAGATTTAAAAGATGAAGCTGAGCTTCCTATGAGTTGAAAAATAAAAAACGATGGTCCAGCCAATAACTGTTCCAGCAATACAGCCGAGGAGAACGTAGAACTGGACATACAAGGCTAATGAATAAAGCGGACATGCTTGTGATCCTAGCACATAGGAAGTGGAGACAGGAGGATCTTGAATTTGAGACCAGAGTCTGGAATGTCCTTTTCCTAGACCTCCAAACCAATTAACTAACAAGTCCTAACAGTCTGGGGGCTAGACGCTATGTTGTCCTTTTCATCTCTCCTTTTTAGACTCAGCACACATGTGTTGACATGGTAAGTCACTTTGTGTGTGTGTGTGTGTGTGTGTGTGTGTATGAGAGAGAGAGAGAGAGAGGGAGAGAGAGAGGGAGAGAGAGGAGGAGGGAAGAGACAGAGAGAGACACAGAGGGGGTGGGGAAAAGGAGTGAAGCAGAGGGGAGGGAGGGGTGTGGGGAGAGGGAGGGGGAGGGAGTAAGAGAGAGGGGTGGGGAGGGAGGGAAGAATGGAGGGAAGGATGAAAGGAGGGAGGGAGAGAGAGAGAGAGAGTTTTGAGGGAGTTTGAGGCAATATCTCCAAGTAACCTGCAAGTCTCTATGTACCAGAGGATAGCCTTGAACTCCCTATCCTCCTGACTCTACCTCCCAAGTGCCGGGATGACAGGAAGGTGCTACCTCTGGGGCAAACTAGTTAAGCCACATAACAGTTTTCAAGAACTGTAGCCTACCTGCCTCACTGCACATGCAGGTTCTACGGCCAGCACTACAGCAGGGCCCCCATTTGCCTGAGATTAGATGGCTTTGGAACTCATTTCTGAGTATGCTTACCTGCTGAGAGCATGGCCTTTGGAAAACAGACTTGGTAGTTTGACATACCTTCCTTCTCACCCCGAGCGTGAACATTTGGGCGTTGGGATGCAGGGCTCAGTTGGTGAGTGTTTGCCTACCCTATTACCCTATGGGAAGGCCATGGCAACACAGACCTGCAATCCCAACCTGTGGGAGGTGGAGGCAGGAGACTCGAAGGTCAAAGTTGTCTTCTGCCACAAAGCAAGTTTAAGGGGGGCACTGTCTACAACAAAGCCTGTTAAAAAAATTGAAACTTAAAAACTAATATAAAAGGAAAATAATCCGTGTCTCCCACTCACCAGTATTGGAAAGTGAGCATTCAGAAGTTCGTGAGAAACAGATGGAAACCAGCCGCCCACACAGACTCTCTATTAGGATGGTCTTCACGATGAACGCAGGGCTTACAGATGCGAAAAATCGCCCTTGACTATGAATATTTAGTGGTTCTGAATTTTCTTTATTGTTATTTTTTTTTAGTTGTTCTTTTAAACAAGTGACAATGTTTGGCTGTTTTGTGGATCCTATGTGAATTTCACAGGCTGAATAAAAATTTAGATTTTTTAAGGTTCTTTTGAAAAGATATTCAACAGATCACTGTTGTTAACTTTCCCATAAGAAAGTCATCCTCAGTCGTTCACAATGGGCTATGAAAAAAACCCTCTATAAAATAATAGAGAAAGGATTGCTTTCCTCTTGATAGTTATACAGTGTAGCTTGCTTATTATTTTGACAGCCACAGCTTTTTTCCCATCAGCTAAATTCCCTGGTGAATCTGCAGAAAGGACAGTCACAATATTTTTGCATTTAAAGGCAAATTTGTCAAGTATTTTCCAACAAATCTCTTTTTCAAAAAAAAAAATTAGGACACCCGTAAGCTGTTAACTCTTTCTTATGCTAAACAGTGCTCTCTGGTTCAACTTAACAAAAGCTTTCCTTTCAAGTAAATATGTCAGAAGCTAACCCCCAAGCAGCTTCTTTCTCTCGGCTTTGCATCAATACAGATCTCTAATTAATGATTTAATTACTTCCAATATTATCATCCACTACAATACTAAAGCCAGAGGTCCTAAGACAACGTTCTTTCAAGGTTCATTACCTCGGATCTTATTTATTTTGAAAGCAAAATTAGTTATCACAATCTTTCTTCCAAAAGACTTCTGGGGATTTTTTTTTTTTAATTTCTTTTTTCTTTTTGGTTTCTTGAGACAGGGTTTCTCTGTGTAGCCTTGGCTGTCCTGGAACTCACTCTGTAGACCAGGCTGGCCTCGAACTCAGAAATCCACCTGCCTCTGCCTCTCAAGTGCTGGGATGAAAGGCGTGTGCCACCACTGCCCGGTTCAACTTAGTATTTTAAGCATCACAAAACGGAGCTGAGGAAGGTCCTAAATTTAGCTCTGGTTTATAGACAAGAGAATTGAGGTTTAGAAATATTAAGAGCTGTGGAAAAATTCAAACATTTAACAAGAAGGAGGGTCTAGACACTAGAATTTATATCACTAATGAGTTTCTCTTTTTCTCAGCACCCTGCATTCTATTTGTGGGAATTTTAAGGTGGTACGGCCATTCACCCCAAGGCTCCTTCACTGTCCTATGACCTCGCTGCCCTCATGTTATGTAGAGAAGTTTTCTGTAATTGTAGAAATAACTTCTGCCAGGCAGTGGTGGCGCACGCCTTTAATCCCAGCACTTGGGAGGCAGAGGCAGGTGGATTTCTGAGTTAGAGGCCAGCCTGGTCTACAGAGTGAGTTCCAGGATAGCCAGGGCTATACAGAGAAACCCTGTCTCAAAAAAACAAAAACAAACAAAAAACAAACAAACAAAAGAAATAACTTCTGGTTTTTGCGCTGAGATGAGACTAGCGTGAGTACTCAAGGAATGGTCTGTAACACACAGAACCCTGGGTTTTAGGTCAACCTGGTAACATAGTGAGTTACAAGCCAACCAAGGTTGCACAGTGAGACCCTGTTTAAAAACAAACAAAACAAAAAAACAAGCAACCAAATAAACAAACAAGAACAGCAGCAATAACAAAACTCCAAAATAAACAAGAGAGAGAGAGAGAGAGAGAGAGAGAGAGAGAGAGAGAGAGAAGAGAGACTGGAGGAGAGGAAAGGAGAAAAAATGGTCCCTGTGACCTGTGTCTTATATTCAGGACTAGGATCGAGTTCCCTCATCAGCTAACAGAAACCTGAATGGCAGAGAAACTAATATGTCTACTTACTCGCATCTACAGTTGCCTAGAGAGTGGCCTCGGGGCCTTTCATTTCTCCTGGCCTCTATACCTTCTGTGGGGCCTAATAGCTACATGTATTTGATTTTTAAAAATAAGGCAGATACCCCCGTGGCAGTCACTAAATAGCTTTCCTAATCAGTCATTTCCAACTTCCTTAATTGGTCCGGGGGGGGGGGGGATTTAAGTTGACACGCCTTATTTTCTCAGGACAAGGCCAAGCATAGTTTCCTGATGCTTCATTTGAACCAGGAGCAAGTTCTAATATCCAAGACATGTCTGATAACAGTTTAAACCACTGAGAACCCAATTATGGGATTAGAAATTAGACTTAAAGGAAGCCAAAGGGGAAATAGGAAGTGTTTCAACATTAAAAAAAAAAAAATTATGGGGTTTTTATTTTCCCCCTGAAATATTTTTTGAATGGTTTTCCAAAATCAGTTAAGGAAAATTTGATGTGTACTGTACCACTTTTATTGCCTGACTATCGACATTTCTTAGGAAATGGGTTAAATTCATTTATTGGTAACTAAGTTCTCCTAAAGAAAATATACAGGTAATCATATAAAAAACCCAAGAGGAAATATATATGGAAATTATTTTCTAAGTATCCACTGAATCTAAGAAGGTCTGCAACGGACCATGAAGTTATGAAGATATTTTCTGAAGAGTTAAATTGGTTAAAATTCACTTTGATTAAATTCAGAATTGGGCCGGGCAGTGGTGGCGCATGCCTTTAATCCCAGCACTTGGGAGGCAGAGGCAGGTGGATTTCTGAGTTCGAGGCCAGCCTGGTCTACAGAGTGAGTTCCAGGCCAGCCAAGGCTGCACAGAGAAACCCTGTCTCGAAAAACCAAAAACCAAAACAAAACAAAAAATAAATTCAGAATTGGGACTGGGAGATGGGGAAGAAGAAACTTAAATACAGCTAATATCCAGGGACTTTGTTTTGGGGAACAGAGCTCTAAAAGGTCAGCTAGTAGAAAGTTCCTCAGATCACAAAGTCAACAAGTGACAAACAAGTGTTTGTATTTTGTTGTTCTGGAAAGCAAACTCTGTTAAAGGGACAGCTTAAAGACCTGCATCTTTCTTTGAGATGCTACCATTATGTGTAACCATCAGACACCAAGCCCATGAAAGAAGGATGTCTCCCACATTGGTCAGCCATAGTTGCCAGGCAGGCAATCTGAAAATAAACAATAAACAGGAAAATTCCACGGGCTCCATTTAGGCTGTTTGAACCTCACTAAAAATGAATTCAATATCATAACGAAGTCAAAACAGAAGTGGAGGTTTGGAGGTGCAGCTCAGTGGGAAGAACACGTGCCCAGCCCCTACAAGACCCAGGTTTCAGCCATCACTGCCAAATGAGTGATAACGTAAAATGAAATAAAGCCGAGGCGGTCTAGACTCCAGGGATAGGAAGAGTCATCAATTTAGGAACATTCAGTGTCCGAAGCACACCTGATCCTTGTCCTTGTTTAAACTGTAAGACTCTTAATTTGAAATGACTTAAAAATCAACGTGAAAACTTTGGGGTTACATAAGGTTACATACATATATTAAGGAACCAGATCCTGACAGAAAGCCCCGAGCCTGTCTAGGGAGCTGGTCATTTGTAATTTCTCTGTTGGAAGTTTATTTGACTTCGAAGGAGGTTTTTACTTGTTTGATTTTGCTGTTGTTTAGGTCAATCAGGCCCCCCACCCTCGTCTCAGCAGTAACCACAGCACTGTCCTAGAAGCACTGAGAACAGGCTTCTCGTGTCCGGACTCCAAAAAAACTGAGCCCAGAATATTTCCTATTAGTACTGATAGATGATTTTAAAACAGGAATTAACCTAATGATAAGTTAGCTATGCATTTAATTTTTAAAAAATTTAGTAGTCCCTACATCTTCCTATATAAACTTCAACGAAGTATGAATTGCCATTTCTCTTAAATACCTTTTTTCTTACACTCATTTCTGAAGTGGTGTTTGGATAGCAAGTTCATGGACATCTAGTGATAATACTACAAAGGAGAAGACAGGCAGGCAGAGATTCAGGGATATTAAAGGATGAAATGGCCACAGCTAGACATATCCATGTCATAGATGTTGGGTTTACATTTGGAAATTTAGAGCCGTGTCCCATAAATATGAAATGCAAAATGGACATTGAATGAAAATGAGGACATGACCTCCCCAAAGTGCGGTTGAGGAGAAGGATTTTATTGTAGATATGAAAGAGAGACTGGCCAAAGGCATCCAGAAGAGTCCAGCTTGAATCAGGCCATGAGAGGAGAGAGAGGAGGGGCGAGCAAGAGAGGAGGAGCTAGGAGGGCAAAGAGGTCATTAATGAGTCAAGGGAGGAGCCAAGAGAATGTGTGGGCGTGGGTGTGGGCGTGGGCGTGGGTGAAACGCAGTTTTTTGTAGGGAAGAGAAAGTGGGGGAAGGGAAGCAAAGCCTAGGCTGGAGAGGTTTAGGAAACAGGGTGAGGTAAGGTGTGTTGCTGGGTGGTGGTGGTGCACGCCTTTAATCCCAGCACCTGGGAGGCAGAGGCAGGTGGTTCTGTGAGTTCTAGGCCAGCCTGGTTTGCAGAGTGAGTTCCAGGACCCAGGGGTGGAGAGGAGGCTCAGGAGAGCCCAGGAGACAAGCAGACACTTTGATATGCTAATAGGCAACAAGGTTATGTGTCCTGAGTTTCTTTGGTATCTGACAAAGATGTCACTCACACTAAAATTATAAAGTCTATCAAAACTCGTCATTTTTGGTGCATACCACAACCATGGTCTACAAACAGAGCAAATACTTAAGAAGAATGAGAAATATCAGTTTTCAATTCTTTTGGAGGATTTTGTGTCAGTTAATGGAATCAAATTTGAAGCTACATTGATCATCATTAGCCACTGGAATTGTTTCCAGGATCCCCATACACACTAAACTCGCATGGGCCAATCAAATGGTGTAACATTTACAGATGACCTGTGCATATTGACCAACATTACTTTATTCAGGATTTCCTATACACCTACTGTCTTAGTTACTTGTCTGTTGCTGTGATAAAATACCATAACCAAGGGAACTTACAGAAGGAAGGGTTTATTTGGGTTTATTTATTGCCAGAGAGATAGGTGTCCATCACTGTTACAGTGAAGAAACATGGTATCAGGCAGACATGGTGGCTCCAGCAGCAGGCCGAGAACTCACACCTCAAACTACAAGCAGCAAGCAGAGAGAGCACACTGGGAATGCCATGAGACTTTTGAAACCTCAAAGCCAGCTCCCAACTTTCTCCAGCAAGGTCACATCTACCAACTGGGACCAAGTATCCAAACATCTGATCCTGTGGGGAACGTTTCCATTCAAACCACCACACCTAGTACAACTTAAGTGATGTGAATGCTACATTGGTTAGGGAGTAGGATTTAACAAAATCTACCTATGTGTCTTCAGAATATTTCTGTTTTGTAGTTAATTGAATATACAGATACAGAATCTATCCAGGGGGAAGGATCAGGGTCCTACAAAAAGTCCAAATACGGGTCCTTTTGTGGTTGGAGAGGCCTGGGTCTGATGCAGAACAAGACCATATACAGTCATGGAAAAGAACCTGTGGGGAGGTCAGGATGGGAAGATAGGCGATTCATCAGGCCTCTAGACATAGACGGGATGGGGGGGGGGGGTGAGGTACCATTAACTGGAAATGGTTTAGAGTTCAATTGGACTGGGAGAGGTAAGATATCATTACGATCTGGAGCTCTTGGCTGGATGAGAGGAAGCTGGTACACAGGATTGAACAGGTTTCATGGAATCGTGAAGAACTGGAGAAACAAGCAAACAATCAGGCCAAGCCATCCATCCATCCATCCATCCATCCATCCATCCATCCATCCATCCATCCATCCAACAAGCAAACAAACAAAACACTACAGATTGGAGCAGAGGTGCAGGCTTTTTGAAAATGGTCAAGACAGGGTCTTTTCTCTGTTATGCTTTAAAACAGGTTCCGAGAAGTGGCACTAAGCACTCAAAGGCTCAGGAACTTTTGTCTGATGGGCCTCACAATAGGGCAGTGAGAGCTACTCTCTACTATTGTTTCTAGGCTTGTGGTCTCAACCTGTGCCCAACAAGCTAGGTTCAGCCACCGTCCTCAATTGGCCAAGTAAATGATACTAATCGTGAAAAAGCAGAGCAAGAACATTTTTTCAGTGTGGCCACGTTGTAAAGAGGGATAAAGAGATCCGGTGTGCCCCTCCCTGGTCCACCTTTTTGTTCTGATTTGTGGGTAAGCTTTACGTGGCAGGCAATAACTCAGCAACCTGCAAGAGTGTGGTCCCACTCACCCAAGTTTCCCCTGGGGCTGGAGAGATGGCTCAGTGGTTAAGAGCACTGACTGCTCTTCCAGAGGTCCTGAGTTCAATTCCCAGCAACCACATGGTGGCTCACAACTAATAGGATCTGATGCCCTCTTCTGATATGTCTAAAGACAGCTACAGTGTACTCATACATAAAATAAATAAATAATTCTTTAAAAAAAAAAAAGTTTCCCCTGGAAGGCCATCTGACGCCCTCCTCTGGCTGACACCCCATCCCCCACCCTCCTCTGGCTGACACCCCATCCTCCATTCCTCAGCTTCAGACCTTTCTTCTCCAGTAGAAGATTCTTGAGGAAGATCTAATTTCTTGGGGGTCATTGTTTTAATATTTGATAGCCAAAGAGAGAAGCACAAATGCCTCTTTGGAGTGTTTTCTTTCACTGGGAAGTGAATGTGACCGGAGTTCATAATACGAAATTCCCAAATAATCAATAAAAATATATAAAAAAGAATGTATCCTTTTCCCCTGGGAAGCCAGTTCCTGCACACGGATTCCAGGTGTGGTTGGATACATAGCACTCAGATAATGGTGCTCATACTATCTGCAGAACATCCATTTGGCCCCCGAATCTCTGCTCAGGCGTTACCCACAAGCACATTTTTTTCTCTGAGCATGCAGAGACAATCCTTTAACTACTTTCCTACTTTCTTCAAACCTCAATTATTTCACTGGTAAGGACAAAATGATCAAGGTGTGAAACACCACTTTCCCCTCCACGGAGACACGCACTTGCTGAGGGCCACACCAGGTTTTAGGTTCAGTAGGTCGTATGACAAGGGCTACCCATGACATCCTCATGGGGGGGGGGACTCCGAGGATTACGAGGTCAGAAGCGTGAGGACAGATATCAAGGAGAGGTGGAGGTGAGACCTGTGGGGAGCAGAGCGCTTCCCTCTGGGAAACAGGTCATCTTAGCTTTATTTGTGCTCTTAGTCGTTAACTGATCCTGAGTCAGTAACTTGGCACTGTTTGATTTTCTCAACTTCCAATGTTTCCATTCCCTTCCCACCCTGGCTGTTTCCCACAGCTCTCAAAGACCCTCCCCACCCACGAGATAGCCACTTTATTATCAAGCTTATTGCCAGATTCACCAGAAGTCAGCCTGGAAGCCTACGGTTGGAGGGGATCCATTTGCTGTTTGATGTCTCACTAAGTAAAGTAAGGAGGAAGACAGCGCTTGACTCTTCAATTCCAAATCTAGCTAGGCATGGTGCTATTTGCTTGCACAGGTACCCAGGAGGCTGAGGCAGGGGATTGCAAGCTAACGATCAGCTTAGGCTACATAGAGGAAAATGATATATAGAGATGTAAATATTGATGGGTGGTGCTCCGGCTGTGAATTATATTTGAGTTTCCCGTAGTGTGATGTTGAGATTATATTGGATTATATTTATGCTTTGTCAGCCTGTGAGAGTGATTATGATTATATCCAAATTTAACCCTGACTTTATTATATCATTTTGTTGTTGTTTTGTTTTCTCTTTGAGACAGTATTTCTCTGTGTAGTTTTGGCTGTCTTGGAACTCACTATGTAGAGCAAGCTGTTTCAGACTCTCAGAGATTTGCTTGCCCTTGCCTCCTGAGCGCTGGGACTAAAGGTGTGTACCACCATCACCTGTCTCATCTTTAATGTTTTTATTTAAAATTTTATTCATGTGTATGAATATTTGCCTGCATGTGTGTAGGTGCACCATATGCCTTTTACCTGCCCATGGATGCCAGAGGGCAACAGATGTCCTGGACTGGAGTTACATTTGTAAGCTGCCATGTGGGTTCTGGGAGTTGAACCCAGATTCTCTGAAAGAGCAGCCAGTGCTCCTAACTGCTCAGCCATCTCTGCAGCCCTGTTTGCCACTCTTGACAATTAAAGGAATTACAGAGGCAACAGGCAGAGGATTCTGGGGCTCTCACAACCTCTGGATCCAGGAGTTGATGACCTCCCAAGTCCTCTCTGCATAGATGTGAGCTATGGCTTCAGGTTGTAAGACTGTAGGGAGCCTTAACTTACCCGAAACCCTCCGAGTGAACACATGGAGTCAGGGATTGATGCAAAATGCATGAGGAATTTATTAATTCAGCATGCTGGGGTCGCTCTGCATACCAAGATGGGAGAGTAACCACGAGGTGCCCGTTCAGGGACCTTATATACAGATTTTAGAGCAGTAGCCATTAGGCACAATGTGATTGGCAGAACAGTGTGACTTTTAAACTGATTGGTCTTTAGGGAATGAGGTAGCAGGGGCTTAATCAGCCCCTCCCTTCCAGCCTATGTCAACTTGTTTCTTCCAGGAAGGGAGGGGTGCCCATGTGCTCCGAGGGGGGAGGGACCATGGTGGAATATCTCAAAGTTCCCAGCTGAGTTGACTTCTCAAGGTAAGGCAAGGTGAGCACAGTATACAAGCTGGTCTAGAGAGACCAACTGTCACAAGCACTGAGTGTTTTAGGTTCTGAAAACATGAATCCAGGGGTTGGCACTGAGGATGGCAAGGTGTAGATGGGCACAAAGACCATTTGGACTGGCTAAGGGTGGGAAATGAGGAGATACACTCGAAGCACACCACAGTTGCGTGAAAACGCCTGTGACTTTAAGAAACTATAACACATTCAGCTCTTTTTTTTTTTTTTTTTTTAAGTAAAAAGGCAGAAGGATATGGAGAAGTCCATCTGTGGCTCAGGACAAAAGCACAGATTAAAGCTGCATTCCAGACGCTCACACCCTAAGTCAGTGGTCTGGGCAGGGACGGATGGCAAGTGTGACTTTGCTGCGAGGGAGTTCTCAGAAAAGCTTCAGATTGCACAGGATTGCCAGTAGAATCAAATATCAAGAGTGACTACAGTTATGCTGACCACTGAGCTTCACGTGAGTGTCATGCAAGCATCACACTACATCATGTGAGCAAAACTCCTTTTATCTCAGTCTCCTTAGTTCTGTTTATGAACTTGGTTACTGATTTCCCTTCTGTTCCACTTAATATTTTGAGATTTAGTTTATTTTTAAGTGTGTGTGTGTGTGTGTGTGTGTGTGTGTGTGTGTGTGTGTGTGTGTGTATGTGTGTGTGTGTGTGTGTGTGTGTGCTGGGGTGGTGAATGCCGGAAATGAACTGGGGTCCTGTATAGCTGAGCTGTTTCTCCAGCCTTTCTTCTTTCTTTCTTTTTTTCCTATTTTTTAAAAAAATATTCATTTATTTTATGTGAGTATACAGTTGTTGTCTTCAGACACACCAGAAGTGGGCATCAGATCCCATTACAGATGGTTGTGAGCCACCACGTGGTTGAACTCAGGACCTCTGGAAGAGCAGTCAGTGTTCTTAACCACTGAGCCACCTCTCCAGCCCTCTTCCTATTTTGTTATAATAATTGATTAGTTGGTTCTGTTGGAATAAAAAAACACTATGGAAAATCAAATTATAAACAGTAAGGGTTTAAACTAGGTATGGTGGCACACAACTGTAATCTCAAAACTTAGAATGTAGAGGCAGGAAGATAGTTACAAGTTCCAGCCCAGCCAGGACTATATGGAAAAACAAAACAAAACAAAACAAAACAAAACAAAACAAAACAAAACAACTGCTGGGCTGGAGAGATGGCTCAGCAGTTAAGAGCACTGGCTGTTCTTTTAGAGGTAACTCACAGCCATCTATAATGAGATCTGATACTCTCTTTTCATGTCCAGGCATACATGCAGTCAGAACATTGTATACATAATAAACAAACAAACAAACAAATCTTTAAAAAGGCTGGGCCTGCAGCTTTCTTGGTAGAATGCTTGCTCAGCATTCATGAAGACCTGGCCTGGATCCCCAGCACCTCATTGCCTAGGCATCATGGCACATGCTTGTAACCCCAGCACTTGGCAGGCAGAGGGACAAGGACCACAAATTCAAGGCCATCCATCCTTGGTCAGCCTAGGACACATGAGAAGGACCTCAAAAAATTCAGTGCATGATAGAAAACATAGCCGTGCTATTTGTCTTTATTTTAGTGAACACAGTTAAGTTCCATCCATTTCCTGCAAGTAGTACCCTTTCTTCTTTGCAGCTGAATACTACTCCGTTGAGTATGTAAGATACATTTTCCTTAATGCATTCACATTGGATTGGCACAGAGACTCATCCCAAAACCTTGGAATAATGCTGCAATAGGTAAGCAGGGACTCCTTGTGTTTGCTGACTTTAGTTTCTTCCTGTGGTTACGTAAAGTTGGTACAGTCAGCTCAATGGTGGCTGCAGCTGTAGCTAAACATTTAAACATTTGCACAATAACAAATGTAATTGCTTGCGTGTGTGTGAGGTAAGATGACGATCTGTGGGTGTTGATTCTCCCCTGCCATTTCAGTCTCAGGGATCAAATTCAAGCTGTCAGACTTGGTAGGAAGGGCCTGCAATAACTGTGCCATCTCTCCAGCCCTAGATTTAATTTGTAAAAAGGGGCTTTTACATTGATTTTCATTGTGAATTGACTAAGTTCTGGCCCTTTTGCTCTGTGCCTTCACCAGCACTTGTATGTGATTTAGTGCTCTCGTGGTGATAGTCTACTCTGAGTGGAAGGAGACAGAACGAGTGAACTCTTAGTTGCTCTTGCTTTGATGGCTGAAGATGTTGAGCTTTTCTGTGTTTCTTGACCAAAAAAAAAAAATTCGAACTCTGTTCAATTTACTTGTTCACTAACTGGCTAAATTATATGTTCTTTTTGTTTTTAAATTTTTGAGCTCTTCTTATACCCTGTGTGTTGCCCTCTCTCAGATGAAGAGCTGCCAACCCCCCCACCCCCGGCCATTCTGTGGGCTATTCATTCATTCTACTGTGGCACGAAAGCCTTTGGTTTGATTCAATCACAGCCCCGAAGTTTTACTTTAAAGCAAACAGGGCCTAGTCAGAAAGGCCTTGCCTGTACCTACATCTTGGAGTTTTCCTAGTTTCAAAGTTTCATATTCTTTATTAAGTCCTTTGACCCACTCCAAATTGATTTTTTTTTTCCAGAGCGAGAGATAGGGATCTAGTTGACATCTATGAGTGGATATCCTGGTTTCCTAGACTTATTTGTAGAGGGCTTTTTAAAATTCAGTGTATGCTGACCCCTTTGTACAGAATGAGATGGCTGAAGCTGTGTGTGGGTTTATTAATAGTTCCTACTATAATTCTATTTTTCTATGCTATTCTTTGTATCAGTAGCATGCTCTTTTGTTACTGTGGTATTGTAGCACAATAGGTACTGTGGATATCTGACATTGTTCTTTTGACTTGGAATGGCCTTGGCTACTAGGGGCCTTTTGGGATCTCATGAATTTAGGATTTTTTTCCCATTTCTGTGAAGAATGTTATTAGAACTTCTATGGGAATCAAACTGAATCTGTAGATTACTTTTGCTAGTGTGCGCTTTAAGCAATATCAATTCTCCACATCTATGAAAAGTATGTCTTCTAATGTCTTCTTTAATTTCTTCTGTATTTTACACTCTTCCACCCCCTAGGCTAGGCTTACACACACACACACACACACACACACACACACACACACACACATACACACATCTTCTCTTTGAGCCTATTGAGAATGGAATTGTTTTGTGATTCCTTTCTCAGCAAGTCCATTCCTGGTGTATGTGTTAGTTTCGTTTATAAAGCCTTGTATGTCACAATGAATCTATGCCACAGTCTGTCCCAGGTGCTGTGTCCGCCATTTTTTTTTTTTTTCTGTATTGTCTCTTTCTCTCTGCTCTTTCTGTAAAGAAGGAGCCAGTCAACAAAGTCTGGCTAACCTCATCTACTTGCAGCCTGATTGTTGACTGTGATTTTTGTCTTCCCCAACCAAAAATTTACATAGTACTAAGCAAAAACACACAAAAAAGTATATGGGCAAATTGGCTTCCAGTTAGCAAAACAACGTGCGTGAAAAGACAGATGCATCCATTGTTAACAGTTCTTAAGAGGTAGTTTGTATTTCTTTATATTTTTTCTGTATCATTAAAAAAAATCATTCTCACTGATACTTCATTTGTTTAGAACGCTTTCCAACTAAAACCTGACATTACCAATGAGATCAAGGGCCTGGAGATTTCTAGGTGTGAATCTTGAGTGCATCTCAACAGAAACTCCAGCTCATACAGTAAGTAGGAACCCGGGTGAGTTAATTTCCTGGCCTCTCTGATGGTGCCCGGCTGCTGCTGGTTGTCAATTTCACACATACAATTTCTCTCTATTCAGAGCTGACAGCTTGGATTTCCCCTTCCATTGTGAGGGCTGTTCTGGTTTCTGGCTTCCCCGTGTTTGCATTTGGTAACCTTTGCCCTCTTATTTGGTACAAGCCAAAATGCCATCTTTGGAAAACTAATGTACCAGAGAAAATGGTAGCATGAAGCCACGTAGCCTACTGTTCTTTTCCTTTCTGTCTGTGAAGGTTATTATTAGAACTCATTTTAGAGAATTTCAAACCCATTCAGAGTATCATGGCTTTAAATTTCTCTAATGGAAGCAAAGCTTTTGATGTTTAGGTTTTAGAAGCCCGCCTGGCTTCTTTAGAGCTTAAATTTTTATACACTGGCACAACTGATCAAAGACCCTGTTGTGAGACCGAGGGAAAAGGCAATTTACTTTACCTACGATTGTTTTGTGATCTTCATATTATTATTATACTTTTTATTCCTGAACCCTCTTTCTGTTTGAAGATCTACTTTTCTACTCACACTGGCCTCATCTTCTTTTTGATCGGCCCGAGAAACCATCTGGAAACAATAGAGAGTGACGTCACAAATCCAGCATTATGATTTTCAAGGTAGTCTAAACGAACAAGAGAAGGAGCAAATGAAAGAGCCAGGAAGGCTGATTCACCGTTTAAGCACAAATATCAAATTATTGATGGGCGTCGAAGTAAGTAATGGTTTATCTTGGGTCTGCCATAGTAAATATGCTAATTCTACTAGTTATAGCAAAAAGAGCAAACAGTCATCCTGGGATAAGACTGACCACTGACGCCCATGCTCAAAAGGCTCTGAAGCATTGGGTCTGGCAGAATGTCCTGAAACTAAACACAGGACACTATGAAAAGTCTTAAACTGAGGCTAAAGGTCGTAGGCAAGGACAATAGACCTGGAATTTGGAAGAATTCGTACTCCACTGAATAATTCCCAGACCACTCATGAAAATAGCAGGTTGCCTAACTCACTAGAG
>CM052702.1:31880644-31896048 GCA_028551405.1 Uromys caudimaculatus | reverse complement strand
GCTTTGTGCTATGTGTAGGAGCTTGGAAGATAATGTTGAGAACAGTGCAGAAGATGGAGGCCTGGCTTGTGAAATTTCAGAGGGAAGATTAAAGATTCTTATCAGGGCCATTGCTAGTTTGATTTAAGATTCTGTGGTTTTGGTTAGCTGGGGCTGAAGAAATCAGCTGTGATTAACAAGATACCAGAACTACTAAAGCAAAACCATTGCATTACTGGGACTATTGATGTTGGTTAGCTGGAGCTGAGAAATTGGCTGTGATTGAGAAGAGACCAGCATTATTGGGGTGAAATCTTCTGAGAAGTGTTTTCTGAGAGCACAGAGGCTGCATTCCAGAGATAGCCAAGGTTGTATCTTGTGCGGTGGCTGGACTTGGTAATGTGCAAGAGTCACCCAAGTGGAACTAGTTTTGAAGGCATGAAGAAGTCATGAAGAGCAGCTGAGGCCCGGGCACTGTGAGAGGCTGCAGAAGGCCATTGGTGAAGGTGCAGCCTCAGTTGCAATTGATGGCCCAGGACTGAAGGGGTCATGCAAAGGAGGTGAGGCTTGGCACCATGGTAAAGCCTAGTTGCAGTGGAAGACAGCATTGTTTTGGAGATACCAGTACCATGAGATGACCACCAAGAACAGCAGCAGCAGTGGAGTACAGGCATCTGGAGCCATGTATGCTACAAAGGGCAGAGCTGGAGAAGTGACTCAAGCCCTTGGAAGAATCCAGAAGATCGTGAGTAGATCCCAGACATTGGACGGTCGGAGTTTGATTTTGCTTTTGATTGTGACTGTGGCCTGATATTTTTCCCTCTTGAAGAAAGAAGGTATTTTAGTGGAGCCCACAGTTAAGAGACTTTAAATTTTTAAAAGACTTTGAATTTTAAGAGATTGGATGTTTAAAAGGTACTGAAATGTTAATATGTAAGAATTTGCAAAGACTGTGGGACTTTTAAAGTTATTTAGATCTTGGGGATGAATAAGGAAATAAGGATCGAGGCTTATTGGTGATGTGTTTGTGTGTCAAGTTGACAAGGGGTCAATTGTACTGGCTAGTTTTGTGTGTAAACTTGACACAAGCTGGAGTTATCACAGAGAAAGGAGTTTCAGTTGAGAAAATGCCTCCATGAAATTCAGCGGGTAAGGCATTTTCTCAAATAGTGATCAAGTGGGGGAGGGCCCCTTGTAAGTGGTACCATCTGTGGGCTGGTAGCCTTGGGTTCTATAAGAAAGTAGGCTGAGCAAGCCAGAAAAATCAAGCAAGCCAGTAAGCAGCATTCCTCCATGGCCTCTGCATCAGCTCCTGCTCCCTTGACCTGCTTGAGTTCCAGTCCTGACTTCCTTTTATGATGAACAGCAGCATGGAAGTGTAAGCTCAATAAACCCTTTCCTCCCCAACTTGCATCTTGGTCATGATGTTTGTGCAGGAATAGAAACCCTGACTAAGACACACTCCTATGTACAAATGACAAATGGACTAAGAAAGAAATCAGGAAAACAATACTTTTAACAATACATCAAAATATATATCTTGAAGTAATTCTAACAAAGCAAGTGAGAGACTTTTTTTTATCTCTCAGCTGCCATGATGTGAACAGTCTCCTTTATCATGTGCTTCTACTGCAATCTGTTGATGTAGAGATCCAAAGACTTGGAGCCATGAGATTACAGTCAAAATGCTTGGCCCACGTGATCACAGTCCAAAAGTTTGGGGCCATGTGTTCACAGAAGGAAACAGATGAAAATGTGAGTTAAAACTCACTCTGTAGACCAGGCTGGCTCTGATCTCAGAAATCTGCCTTCCTCTGCCTCCCGAGTGCTGGGATTAAAGGCGTGCGCCACCACTGCCCGACTCTGTAGACGCTTTTTAAAAAATGGAAGGTCTCACTCACTATGTATGCCCGGATGGCTTGAAACTCTGTGTAGACCAACTGGCCTCAGTGGTCTCAGACTCACAGAGACCCACGTGACTATGTCTCCTGAATACTAAGATTAAAGGCATGTACCACAACACCCTAGTTTATCGCTAGTATTTTGTCACAGTAATGGAGATATGGATCTTACAATATCCAAAAGATGAAAACAACTCAAATGTCCATTAACATGGATAAAAAATAGTATATCTACACAATGAAATTTTAATTAGCCATAAAGGGAAGGGAGAACTGACACATACTATAACATTGCTGAGAGACAAGGAAGACAGACACAAAACGGTGAATATTGCAGGATTCCATTTATATAAAATATCCAGAATAAGCAACTCCTTGGAGACAGAAAGTAGATTAGGACTTGCAAGGAGCTGGCTGAGAGGGAGGCAGGAGCAACTGCTAATGGACATGGCTTTCTCTTGGGGTTGATGAAGGCGCTCTAGAATTGATTGAAATGATGTTTACACAACGCTGTGAATACACTAAACACTTTTATGGTGTACATTTTAAGTGGGAAATTATGTGGTCTGTGGACTGTATCTCAGTACAGCAGCTATTTTACAAATCTATTTTGAAAGACACAGAGGACAGGATTGTGACTCATTCAGCTTCTAGGTGAGTCTCTGAAGAATTTGTCATATAAAACAAACACATCTAAAAATGTCTGTAAGTCAACAGTGACTCAGGGAATATATTTCTGGAATGTTCTATTAAGGACAAAAGAAATTATTTAAGAGGGAATAAAATGAAAAGAGAGTACAGTGCCAAATTTTGGTAATGGGGGCAAATTAAATTTTTCCCTGTAAAAGTCAAGAAGCATAGCTAAACAGGTGTTTATTAGATATTATTTATCACAGGTATTATTAGGGTGCAAGAAAATACGTTTCAAGAATTCTATATCTTCGTTCCACACATACACAGCACACACATGTCACAGAGACTGACACTAAGGGCAGGGCTCTTTATATCTGGGAAGCCATTTTAGAGACTGAAAGCTTCAGGAGTGAAAATAGGAGCAGTCACAGGCGTGGATGGGTCCGGGCTCCACAGGGGCGTGGATGGGTCCGGGATCCACAGGGGCGTGGATGGGGCTGGCATCCACACGGGCATGGATGGGGCTGGGATCCACAGGAGCGTGGATGGGTCCGGGATCCACAGGGGCGTGGATGGGGCCGGCATCCACACGGGCATGGATGGGGCCGGGATCCACAGGAGCGTGGATGGGGCTGGGATCCACACGGGTGTGGGTGGAGCTGGGATTCACACAGGCATGGATGGGTCCGGGATCCACAGGGGCGTGGATGGGGCTGGGATCCACAGGGGCGTGGATGGGGCCGGGATCCACACAGGCATGGATGGAGCTAGGATCCATACAGGTGTGGATGGGTCCGGCATCCACACAGGCATGGATGGGTCTGGGATCCACAGGGGCGTGGATGGGTCCGGGATCCACAGGGGCGTGGATGGGACCGGCACCCACACGGGCATGGATGGGGCTGGGATCCACAGGAGTGTGGATGGGGCCGGGATCCACACAGGTGTGGGTGGAGCTGGGATTCACACAGGCATGGATGGGTCCGGGATCCACACGGGCGTGGATGGGGCCGGGGTCCACAGGGGCGTGGATGGGGCCGGGATTCACACAGGCGTGGATGGAGCTAGGATCCATACAGGCGTGGATGGGTCCAGCATGGATGGGGCTGGGATCCACACAGGCATGGATGGAGCTAGGATCCATACAGGTGTGGATGGGTCCGGCATCCACACAGGCATGGATGGGTCCGGGATTCACACGGGCGTGGATGGGGCTGGGATTCTGTGCAGAGGATTCAGATGCCGTGAGCTTTGCTGTCTGTTGAACTGATTTAGGCATGTTCTTCTCATAGTGTCTGGTAGAGTGTTAGTATGGCCAGAGCTGAGGCTCCACAGAGGTGCTTACTACAGCCTGGAAAGGGAAGGCAGGTGCTGAGGCAGCAGAGAGAAAGTAGACACAAAGGAAATGGGACTCTCAACAGAGACAAAAGTAGGCAAGTGAGCTGCTTGCTTTTCTAGTCTGGCAAAGTACAAAAATACTACATTAAAAAAATTGTATTTTATGTGTATCAGTGCTTATCTTCATGCTTTCTCGCTTGCATGCATGTGCACCAAATGCATACAGTGCTCACAGAGACCAGAAGAAGGCCTTGGATAACCTAGAACTGAAGTTACAGGCTGCTGTGAGCCACTTTGTGGGTGCTAGGAATTGAACCCAGGTCTTTTGGAAGAGCTCTCAGTGGTCTTATCCCCAGAGCCATCTCTCTAGTCTCTAAACATGTTTTAATTAAATATAATTACATCACCCCCCTTTGTTTTCCTCCCTCCATTTCCCCACATGCCCTCCTCCCAGCCTTCCCTTGCCCTCCTCTCCCGACTCTCAACCTTCTGCCACTTTCTTTGATTATTATTACCACACACCTATGCTCGCAAATATATAAATTTATCCTGCTGAGTTCATTTTTGTTGTTTATGTGCCTGTGTTTTTTCCTTTTCTTTCTTGTTTTTTTTTTGGGGGGGGGTACAGCATACAAGAGTGTAGGCTCCCTAGGCCCCTCCTGTTATTGTAGGGGTCTGGGATGGAAACTGTGAGGGAGATGCTCAGTGTTGGGGGCTGAGTTGGGACAGGGGCTCCTCAGCAGCTGAGGCCTCTCTCTTGTTCTCATGTCCTTGCTGGGGTGGGCGGTCCAGGGTTTCTTACTCCTTGGAGGCCATGTAGGCCAGGAGGTCCACAACCCTGTTGCTGTAGCCTTATTCATTGTCATACCAGGAAATGAGCTTTACAGAGTTGTCATTGAGAGCAATGCCAACCCCAGCATCGAAGGTGGAAGAGTAAGAGTTGCTGTTGAAGTCACGGGAGACAATCTGGTCCTCAGTGTAGCCCAGGATGCCCTTCAGTGGGCCCTCCAATGTCTGCTTCACCACCTTCTTGATGTCATCATACTTGGCAGGTTTCTTTAGGTGGCATGTCAGAGTCCCAACAGATACATTGGGGGTAGGGACACGGAAGGCCATGCCAGTGAGCTTCCCATTCAGCTCTGGAATGACTGCCCACAGCCTTGGCAGCACCAGTGGATGCAGGGATGATGGTCCAAGCTCCAAGTCCATCATGACACAGCTTTGCTGAGGGGCCAACCACAGTCTTCTGAGAGGCAGTGATGGCATAGACTGTGGTCATGACCCTTCCACAGTGCCAAAGTTGTCATGGATGATCTTGGCCAGGGTGGCTAAGCAGTTGGTGGTGCACGACACATTGCTGACAATCTTGAGCAAGTTGTCATTCTTCTCGTGGTTCACACCCATCACAATCATGGGGGCATCGGTAGAAAGGGCAGAAGGGCGGAGATGATGACCCTTTTGGCTCCACTCTTCAAATGGGCCCAGGACTTCTCCATGGTGCTGAAGAGGCCTGTAGACTCCACAACATACTCAGGACCAGCGTCACCCATTTAATCTTCAAAGAATGAGATCTGCTAACATCAAATGGGGTGTCTATGTTTTTTCAAAGCTGACAACTTTGTGTTGATAACAAATTAGGGGCCTTGCATGCATGTACGCTTTGGTGCACATTGGGAGAGGTTATTTTTCCCTCTGGAAGTATTCATTGTCAAGAGGTGAGATCTTGTGAGGTTCCCCTTTTCCGTATTAGCATGTCTGTTGATATTGTTGTTGTTCAGAACTTGTTTGGTATCCTGTGTCTTACAATCCTTCTTCCCCCCCTTACAATAATGTCCAAAGTCATAGATGCAGGAGCTATGAAGTGGGTGTATCCGCTGGGAATGGAGTCCCCATGATTTGACCTTTGCACTGTATCCAGCTATGATTTTCTGTGATTTTCTCCATTTGCTGTAAAGAGAAGCCTCTTTGCTGAGGATTAAAATTATACTTCTCTGTAGGTATAAGAGATTTAGAATATAGTTAGAAATTATGCTGGTCTACCAAAGAGGAGGTAGTAGATTCTCTTCTAAGATCTGACCTTATTAGCACAGAATCCTTAATTGGCTAGGTTTCTAGTACAAGGAAAGATTTCCTCCTGTTGAGTGGGCTTCAAGTCCAACTAGATAGATGTTATTACTCCCAGTGTGTGAGCACCGGTTACTGTGTATTTAGGGATGTCCTACTTTGCTGGTCATTGTGGTTCATGAGCATCACAACTGGGTAGCACTGGGTAGCAATTAATTGCTTCCCTCCCATGGCAGTTTGCTTAGTACTTTCTAATACTAAGCTAGATTGCAAGAAAGAGGCTTTTGGATAAGGTTCAGCTCATATCGTCCTAAAACTATTTTAATCATTTTTAAGTACATGAGTCAATGTACTTAATGTTGTCACAATGTTGTGCAGTTCCTCTAGTTTCAAAAAATTTTCATTATCCCCAAAGAAAACCTTGCACCCAGCTAGTACTCAATCCCCTGTATTCTTCAACCTCAGACCTGGCAAGCTCTAGTCAGCCTTCTGTCTCCTCAGACCCAGATGGCCAAAGCAGCATTGTTTACATGGACTACCAAAAGGTGGAATCAACCTGCATGTCAATAAAATGTCGTATGCCCATGAAGGGGAATATTACTTAGCTGCAAACACAATAAGGTCCCAGTACACACTGTAACACAGTGAATCCACTAAGGCGTGAGCTGTTGCATTTCTTGACATTAGAAAAAGAGATGAGATGTCACATGAGGGTCCTCTAGTTCGGCACTGGGAAGTTTCTTTTCTACTCCTAGCCATGCACGAGATCATCCATTTTACAGCACTTACGGTGTCAGTCCCTCCTGCTGCCTATGTTATTTTGAAAAATTGAATTTGAATGGTTTTTCCAAGTGTTGTCTAAAAGCAGGCACCAATTTAGTAATTTACAGGACTACTGGGACAAAAACATCCCCAGTACTATCAATTAGGTCTTCTGACTTTCAAGTTTAGAAGTAATTTTCTCTTGCTACCTGTCATTGTAGCCGAGGAAACTTTCCTGGAAGAATTGCTTCGATTTGATTGGCCTGTGGCCATTTCTATGACGCATTTACCAGCTTGCTACTTTATTGAGGATGATCTTGTACTTCTGATTCTTCTGCCCCTTCCTCCCAAGTGCGGGGTTATAGCATTACACCCCCATACCCAGTTTATCTGGTATTGTACACCAAGCTCAAGCCCTAGTGTATACTGTCAACTAAGCAACGTCTCCATCCCTCTTAGCACTTTTGATGCTGATTTTCTTTATGCTCCTAATTAGTTTTGCTTTTTGGATCTCTCAGACTAGTACATATATATCTGTAACTGTACACCATCCATATCTATCTATCTATCTATCTATCTATCTATCTATCTGTAACCACATATATTCCATGCATATATGTAATTATATATAGTTCACATATACCTATAACTATATACAGTTCATGTGTATCTTTTCTTTTTTGTTTTTTTGAGACAGGGTTTCTCTGTGTAGCCCTGGCTGTCCTGGAACTCACTCTGTAAACCAGGCTGGCCTCCAACTCAGAAATCCACCTGCCTCTGCCTCCCAAGTGCTGGGATTAAAGGGGTGCGCCACCACTGCCCGGCTTCATGTGTACCTTTAACTATATGTATAGTCTATATATACCTGCCTTTATCTATACTGGTATGTTTTCCACATCATTCAACTTTTCCTTATTTGAGAACTGTCTTTCTTTTCTTCTGTGACTATGTACTTTATATTTTGGAGACATATTTTTAATTTATAAGAGACTGGGGATATTGTTTTGTGTTACTGAAATCCCTTTTAAAAACATCCTGTTCTTATTACATAATTATGAAATTTTATGTGATTTCATTGAAAATATCAAGTATAAAGGTGTTGTGGTGGAACATGCCTTTAATTCCAATACTTGAGAGGCAGAGGCAGGTAGGTCTCTGTGAGTTCAAGGCCAGCCTGGTCTATACAATATATTTTTGGTCAGCTCAGGCTACATAGTGAGACATTGTTTCAAAATTATTTATTATTTATTTGGTTAGTTGGTTTCTCGAGATAGGGTTTCTTTGTGCAGCCTTGGCTCTGTAGACTAGGTTGGCCTCAAACTCACAGAGATCCACATACCTCCAAAATGCTGACTTTAATGACATGCTCTATTACCAACTGCCAAAAAAATTAAAGTATCAAGTATAATTTTTTCAAAAACTTTCCGTTTCATAGTGTCTGCTTTCCAGTTGTTCTTTTTGGCTGTTTGGTCTTGTGGCATCACTGGTCTTGAAATCTCACATGTTCAAGTTACCTATTACATATTGGATGGTGGGTGATACAAGCGTGGGGTCTAGAGAGATGTGGCCACTGTTGTCATCCTTAGTGGCCTGGCCAGGCGCCCTCTCTCTCTCTCTCTCTGTGTAGCTGGGATATAAACATCTCCATCCTCTTCTGCTACTTAGAATCTAGGACATGACTTTCAGATCGCTGCTGTTGCTTGGGGGCAGAAGTGGGTAGAAGAGAGGAAGGCTGGGCTTGTAGGTACTCCTCCGACCATCTGGGCCTGCTGCTCTCCAGCCCCTTGTCTCAGGACCTTCTGAAGAGACCAGCTCTGGTCTCCAGCTGCAGTGGAGTGCGGTCATCCGTTGTGGGGTGTGGGAGAAAACGTGACTCAGCTTCTTTCTGGGATTTCAACTGTTTCTGCTTATGTTGTATTTATCTCCATCTATCCCACTTCTAGAAGTCTTCTGTGTCACCACATCCAGTGCCGTTGGGGGAATCTTCTTGGGTAAAGTGGCATCTCCTTCTTCTTTCCCCTGCACTGGCTCAGGTGACAATGTGTTCCCCGATGCTGCTGCAGTTCTCTCATCTGTTTATTCTCCAGACTTTTAAACCTCTGGTATTCTTGTTCTCTTTCCCACCCTTTACACCTTTTTTGGTTTGTATGTTAAAAAAGATTTCTTCATTCTTATTGAAGGACAGTTTTGGGAAGGACCAAAGGGGACTCAGATATTTCATCCCTGTCTCTTTTATCTCGTGCTTTGTGGATATTCTATAGAATAACCAGCACTGGATGCTCTTTCGAAGGTTCTGAAGCCTATAGCCTGACAGTACAGGTGGTCGCCCAGTCTCCATCTCTATGGTCCTCTGATTTGAACCTGAAGCCCCCACAAATTTGCCTCTAGCATGTTCCCTCTCCTACCTCTGCTTGGAAAGGAAGCCAAAAGCATAACAAGAGAGAGTAATGAATAATCTTCTCAACAGCTAATCTGTTAACAAGTCACCAATAAAACCAGGCTTACACTGCAAAACAAACAAACAAGCAAACAAAAACTTGCAAATTGGATCCAGGAACACACAAAAAAGATCATTTTCCATGATCAAATAGGCTTCATCCCAGAGATGCAGGGATGGTTCAATATACGAAAATTGATAAGTGTAATCCACCACCTAGACAAAGAAAAATTACAACATTATCATCTCATTAGGTGCAAAAAGGCCTTTGCATAATCCAACACCCTTAATGATAAAAAAAATCCAGAAGTTAGGAATGTAAGGGGCAAACCTCAATATAATAAAGACAATATACAGGAAGGTACAACCAAAATCATCTTAGTCTTAGCTAGATAAATAAGACAGCTAAAGGAGAATAAGGGTCTATAAACCGGGAAGGAAGAAATCAAGATATTTTTAATTGCAGATGATATGATTTTATGCATTAAATGACCCTAAAAAATTCAGCAGGAAACTCCAACAGCTAATAAACACTTTCACTCAAGTGGCAGGATATAAAAATTAATCCACAAAAATTAGCCCTTCTATAAAGAAGTGTGAAAGAAATATGGGAAATTTTCAGAATAGCCTCAAATAATATCTAATATCCTAGGGTTACTCTAATAGAGCAAATCAAAAACTTGTATGAATAAAAACTTTTAAGACACTGATGAAAAAAATCTGCAGAAGATATCAGAAGATGGAAAGATCTCCCATGCTCATGGATCAGTAGGGTTAATATAATAATAATGACAATCCTATCAAAAAGCAATCTGTCTTTCAGAGCAATTCCCATTAAAGTTCCAATACAACTTTTCTCAGAACTTGAAAGGGCAATTTTCAGCTTCAAATAGAATCACATAAAACCAGGATAGCTAAAACAATCTTGAATAATTAAAGAACTGACCATTGCAGGTATCACCGTCCCAGGTTTTAATTTGCATTACAGAGCAATAGTAATAAAAACAGCATGGTTTTGGCTCAAAACTGACAGATCGCTGGATAGTGGTGGCGCATGCCTATAATCTGAGCACTTGGGAGGCAGAGGAAGGTGGATCACTGAGTTCAAGGCCAGCCTGAGTTCCAGAGTGAATTCTAGGACAGGTAGGGCTACAAAGAGAAACTGTCTCAAAAAACCAAGCAACAACAACAACAACAAAACCTGAAAAACCTGACAGATTGATAATTGAACTCAAATGAAAGAACCAGACACAAATCTACCCATCTAAGGACCCCTGTTTTTGTATTCAGAAGATATAAATATACTCTAGACAAAATACAGCATCTTCAACAAATGGTGCTGGTCAGACTAGATGTTTGTACACTGTATCTGTCTTCAGACACACCAGAAGAGGGCATCAGATCCCATTGCAGATGGTTGTGAGCCACCATGTGGTAGCTGGGAATTGAGCTCAGGACCTCTGGAAGAGCAGTCAGTGCTCTTAACCGCTGAGCCATCTCTCCAGCCCCAAACTGGATGTTTGTATGTAGAAGAAGCCAAATCAACCCATACTTATCACTGCACAAAACTCAGCTCCAAACGGACCAAAGGCCTCAGCACAAAACCAGATACACTGACTCTGATAGAAGAGAGAGTGACATAAGCTTGAACTCATTTGTATGGATAACTTTCCAACCATTAGCTCAGGCGCTAAGATCAATAATTAATAAAAGAGAGTTCATGACATTAAAAAGCTTCTGCATGACAAAGGACATCATTTGGACAAAGCTTGCAGCCTACAGAATGGGAAAAGATTTTTTTTTTTTTTTGCAACTATGCATGTGATAGAGGGGTGATTCCAAAATATATGGATAACTCAGAAAAAACTATATATAACAAAAACAAATAATCCAATTGAAAATGAGGTGCGGATCTAAACAATAATTCTCAAAAGAGGAAACTCAAACGGCTAAAAAAATGTTCAACCTCCTTGGAATCAGGAGAATGCAAAGGGACTGAGTTACGTCTAATTGAGTTGTTGTCCAAAGGGGTCCCATGGGAATTCCCAAACAACCAAGGCTGTTGCCAAGAGTAGAGGTTGCTCTTCACAAACAGACATCAAGTTCGCATTACTGAAGAAGCCTACACAACTCACTGAACATGGGGAAATTGAACTGGTGCCTTCACAGAGCCTCTTCCCTACTTTCTAGAGTCTTTGATTTAGGAAGGTACTATGCAGGCTACCAAAATAGAAATGTATACATCCATGAATTCTTTGATCTACAGCTCTGTCCTGTCTATAAGATATGCTAGGGCAGTGGTGGCACACAGCTTGTGGGAGTGACAGATATATATATATATATATCTGATTTCAGTTAAGATCTACTACATGAGATGGAACCCATACCTGACACTGCTTGGGTGACTAAAAACTCAAGACTAGGTAGCCCAGGGATCTAGAGTAAAACCAAATAGTACTGTTCTAAGAAAAAATGTAGCAATAAAATGACATTTTGCTCTACTTATAGATTAGCACCTTCCTCAGCCATCATCAGAGAAGCTTCCTTCTGCAGGTATAGAGACCCACAGACAGGGGATGGAAGACTCCAAGAATCCAAGGCCCACTAATCCAACATAAGAAAAGCTCAAATGAACTCACAGAGACTGAGGCAGCACGCACAGGGCCTGCACAGTGGTACACCAGGTCCTCTGCTTATATATCATGATTTTCAGGTTAGTGTTCTTAAGGGACTTCTGAGTGTGCAAATGAGTGGGTCTCTGATTCTATGCCTTCTCTTGAGTTCTTTTTCCTGTTTGTCTGTTTTGCCCAATTCTAATGTGTTAGTTTTTCTCATATTATATTAATTATTATTCTCTAGGAGCCTGTTTTCTAATGACAGACAGAAAGAGGGTAGGTCTGGATGTGGGGAGGAACTTGGAGGGCTAGAGAGAGGGGACATTGTGATCAGGATATAATATATGAAGAAAAAAAATCTATTTTCAATAAAATGAACAAACAAGAATTCTATCATTGGAGGAAAACCACACGAACAAGACAGGGGAAGAGCATGTTGCAGTTAACAGTACTACTTAGTGCTCAATATTCATTACATTCCAGATGGTTCCCCAAGCTTTCTGAACTTGTTTATATATTCTTAAAAGCTCTATGAAGTAAGTGCTACAATGATTCCCATTTTATAGATGAGCAAAGCGAGACATTGGTTAGTAAAGTGACTTTCCTTCATTCATACAAGTAGGCCTAGTGGAAGAATGACACTTATACTATGCCTAAGAAGAGAGCGAGTAGGTAAAGCTCTTATATTTACACTGCAAACCCCAACTTATGCTTAAGGAGTTAACACAATGTTTTATTATTTTGATATATGTTTTGCTGTGCAGCTCAGATGAACCTCAAACTCTCAGTCTTTGCCGGGACTACAGGTGTGTGCCACACTACCACACGCGTGCCTGACTTTGTCTTCTCTATATACTTAATAAATGGTGTTCAGCATCTAAGCAGCTTCAGTTTGCAAATGCTATGCCAGGGTGTAGAGGGTGGTTCTGATGCTTTGATCGTGAATCTGTGTATGAACACTGAAGGTCCTGTTCCTCAATTAGTTTTTGATCAATCAATAAAGAAACCAGTGGCCAATGGCTGGGCAGAAGAGGTAGGACTTCCAGGTTCCCGTAGGCAGGCTAGGAGACTCAGGAGGAGGAGGAAAGTGATTTGCCATGCTTCGCAGGAAGAGCCACCAGCCATGTGAGATCTCGGGGAGAGTGGTCATTGGCTGCTTCTCCGATTGGGCCTGAGGTAGAGGGCAGATTAGAAGCATGCCTAAGCTAGGACAGATTTAGAAGTGTTGAGCAAGGAGAAGGTAACTGGGCAACTAAGTTGGGGGCAGATTCAGAGGTGTTGAGCAAGGAGTAAAGAGTAGGGCTTGCTAGCCGAGGGAGGCTCAGAAGGGCCCAGCCACTGAGCCATGAGACAAGTTAAAAACGAGCTAATGTGTATGTGTGTGTCTGTCATCCGTGGATCCAAGGGAAGCTGGGCGAGGCTGGTAGAGTGGTCCACCCGGAGCTTAAAGTGGGGTGGTAGAAACTACACGCTACACCAGGGCTTTAGCTCTGAGTTACACTTCTAGCTCTTATATCGCTTCACTTTTTATTATTGTTTATGGTATCATTTGTAGAAAAAAGAGCTAACATTTAGGAAAGTTATGTGTCTGGCTTCTCAGATGAGATCCAGTTTTTATTAATTGCCCTAGTTTTGTTGGCCAGGGTTGGATTTTACTCTTGACCCTACACCAATTACGCTCACAGAGAATGAGAGATCCAGAGCTGCCGTAGAAGAAAGAGAGGTTGGCTGTTAAGCAGGGAAACAATGTCTGTCCCAGAAACAAATGAGAATTCTTCAGAGAATGTAGACTTATGTTTAGAGCTAGTCTTTTAAGCAGTTAATAGAATTAAAACTAAACTATTTCAGAGAAGTCTGCGATGAAATTCTCTGAAGATCTCTTGTTACATTTCAAAGTCTGTTAACATTTTATATAATTATAGAAGAAAATTCAATGTTAAAGAATTCCTAAAGATCAAAAACTCAAGCTCAAGTGGAACAAATGACTAATTGTTGAAATGACTAAAACATTGTGGAAATAATAAGTTTTCAGTGGTGGTGTTTTCTATTGTGGGAATTGTTTGTTTCGTTCTTTTGTTTTAAAGACAAGACTTCATCTCATTTGGCTCAAATTCATTATGTAGCCAAGGGTGGTTTCAAACTCCTGATTCTCCTGTCTCCACCTCTGAAGTGTTAGGTGCCCGTTGTTGCACTCAGCCTACAAGATGTCTTGTAAAACACAGAACCTTAGGCCATTGAGTTAATTCAGGGTAAAAGCACGTGTCACACACCTGACAGTCTAAGTTCCATCCTCAGGATCCACAGTGGAAGAGAACTGAAGACTCTTGAAGTTGTCCTCTGACCTTCACATGGGCATTGTGGCAGACATACTCTCTCTATCTCACTCTCTAGCACTCTTTGTATATGTATCTATATGTATATGTTATATACATATAAATTTCAATAATTAACAACTTAAATATTTAAAACAAACAAACAAGGAAGCCCTTACTTTTATAGAGTGAGAGTTACTTAAAAGACAGAGAGCAAGGGTCCTGAGTGCAGCTCACTAGTAGAGTGTTAGCCTGCCGTGTGCAGGAGCCTGGTTCCATGTCCTATGAGAAACTGGCTGGTGTTAAGAACAGAGACTTGGTGTATAATGATGTAATAAAAGATTAACGAGGTTAAACTTCTTTTGTCTTCAGTTTACGTTGTACTTCACAAATTGCATTCATTATCTTCATGTCACTGACAACAATCAATGGGAAAATCTGCTTAAAGAAGAAAGGTTTATTTTTGCTCCTGATTCCAGAGAGTTTCAGTTTACTGTGCCAGGGCAAGTATAAAGTGGCAGTTCAGTTAATGCCAGGAGCTGTATTTGAAGAGAATTGTTTCTAGCACTCTTTCTATATGTATCTATATGTATATGTTATATACATATAAATTTCAATAATTAACAACTTAAATATTTAAAACAAACAAACAAGGAAGCCCTTACTTTTATAGAGTGAGAGTTACTTAAAAGATCCTAGAGGATCTGCTTCCTCTTCTCTGCAACTTCCCAAATTCAGACTGGAGACCTTTCCAAAGCACTCAGCGGGTCATCTTCCCAATTAGGCACCATCATTAACAACCCGCCCTCCCCCCCAATCATCTTAGAGCAATGCACTACTTGACTTCAACACACTCTATAAACCACCTTCATCCCTGACGTCCATGGTCTCTCCCCCACTCTGCATTTATGTTCCAGCCATGCTGACCTGATGCCTCTGTTTGTGTTAATGCTGTTCCTTCAGGCTGAAATGTTCTCTTTGTGTCTTCCCTTAACTGTTCCTTTAAGTTAAGCTCAATCCAGCTGTCTCTCCAAACATAGCTTCAGATTTACATGCAACTGTGATCACTTTTGCCATTACTGCATTGTAGTTTATTATGCAAAAGAATGTTCTAGCTGAGGCCTGACTGCATCAGATGGTGGACTGGATTCCATTACAGGAACCATATGCATATAGGTGTTTCTCAAGGAAGTAATATGATTTTGGAAGAGTGAGAATAAGAGGATAGGAGAATACAACATTTTAGGTGTTTATTCTGGACAGGCAAGTCACAGTTGTTGTGAAACTGGGCTTGAATTGTGCTGCTTTGGGGGTCTGCAGGTGACCAAGTCCAGAGCAGATGTGAAGAAAAGCCATTATTTTT
>CM052702.1:31816389-31880144 GCA_028551405.1 Uromys caudimaculatus | reverse complement strand
CTCTGAGGGATTTGATGAGTAGGCCCCATTGCAAACTGATGAATCCTGGGGAACCTGGGTTTTATTTTGTCTGTCTACAACTACTCTCCAAGGTTTGAAGACTGGGACTCTTTATACATATATTTTGCCACATGACATCTGTGAACAACATCTGCATACTGTAGATTAAAAAGGGATGGATGGATGGATGGATGGAAAGATGCCTTGCCTGGTATCAAAGTGATGGAGTGTGTGGACACAGCAACCTTGCACAAGCCAGTCCCACAGCTTTTGCGCTCTCTCTCTCTCTCTCTCTCTCTCTCTCTCTCTCTCTCTCTCTCTCTCTCTCTCTCTTGTTAAGTAGGAATAATAGCCCTCTGATACTAAGAGACCCAGTTCTCATCCAGGAAGCTGCTAATATTAGGGTAGTCTTTCTGCCAGTTGACCAGTTACTACAAGGTTCCACAGCTGGGCAAAATACCAACCTGCTGAGAAACAGATGTTCAAGATATGTGCCTGCAAGTTCCCAGCAGAACTTGAGGTAAGATCCTACTGCTGAAGAAACTACACCCATTGGTCACAGGACATGAAGGAATCTTTGGTATTGACCAGGAAGCTTCCTCTCTATTGGCTAGCTTTCATAATATTAGAAGGCAATATGTAGGCTGCTGAGAGAAGAATCCTCAACAACCTCACGCAGCCATGAACCTTGTGACCGGTACTAACCACTGACATGGCAGGATGCACCTGTGGTTACAATAGCGGCATGGCTGTTATGGAGATAACTACTGTACGGGGAGGAGCTCACACTGAAATCTGGTTCCTTAATTGTTTCTTGATTATGTCAACAAAGACTGCAGAAGCCAATCGTTGGGCTAAGGTAAAGAAGTGGGAATTCCAGGTCCCAGGAGGAAGGATTCCACCACCGGCAGAATTCTAATATAGGCAGACAGCTGATGAGTTTAGGGCTGTAGATTCTTCACCCATCCACTTAGTTATCTGTCACTTTTAAAATATTAAATTCCCTAGTGTTTTCCTTCCTCTGGGCTAAAGGGGGCAGGAGAAGGGAGCATGCAGCTGGGGCAGTTAGCCAGTAGTGTGTGAACAGTGGCTTCCAGCGTATTCAGGAGGGGTGGTTGTTGGCTGTTTGGCAAAGCCAACCGGCATTCTTGGGAAAGCATCAGAACTGAGTGAGACCGGAGTGGCTTAACGAAGCTAGCCGCGGGGGCTGAATGAGATGGCCATTGGTGGCAGTTGATCTTGACCACAGCTGGGGCACCAGGTCAACTGTTTTCTTATTGGATTTAAGACCTATTCTTCAGGTACTAGTACTGTGAATATGTCTATGAACACATGATTGAGGAGTCCACAGGACCAGAGCAAAGCAATGTCTTCTGGACATGAACAGACTGCTACGATGAAACTCAATGCAGCTGCTATTATCTGAGCAAATCAAACTAGTCCACATTCTAGCATGAAGAGGCTCATGAGACCCACCCCTAAAAGAGACGCTACTGAGAGTTGATAACTTGGGGCTGGAGAGATGGCTCAGCAGTTAAGAGCAGGGATTGCTTTTCCAGAGGTCCTGAGTTCAATCCCCAGCTACCCAGGCTCACAACCATCTGTAAGGGGATCTGATGCCCTCTTCTTGTGTGTCTGAAGACAACAGCAGTGTACTCACAAAATAAATAAATCTTTAAAAAGAGAGAGAGAGTCATTGAAAACTTGTGGGGAAGAGAGAGTGAGTCTTTTAAGGCAGTGGCTCCCAACTTGTGGGTTGAGATGCCTTTCACAGGAGTTACATATCAGATATGTACATCATGATTTATAACAATAGCAAAATTATAGTTACAGTTATAAAGTAGCCATGAAATAATTTTATGGTTGGGGTCACCACAACATGAGGAATTGTCTTCAAGGTTCTCAGCACTAGGAAGGTTGAGAAGCACTGCTTTAAGAGATTGACCCCGGTAGGTCAAGTAATAGATGGTTCCATATCCGTAAGTATATGGGCAGCACCAAATTAAAAATATATCACATACATGTATAAAATTATCAAGGAATTAATAAAAGTATCACACTAAAATGAGCCTATGCTGCCATAAGACATTCGAAATGTATCTTTTTATTTAAAAATGTATTTCTTAGCCTCTAAGGCCTAGGGACAAGGGCAAAGGTGGTAACAATGTAAATTATCTCTCTTTGTAATGTTTTGACTCTTTCTTTCTTTCTTTCTTTCTTTCTTTCTTTCTTTCTTTCTTTCTTTCTTTCTTTCTTTCTTTCTTCCTTTCTTCTTTCCTTTCTTCCCCCCCTCCTTCCCCCATCTCTCTCTCTTTCTTCCCTCCCTTTCTTTATTTCACATTGGGGATTTTCAGTATTGATTGTCAATGAACGGATCAGAAAGCATCTAAAAGTTAAGGTGCTGGTAGCCTCTTTCCCACATGCCATTTCCCACGAAAGATGAGCCAGGATCTTTAGTCAAATGAATGGTTTCAGATCTGTTGCAGGTAATGAATAACTCAGAGCTGGATTAAATGGTTAAAAACACTACATAATTGAAATATGATTGACATGTGAAAGACTGTGTATAATTAACACATGCTACTTGATGATTATGGAGTTGCATAAACAGCCATAAAAGCATCATTATCATCAAGGCCATGAACAAATCCGTCACCAACTTTCTTCCTGACACCTGTACTATTATTAGCACTGTGTTTTTGTGTGTGGTGACAAGAGTATATATTCTCATCGTAAACCTTAAGTATGTTATGCACTTAGCCATGGGTGTTGTGTGTTATAGAAGGTGCCCAGAACTTGTCTTCTGCAACTTTAGCACAAAGTTGGTCTGTACTCCTTTCCCATTCTCTCTCCATTTCTTTGGCTCGTAGTAATCACTCATTGTAGTGATACACATTGCTTCTATGAACTGGATGATTTAAAATTCTTTCCTGGGAAATGTCATGTAGAATGGCAGGTTTCTATTAAATATTACTGGTTGTAGGACTGCTTGGTAGATGGCATGTATGCTTATGTTTTTAGGGAATATCGGAACTAGGATGCAGCTCAGTGGTGAAGTGGTTGCCTGTCGTGAGAGAGGCCCTGAGTTCAATTCTGTAGTAGTCAGGGTTCTCAAAAGAAAAAGAACCAATAGAATAAATATATTAAATGAAATTGTATGGTATGCCTTTCTTATTTCATTTAGTGTATGTCTTCTAGATCTCACATTGTGACAAGATTATGATATTCTCTTCTAAGGTTAAACATATTCCATTTTCTTTTCCTTCCATTTTCTTCATTTCTTCTCTTCTTTTGATGGTGCTGAGAATTGATTGAACCAAGCTCCACCACTTTGCTGTGTTTCTAATGCACAACGTGCTTCTTTTTGTCCATTTGTCCATCAGTGGGAATTTAGGCTATTCTGTCTTGGCTATGCTGCCATAAATTTGGGAATGCCTCATCTGTCAATATCCACACAAGTTCTTATGGTTCAATTTCTAATAGATATAAATATGGTGTGTGTGTGTATGTGTGTGTGTGTGTGTGTGTGTGTGTGTGTGTGTGTGTGTCTTCCTATGCATGCATGGAGACCAAAGGTCAGTGGCAGGTGTTCTTACCAATTGTTCCCTTCCTTAATCTTTGACACAGGGTCTTTCACTGAATTTGGAGTTTAGTAATTTGACTGGACTGGCCAGCCAGCCATCTCTGGGGATTCTCCTCGCAAATCTGAGATTCCAGGCTTGTGAATTCTGAGAACTGAATCCAGGTGCTAGTGCTTCTATAACAAGCTTGCCTCTTCCACTCCTCAAATACTGTCCTTAGTTGACTACTTATCAGGTGACTCAGGTGTATTGGGGATTCACTGGGCAAGCTTCTATAATTTTTGTACGTTTGAAAGTTTTGGCAATGGAAAGTTTAAAAAAATCCCTAATTGAAATCCATAAACATCCATGACATTTTCAAGTTAAAAAGAACAATTGGCAAAACAAACAAAGAAACAAACAAAAATAAACAACTTAATGACATTTTTTTGTCCATATAGAAGTCCATGTAGCCTTTTGGTTTGTTTAAGATAGAGTTCATTATATAGTCCTGGCTGGACTGGAAATCACTGAGTAATCCAGGCTCTGCTTGGACTCACAGAGATCAGCCCGCTCCTGCTTCTGCCTCTTCTTGGAGTGTCTGGATTAAAGACATGCACCACCATACCAGGTTTTTTTTTTTTTTTTTTTTTTTTTTAAAGCTTAAATGTGTTTATTGAAGTATTATTATACATTTGAATAAAAAACCTTTTATTTATTTCAAATGCACCATTTTCAGAACAAGAACATATCTACGCAATTTAAAAGATTTATTTATTTATTTTTGTTTGTTTGAGACAAGGCCTCCTTCGTATGTAGCTTTGACTGATCTGGAACTCACTATGTAGGCCAGGTTGGCCTCAAACTCCTGTCTCTGTCTCAGGAGTACTAGGATTAAAGGCGTGAGTCACCATACCTGCCAGCAAACTGAATTTAAAGAGTCAATTAAAAAGAGCAACACAACCATATTTATCCTGAAACTCTGAGACAGAAGAAGTGAGAAGTCAGCTCCAGAACTTTGAGATATTCCACCAGGGTCCCCTTCCCCCTCAGAGCACATGGGTACCCCTCCCCTCCTGGAAGAAACAGATCAGAGAGCACATAGGCTGGAAGGGAGGGGCTGATTAAGCCCCTGCTACTTCATTCACTAAAAACCAATCAGTTTAAAAGTCACACTGTTCTGCCAGTTACATTGTGCCTAATGGTGGCTGCTCTAAAATCCATATATCCCTGAACGGGCTTCGCGTGGTCGCCCTCCCGTCTTGGTATGCAGAGCGACCTCAGCATGCTGAATTACTAAATTCCTCTTGCATTTTGCATCAATCCCCAACTCCATGTGTTTACTCTGAGGGTCTCAGGTAAGTTAAGGCTCGCTAGAGTCTTACAGAAGACATAGAAAAACAAAACCGAAGTTTCAAGTAACAGGGTTGCGTTTAGCAAGGAACACACCATGTCAAGGATTCTGACAGTTCCTCTTTGAGAAGGTTACTTTAACAAATGAAAATGTTACTATTTTCTCTAGTTCATCCACTCCATTGACAGAAATCTGTTGAAAACATCTTCCTTTAACTTCAACTTCTTTCATCACCAAGCAGCCTAAAAACAATGGTAGCACTGCTGCTAGGGGCAAGCCTGAAATACTGAACCAACCCAGCAGTCCCCAAATAGCTTCTACCTCATTTTGGTTCAAACACACCTCCTTCTTTCGCAAGGGCTCTAGAAGGACTGAGAGTCTGGCCTTAGCACTAAGCAGTGTTGTAGAAAGTGTTCATTTCCTGTTGATTTCAGGGTAGGTCAGTCCCCTGCTGCGTGAAGTCTCCATTTAAAAGAGGGGAGGGGGCGGAGGAAAGAAGAATCCCCATCAGAAGGACTGAAACCTCATGGGAGTTCAATTGAATTCTGAAGTCTCTCTTCCTTACTCAGGGATATTTATGTCAATGTCTTAATAACAGAAGCAAAGCTCTTTATTCACCCAGCACATGTGTGCACAGAGCAGAAAATCCATGCGTAGCGGAAAAGATCAGCTCGACCTCAGACAAGTGCTGGTGATAGTTGGGGTCTCTCTTAGTGAGGACCACTTTTCAAAAGGCAGGTTGAATGTTGTCACGGCAGAAGCTGGAGGGAAAACCCCTTTGAAGAAGCATTCATTTTCTGCTTATTCCCACTGTGAATCTTGAATTCATTGGATACATTTGTTGGGAATAATTCTACCCAAACTCATTGAAATCCTGTTTTTGTAATGTTAGGATGACCTTACACTGTAATTGCAAATACATTTCTGAACCCTAGAGTGGTTTCCAGCTGGGAACACTGCTGCTCTGTTTTAGTGTTGACTGTCAGTAATTATTTCTATAGATAAATGAGGAAATCAGTAAGTTAGCCCTATCTGCATTTTTTATAAACATGAAAGCAAATGAAGAGCTCAGAGCCACTAGTTTGATTTTTCAAATGTTCTATAGGCAGCAGGATATTGTCCGACAGAAGTTGGGGCTGAAGAGATGGCTCGGGGATAAAAGGCATGAGGAACTGAGCTCAGTTCCCAGGACCGGAAGTGGGGTATGTCCTGTGGGCTTGCAGTCACAGTGCTGGAGAGGCAGAGGCAGATGGAACCCGGGGGCTCACTAGCCAGGAAGCTGAGCTAGTTGATGAATTCCAGGCTAGTGAGAAACTGCTTTAAGTCACAAGACAGACAAACTGAGGACTAACACCAGAGGATTACCCCACACATATGCACAAACACACCTGCACACCCAGAAAGGCAGGTGTCATGGTTACAAATGTCCAGTACCAGTCATGTGTCACACCTCAAGGATCTCGTTCCTGGTGAACATTATTTTGCGCTTTACTCACATGGTGCAAAGTCAGCATTTAGAGACTGCTTTGTATATTACCATCTGGGTGAAGAATTACCCAGATTATTTCTTTTAGTCACTCCAAAACTATATTGCATAAACACTTTTAGATTGCTATATCACTGTACGTGTAATAACACCATTATCAATGTATGTTCCTTGACTTTACTGTGGATCAGTCGAAGGCCTGTGCTGTGCCGTCTCCATCACAGTGATACAGAATCTAATGCAGAAACTGGTATATGATACTCTCTTACAAAATAAAGCATATTTAGTAGAAAAGATAAGTCAAACATAAAACCATAAAAAAGTTGCAGTTTGAGAATTCCTTTAGAAAGCCAGGGAGATACTTGGATTTTGAAATAAATGCACAGACTTTACCGTCTGAACATCCCCTGTCTGACAATTTGAACTCTCAAACATTCTGAAAAACCTTCCCGTGCTCAGTGTTTCAGAGGGATAGATTAGGAATGCTCCATCTGTGCTTGTGTAACACATGTATGATAAATAACTTGTATTAAAAATACATGAAAATTTAACAATAAAACATTTAGTAAGAAATGAGCACACAGTGTGAACAGACACCTCACTAAAGAAGGTATGCAAGTAGACAGCATGGATGTAAAATGGTGCTCTGCTGCATGTCATCAGGGAAATGCAAATTAAAACAGTAATGTGTTGCTGTTGTGTGCAATACTGATGCTGGCGTCTATCAACTCAAGCAGCTGGATGACACTTTCGGAGTGTCTATCCTGGTGTTATTTGTTTGTTTGCTTGCCTGTTTTGTTTTTTGTTTGTTTTTCTTGTTTGCTTGGTTTGGTTTGGTTTATTTCCAATGTGCTTTGCCCACCCCCATTTAGTTCAGATTCACTATAACTCTTGTGATGCAATACACTTATTTTCTTCGCTGGCTTAGTGTGCAGACATATATGCTTATCCACATACATGCGCACATAATTCGATTCCTCTTTCCTTTTGTGTTTCTGAGAGGAGAGCATGAGGTGGCTTGCTTGTAATCACAGCCAATAGAAGGCCGAGATGGACAACACGGTAACAGCGCAGTGGACATAAGCAGCGACGTAACAGATTTTCTCCACATTCACAGCCAGTGTTTCTCCTTGTACAACAAATTCTTAACAAGAGGATCCCAGAGTTCTTCTGCACTCACCCACTGATCAGCTGCAGATTCGGAGTAGAATAATAACCATTCTCATTTTTGTTGACAAAATGCATTTTAGATCAGAGAATCTCTAAGGGTTAGAAGTTTCCAGTTTGGGCCTGCCTACAGTGGGAGCCATTTCAACGTGCAGGTACGTGGTGGAGAGGTGAGAGAAGAAGAGAAGAAGAATGATCTGAGCACTGTGAAGAGAGGTACCCGCATGGAGAGAACAGCCTGATGTGAGCAGCCTGCCCTGCCACCTGAGGCCATGATGAAGTCCTAGCCTATGCTGCCACTGAGGGCCATGTCTGGAGTCTGTGTCAATATCCATGGCTCATATTACCACCAAAGACTGTGTGGAAGTCTCTGGTCTGGGCTGCTGCAGGGACCATGTTAATGTCAAACAGTTGTGCTGAGCTGGCCCTGCCCCTCACTGGCTGCAGCACTTGGAAGAGTGAGCCCTGCACTTTACCTGGACAGCATCGAAAGGCTGGCTATTGTGGTGCTATTGAGGGTAAGCTGACCCTGACAGGATGAACGCAGGAGAGCTGGCACTGCCACTCCTCTGAGATGCTTCTCTCCCCTCCCTTCCCTGGACACCTACCACAGGCAGCAAAGCTGGCCCTGTCCCTTACTTGCTGTGGCACTGGATGAGTTACCCAGCAAGTGATGGAGAGCTCACCTGCTCTGATGGTGTGAATGTGGGAGAGATGATAGGCTGACCAACTCAGCTACCACCCAGGCCCAGATCTAGGGCTTTGAGTTGGCCCACCCCATCTATGAGCTGCTGAAGGGGCAGGTCCTACAGATCCAAAGCGGCAGGATCAACATGACCCAGGACAACAACAGGAGATCCGAGAGAGCCCCATATTGACAGTGTAGCAGAAGCCAGAGGCCTCATCCCAGACCAATGGCTCTGTGCAGTGAACATTTTAAATAAAATGTGTAATTTGCAAGTAAAAAGTAAAGTGTGAGGACAAAAAGGTATATTGTATGACACACTGTGACACAGCTTGTATGATGCAACTTTGGTTTGTCTTTATTCTTTATTTTTATTGTTTTATTTTCTTTTGATGGGGAGGTTGCAAGGGCAGAGGTCGAAAGGGATGGAGGATGATGTAAAATTCACAAGAATCAATAAAAAGTTTTAAAAAAAGGAAAAAGGAAAAAACGAGAGAAATTTCCAGCTTGCCTAGAGCATCTTGCAGTAGTAAATGTCCATAAATAATTGAAACTGGTGCTGGTCTTCTTCCATTTGGAAAAAATACCTTGTTTGAGGTAGCCTACAAGTGGGACCATATCATGTTCAGCTCAAGAAGTACAGAGGTTTGCTGGTCGGCAATCATGGAGGACTCTAGCATGGGGGGGCCTTGACACCCCCATGGACCCACGAGTAGCTCTGTTAGTTCTTTGGACCAAAGATGGTTTCCCCGAAGTCATGAGTCTGGTTTTCTGCTGGGAGCAACATAAAAACAATGGGCCTCCTTTTTCTTCATGCTTAGAAAGAGGAAGAGAAAAGCTTCCCTAACTGAGGAATAGGAATCTCTTGTTAGCCTATTGCACTTGACTGATACGCCATCTTTACCCAGAAGTTTCCACGGTTATGCCACGCACATTGAGTACCTAGATTCTTGGGATCTGCCTAGGGATTTGATATTGGGTTGGCTTGGCTTTATTTAGTTGGTAGGGAAATGGGAGAAAAATAAATGGAAGTGAGAATGGTTAGACAGCAAGTGGGACTAGTAACCAGTATTGTTACTGGATTGCAGGGGGAAAGTAGTAAGTCAGCAAACCACAATTGTTTCTTCACTGTTCACCAAATCCTGAGAGTTTTATTGTTCGGCAAATAATATTTTTCTATTGGTCTGGTCTTTTATCAGACTACCCTGAAGAATCAATATTGACCACCATTTTTGATGAAAAAAGTTTTTATGTGGTTTCTGAAAACAATTCAATTGTTCATTCATTAATTTGTCATGTTTTGACATTTGCTAAGTACTGAGAATGTAATAGACATAAAGCAATAGCTTAAACTATTTAAAAATGGGCCACTTGAGCACATGTAATGCTTCCTAATGCTACTTTATTGAGACTTGATGCATGTGATGTCATAGAATGCATTTAATACCATTCTTTTCTGTTATTATTTTTCATAAATCAGTGTCATTTGCTAACTAAATATGCTTTCAAACATGGTTGTATTTTTTTAACAAGTGAAAAATTGGAAAGAAAATGTAATATCATTTAAAATAGATTAGAATTTAGAAATAAATCATAATTTGTGGGACAAATTCATGCAGGTTAGGCAACTGAGCTATGTACCTGCCTCAGGCTCCTATTGGACACATCAGTTGTCAGGCATGAGTTTGCTCAGATCTTCCTTAATAAGTACTTGGTTTATTAATCCGCTCTCTCCTCATCCTGCCCTGGCCCTTTGGGGAACCTGTTTCCAGCACTCTCTACACAAGTCCTTACTTCAGAGTTGTGAATTAGAGTGAGTAGGTGATTCGTCACCCACCCTGTGCTAGTTGGATAAGCAGAAAACAAGTAAATAATGATAGCACAAAAGACATGTGCAGTACTGGCCCAACATCCTAGCTGTGGAGCATGCTGGGAACAAATATGAGCCAATTCCAAAGCTATAGCCTGCTGAAGAAGGTTGAGAGGCAGGTCACAGTCAGAGCTGACCCAAGCTGGGTTTGCAGTACAGGTCCTCTCATGTAATGGAGGCCATGGCAGTAGGAGCTCTTAGGCAGAGGCTGTAAAACCCCTGTGTGTTTAGGAAAGCATCCAGTTTAGTGCAGTACCATGTGGATTGTGGACAACAGAATTACAATATCAGAGTCTAGCCAAGAAAGCAAAGACTTGGGTCACGGTAGTCCTAAGGCAATGCTCAGACTCAGAACTCTCATGACTCTTCTCAGTCCATGAGGATCCCTCTTGTGGCTTAAGACAACTAACATGTCTGTTCCTTGATGAATCACTGGGAGTGATAGGAGTCTTAGTGCTCTAGTCATTTAGTATTGTAGTGTTCTATGGATCGTGCTCCCAAAGGCTCACACATTTGGACAATTGTCCCCAGCCGATGGCACTGGTTAAGGACACTGACACTGGAGGAAGGAATCAGTGAGGGTGGGCCTGAGCCTTAGTAGCCCCGTGATGCTTCCTGTCTGCCCTCTGCTCCCTGACTGTAGGGGTGGAGGGTTGTGGCTGCCTCCCTCTCCTACACTGTGCCTTCCCACCATGATGGAGGCAAAGGAAGCTCTTCCTCCCCTAAGGTGCCTCCTGTCAGGTATTGACTCACTAAGACGAGAAAAGTAATTAATACGCCGTTGCCAATATGAGCCTTGAGAATAGTCAAGCCCCAACAAGGATTAATGCCCCAAAATAAAAGACTTACCTCTCTGTAATTTTGCATGAACAGAAATGACAAAACATGAGTTTTATAAAATAATAAAATGCATCAAAGGCTGCCATCAGAGGCCAGCTCAAACCTATATTATGGAGTATTTTCAATGACACACACACACACACACACACACACACACACATGCACATACAGAAGAAGGTAAACTCCTGTGTACTTGCCAGTCAACTTACCCAAATCTCAACATTCTGCAGTATTTGTCTGTAGATGGTGTGCGTTGCCTGATATGGACCCTGGGAACTAAACTCTGCCCCCTGAAACCAGAGCAAGCACTCTTAACTACAGATATGTCTACCTTGAGCCCCAGTAAGAAACTTCTATCTGTATATGTTTGTGGGTTGATATATGGAATCTGAGGTGCACACGAGGATAGGATTAGGAACACATTTGGGGAAGGGAAATGCTAGAACGAGTGAGACAGAACGCAAACTGAGCAGCTAACTGCTAATTTACTTCCACCTCAAAATCATCTCAAATCCAACGCAGTTGAGTTGAGTATGGGATCTACACTTCCACTCTTATCTCTATCTGTCTTTTTAACCCTCTCCTTAACGACACTTATTTATTTATATTTTTTATGTATAAGTGTTTTGTGTATGTGCTGGGTAGTTTTATGTAAACTTGACATAAACTAAAGTCATTTGGGAAGATGGAACCCCAATTGAGAAGGTGCCTTCTGTACTGGTCAGGGCTTTGAGGAGCAACAGAACCACCGAATAAATTCATGTGTGTGTGTGTGTGTGTGTGTGTGTGTGTGTGTGTGTGTGTGTGTGTGTGTGTGTGTGTGTGTTTTAGTGTGTTATAAATATATTTCTGACTACACACACATATAGACTGTGGTCCAGCTAGTCCAAAAATGGCTATCTACCAACAGAAGGTCCATGACTCCAGTAATTGTTCATTCTATGAGGCTGGATGTCTCAGTTGGTCTTTAGTATATGATGGAATCCTACAGAAGTAGGCTTTAATGCCAGCGAATGAATGAACTTGCCAATGAGAAGAAGCAGATAAGGAGAGCAAGCTTCCTTTTTCCATGTTCTTTCCATAGGCAGCTAGCAGAAGACGTGATCCAGATTAAAGATAGACTGCCATACTTCAAAAGAACTGGACTAAAAGTGAATCTTCCCATTTCAAACAATTTAATTAAGAAAAAATTCCCTCACAGTTGTACCCAGCCACTTGTGATAATTCTAGATGTAGTGAAGTTAACAACCAAGATCAGCCATCATACCCTCAACAGATTGGCCTGTAGGCAGAGCTGTGGTACTTCTAGACTGCTGACTAATGTGGGAGGGCCATGCACACTATGGTCAGTGTCACCCGTGGGCTGGTGGTCCTGGGTGCTCTAAGAAAGCAGGAGAGATGTGGACCGAGCCATTAAGCGGTGTTCCTGGGTGACTTCTGCTTCAGTTCCTGTTTCTTGGTCCTGCTCCGAATTCCATCTCAGACTTCCTTTGATCAGATAACCACCATGTGCATGTGAAAGCCAAATAAAGTCTTTCCTTCCCATGTTGGCTTTGCCTGTTTGATTACTGCAACAGAAACCTTAACTCAGACAGCCTATGTTCATATATGTCACACCTACATGCTGGTGATCACAGGGACCAGAGGTGGTTGTCAGATCCTTTGAAACTGTAGCTTTGGATTGTTGTCATCCACCCCTGGTCCTGAGAGCCAGGCCTGAGTCCTCTGCAAGGGCAGCAGGTGCTTGAGCTATCTCTCTAGAACCCCTGTCCTCTGTCTGCTATCTAAATATCACTACTCCATCCAACTGTAGGGAGTTCTTTTTGATAAATTCACAGTACAAAGGTGATACACGGAGTGGGTAGTGTCCTACTGTCAATGTGTGACCCACAGTGGTTTTAGTTACCTGGAGACAATTATTATTACTATTTTTTGTTTTTTTTGAGACAGGGTTTCTCTGTGTAGCCCTGGCTGTCCTGGAACTCACTCTGTAGACCAGGCTGGCCTCGAACTCAGAAATCCACCTGCCTCTGCCTCCCGAGTGCTGGGACTAAAGGCGAGCGCCGCTGCTGCCCGGCGCCTAGAGACATTATTGTGCTGAAACAGTGGTGTATTTCTCAGAACTTTTTGGAAGAAGTTACCAAGCTTGGAAAGCGTGGCCACTGTTCTCAGACACTGACTTAGACAGAGAGTTGATACTCTTGGTCATAAAACAATTCACAAGCTAAATCATACAGTTTATTAAACTCTAAAAGCAGATGCCATGTGATATGGGAGTTTCCTGGCATGGGCTGCAAACAGGGCAGATTTCTCATTTTTTCTCTCTGATTTATCATTCCTTTCGATTGAGGATATGACTAGTAAAAAAACATCCAACCAGATGGAAATTCATCTAATGTGAACATACCCACTTCCTGAACCCCAGAGGTGCATTTCACATGCCTGCTGGAAGTTGGGACTTGCCAACTGGCTTGGAGAATGGCATCAGGCTTCCTTGAAATTTTTTGAGCCAAGCGTAATCTGGGCTGGGACAAGACTATGGCGGGTATTGTTCAAATAGTGAAAGACAGGAAAGACTGTAGCGTTTGGATCCCAGGCAGCATGATCCTTGCTCTTTCATCCCTTTCTGTCTGAGCACTGTTCTTGTTTGTTCCAGCCCAGATTCCATGTGCTTTACTATATTCAACATGCCTTAGACGTTTCTTAAATGCTCGGAATTTAAGTATTCTTGTGGTCTTGTGCGGATCTCTGGAGCTGCTTGCCTACTCATTATGCACCATTAGTATATCTAGCAAGCTTTCTCAGTGTTTGGAAGTTGCTTTCTTAATTACTATGAGTGCTTAACCACCTCGTGGCTTTCACTCATCCCACATATTTTGCTGGCTTTCTATAGTAGAATTAAATATTCCTATATGATATGCCAAATATGGATTACATTAGCATTTGGATACTATATGGAGGTTGAAGGATCTTAAATATATGCATGCCTTAGTATATCTTAATGTGTATATATAAACACATGTGCACAACATGTGTGTATGGAAACTGAACTCAGGGTTTCTATTAAACACAGTCTATCACTGAGCATCGCTCTAGATTCAAATCTGCATTTCTTTAAAGCAAACATCAAGAATATGCCCATGTATCTGAAAGTATCAGCCCACTTTCAGCTTGCTACTCTTTTTTTCAATAATTCATTTATTTTAATTCACTTTACATCCTGATTACAGTCCCCCTCTCTCCTCTCTTCCCAGTTCCACCCTTACAATTCCCTCTCCTCATTACTGCCTCCCCTTTTCCAAGGTGGGAAGCAGAAGCCCACCTTGGGTACCACTCCACCCTGGGACATCTAGTTCCAGAAGGACTAGGCACATCCTCTCCCACTGAGGTTCACCCAGGCAGTTCAGGTAGGGGAAGGAAGTCCAATGGTAGGCACCAGAGTCAGAGAAAGCCCCCACTCCAACTGCTAGGGGACCACCTGAAGACCAAGCTGCACATAGCTATAAATGTGTGGGGAGCTGAGGTCCAATCCCTGCACTCAGCTTGCTATTTTAAATCCACTCATTTATTAATGTTGAGTTCACTAGAGAACATGGCAGTTGCTACTAAATAATTAAGTTCAGGTAATTTTAGCTGGCATTCATTTTGAGGTTTTGTTTTTTTTACTAGAATTTGCACCTGACATTGTTTCTACAGGTGTACCACACATTCACACAGCTCTCTCTATGTCGCTCTCTATGTTGACTGATTTCAGTTATCTGAACCTATGCGTGTTCGTTCTTAGCAGAGGCAGAGCATTGCTTGTGCGTTGTCAGTTTGAACTAGCCTTGGGGATCTAGATTAACTTCTTGGAAACAAAGCTATTTGTAAGTAGAGGAGCTTCTATATTTTCAGATCATTTATTATAATTGTCTTTCAGCAAAAAGGAAAAACAAATGATTAAAAACTATTGAAATGTGAGATACTTTAACAAAATGGCCCTTTCCCAAACAAGCATGCTGAAATCTACTTTAGCCTGAAAGGGAATATTATAAAAATTTATTCAGCAACATCATAAGTTTATAAGATATTTAGAATAAATTCAATAAGAGGACAATGAGATTTAAAATTTCAGGAATAAAACATGCTCCCTCCTTTCAAAAAAAAAATCATGGATATGGCCCATTCTCAAAAATCACAGCATTCCCTTAAAGAGCTGCTTAAATGCTTAATTTAGCTAGAATAATGGCAGGTTAAAAATTAAGAATTTAAGAATAAGGGACTGGGACACGGTTCAAGGAGATAAGCACTTGTTGCAGAAGTTTGAGGACCTGATTTGAATGCCCAGAACCTGTGTCAAACTGGGCATGATGGTGTCCTCTTCTAACTTCATGATCCCATGGTGAGATGGAGCACAGGGCCCAGAGAATCCTGTGTGTTGTCCTGGTATATTCAGTGGTAAAACAGCTAAAGACCCTGTCTCAAACAAGTAAGGTGAGGACTGACACTTGAGGATCTCCGCTGATGGACATGTGTCTGCCTGCCTCACACAGATTAAAACTAAAACAAAGAATGGGGAAGTCGTGGTATGTTACTGAGACTAATTATATCTCCAAGTGATGCCATGATTACCTAGGAAGCACAGTATCCTCCTTGACTCTTTCTTGCTAGATGGGAAGATTATAAGAGAAGTGACATGTAGGTTACGTCTTTGGACATTTTCTTGATTAATAATTGATATAGGTGATGCTGCCCCATGTACACAGCACAGGATGCTAAAAGAAAGTAAGCTGAGCAAGTTCAGCAAATCATGAGGAGCAAGCCAGGCAGCAGCACTCCTTTGTAGCTTCTGCATCAGCTCCTGCCTCCATGTTTCTGCCTTGAGTTCCTGCCTTGACTTCTCTCAGTGATAATGGACGTGTAAGCCAAATTCTTTTTTTTTTTTTTTTGCCTTTTTTTCTGAGATAGAATTTCAACATCTTGTTCTGGCTGTCCTAGAACTCACTATGTAGACTAGGCTGGCCTTGAACTCACAGAGATACATACACCTGTCTCTGCCTCCCACATGATGGGATTAAAACTGTATGCCATTGCACTTGACATTTGGCTATGGTCTTTATTACAGCAATAGGAAATTGTTGTGTGACCAAACTTTTTCTGGGAGGTGAAACCATATGTCTACTTACTTCAGATAGGAAACCCATAACAGACCAAAGTATAGATACTCTAAGAGATGGGTGTGGCTCAGGATCTCTAAAACCAAGTTCCCAGCACAAAGAAGATTTATTTGGCCCAGAGGGACAGAAGGTAGGGAATAAGAGACTAAGACAGGAGATAAAGGCTGAGGAAGAAGGGAAAGGTAACAAGGGAGATGGGGCAGGGGTGTTTGTCCCAGAGTGGGACAAAGGACTGCCTCTGGATAGACAGGACCCGCACAGAAAAATAGCGGTTTATAAAGGTAAAAAGAGAAACCCTGTGTAAGGATGAGACGCTTAATTGTAATTGGGCATGCTAATTAGGTGAGCTAAAGGGGAATTTTGATTGCTTGACTTTAGTACTCTGATAGCTGAGCCTTGGTAGTCAGCCTCAGGAGGAGAAATGGCCAAATAAGGGAACAGACCTTGGTGGCTAGCTTTAAGAATGTGACCTACTGGCTTTTAACAAGACAGAGGGAGTGGGGGAGAAGGACAAGGCCTGCCAGAGCCCTGTTTGCCATGCCTGTGCTGTCTATAGTCTTTCAGGCACTGACACCAATAAAGTCCAGCTTGGTGAGCCAGTGAGTTTTATTGTGGTTACTTACAGTATTATGGCTGAGGGGTTACTTCCAGGAGCAGATATGACACAAAGACAGCTGCGTCACTAAAGCCTACCCTAGCACCGGTGACAGTTCACAAGAGCTGGAAACCTAGAGCACATTGCACATCCTGAAGGCAGCTCATCCCGTTGGAAAGCATCCTTTTCAAGTGACTCAGTGGGTCTAAAACCTTTTCCAGGCAGCTTGCTGGTTTCTGCTTTTGCCAGACAGCTAATCTGGTCTCAAGAGTCTTCTTTGAAGCTTATCTGATCTGAGAGGGACTCTTAGCTTTTATTGCTGGCTCTGGCACGGCCTAGTGAATCTGGTCTGCTTCAGGGACATCCTGAAGCTATTTTAAGTGGTTTATCTTCTTCCTGTTTAAAAAGCTTCCCTCCAATCTCCAAGGAAACCGTTGCACAATATAAGCGAAGCAGGACAAACGGACGCATTAATGTGCGCTGGAATGAAGAAATATCCGGACAGGAGTTCCAAGAAGTATAAGTTGAATTTTCATTGAAAAAAGATCATTTTCTAGCTTGCGCTGCTGCAAGGGCTTAAAGCAAGAATGACCAAGAAGAGTTGAGTGCTTTCAGCAGATACTTTAGTCTCTTAACTCCCTTCCTGTTGGAGGTGCCCCTCCCCCACAGGCACAAAGAACAAAACAGAAGCTGATTCCAGGTCCCAGATGAAGCCATTAAGGTGAACACAGCACATCTTGTGCTATTATGGAGCTCAAAGAAAAAGCATGGGTATGTTGAAGGGACACAGAATGAGATTTCAGAAGCACGAACTTACCCAAGCTGTACTGATTCAAGCATCAAAATGTCAGTTAATCAAAAAGTCAGTTAAAGGGAATCTGTCTACTGATGCTGATATGCCAATGACAAAAGCTGAGAGAAAAGAAAAGAATACAAAATGCTTCAGGAAAAATCCCAGCTAATTAAATGTGGGCCAAAGTGGGAAAATTGCTGTTTATAGCTACAAGTGTATCAGTTAGTTCAAACAATGGTAAGCAGTTGAGCCTAAAAGTACATATTAATTACAAAGAAGTGAGTAGGCCTTTAAATGGGAGAGCTGACAGAAGCTACCTTAACCGAGGGATCAGACATAGCACTGTAGTAGTTTGGAAAGATCCTCCTGACACTGCAGAGCAGTGTCACACAGGATCACCAAGACAGCATGGCTCCAAATGCTCCACCTGCATTTCACCAGGAGGAAGAGATTAGATTCAACTCTTCCTCCTCTGAGACAAGCGGCCCAGACCCTTGACACTGCTGAGGCCAAGACAGTAACAGCAAGTTGAAAGGATCCACCTTGAGTCTTTACACAGACAGGGTGAAATATTTGAAGGGTCATGATTTCTACAAACCTCCTGAAATATTTATCAGTTATCTCTCTGCATTCAGTACTCAGAATGTACTACAGTGCTTAGAATTGATGGGTTGGTATAAAGGTTAGATCGAGTTTTATTGTCTGACTCTTTACAGCTTTTCATTAGGTCAAAAGATCTGCCAATATAAATTGTTGAGCAGGGGTAAATAAATAGAAATATTTTGGGTAGAAACAGGTAATATTTTAAGAAGCAGAATTTTAGCCGGGCAGTGGTGGCGCACACCTTTAATCCCAGCACTTGGGAGGCAGAGGCAGGTGGATTTCTGAGTTCGAGGCCAGCCTGGTCTACAGAGTGAGTTCCAGGACAGCCAGGGCTACACAGAGAAACCCTGTCTCGAAAAACCAAAAAAAAAAAAAAGCAGAATTTTGAAGGTAAGGTTAAAAAGAACTATGATACTAGAAAATTCTGGAATTTGTCCATAACCTTTCTTTTCATTAATGTGTAAATGAAAATGCACACCGGTGTAGAGAAATTGAGTTTCTTTTTTGATCAGTTTTTAGATTTTAAAACATCCATTTAGGAATTGACCCCAAACAGTACTGAGTATGCACTGCAGTGAGTGACAAGGCACTCTGAAGTGTTTGCAAAGGCAGAGCATTTACCAGAGGCTAAAATCTCAAGGTGGATGAAGATACACCTTGTTTTAGGAGCAACGGTAACTAGCGACCTGCATACTGAGTCTTTTATGGTCTTTCTAGCCTTTTCTTTTCCCCTCCTCCTCCTCCTCCTCCTCCTCCTCCTTCCCCTCCTCCTCCTCCTCGTCCTCTCCCTCTCTCACAACTTAGTTTTATGCTCTGATGTTCCTCTATGGAGCAGGGAACAAGCTCACCAAAAACCAAGGTGTGCTGGAATTTATCATTGTGTGGCATCTACTACTCGAGAAGGAGAAGCCCTTAGTGTTGGATTCAATTTTTAAAAAAATGCCCAGTGGAAGGAATATGATTGGCTGCTTTGGGGTCAGGTGTCTCCTTCTGGACCAATCAACTGTGAGTATGTATTGGTCTGGCTGGCTTAGGTCTACATCCCTTGTGGTCCCAGAAGTTAGAGTGTTGAACAATTGGAGAGTAGGGTGCTGGTCTGGCAGGGCCGTAGATGTACGTAGATGTCAGAGTTCCAGGTTTTGCATTCAATGTAAGTTTAATCACAGAAAAGATAAGACAAGATCAAATTCTATAAAAATGTAAAAAACAAGTCCGTCATTGAGTGTTTTGTGGGAAAAAATGTCTTGGGACTCTGAGGAGCTCATTGTATTTCCAGAGCAAAATGTAAAAACAGAGACATTGAAACACTGAGTAGTGTAAAACCTGAGCAAAATAATTTTTCTTTTTTAGATTAGTTAGCTGAATCATAGATTCTTATCGGGTGGAGTGAGAAAATCCTATGATTTAATTTTGCTTGTGAGTTTGAGAACTTTGAGTGAAAATATGTGGTGACGTCATTATGACTAAGAAAACTGCAAGTCACCCAGAGGAAGAGGTTTGGAGAGCTCACACAGAACCGCCAGCTAACACTGACCCTTTAAAGGCCAGCAAGCTCAAGTCCGCAGCCATAGTGTTTTTTATTTATTTATTTATTTAAATATTTATTTATTGTATATGAGTACACTGTCACTGTCTTCAGACACACCAGAAGAGGGCATCAGATCCTATTACAGATGGTTGTGAGCTACCATGTGGTTGCTGGGAATTGAACTCAGAATCTCTGAAGAGCAGTCAGTGCTCTTAACCCCTGAGCCATCTCTCCAGCCCAGTATTTGTTTTTAAACTGTAGTGGACACCTATAACTAAATATCGTTAACTCCCTTATACCTGGAATTTTGTCAAAAAGATTGGGAATCTTTTCCAAATTCTAGACATTCTTAACCAGTTCACTCATCCACAGCACAAAAGGAAAAATTTATTTCTCTTCTGAAGCTTTCCATAAATTGTTGAGCGCTCTCCAATGCTCTCCTCCTTTGGATGACAAGAAGCAGCAAGAATCGTGTCTCACAATGTGATGGATGACATATATAACTTTATGGAACAGACTTGGGTGCTTTTCCAGTTACTGGGGTGTGACATTACGGGTAGCAAAAGGAGCCAAAATTGCTCAGTCTGAGTGGAGGATGTTAAGAATATAAGTTATGGTGTGCTGAGCTAGGTATAGTTTTTCTAGTTATGCAACTAGGAATATGGGTGTCCTAGGGTAATGTAGGATAACTATTAGTGCTAGAAGTTTTTGTTTTTGTTTTTGTGGAGTGGGTGTTCTGTCTATATGGTCTGGAGAATAATAATCATGCTTTTTAGTTGTGTATGAGTGAGTTTATTAAGCATATAAAAAAGAAAAAGATAAAGTAGCAGATGATAGGTAGATAGATAGAAAGTAGTAGCAGGTAGAGACTAAATCATCATCCAATCAGAAGCAGACGACATCCAGTAGAGACAACTATAGAAGCCCTGATTGAGAGATCAAGCAGTGGGAATAGCATCAAATCAGGGGGCCTACAACATCCTGCAGCAATAGCCTGGGAGTGTTAAGATGCTTAGGTGGAGCTTCTGCTAGAGCTGTCTCTCTATGAATGGCCTTCCCACTTCCTGTTCCCACCACACAGGCTTTTATTCCATGGGATAAACAGTAGTAACCTGTTTCGAGTAGCTTTTGATATCTGCCTAAGCTCTGGGAACGGGCTGCCCGGCCAGAGCCCACCCAGCTTCCTCTGAATCCACGATAAAAGACACAGACACACAGTTGTTGAATTTCTACTTGCCTCTTGACACACATGCTGAGAGCTACCTGTCTCCCGCCTGGAAAAGCGTGCCCTTATCAATATTCTTATCTCTGCACTTCTTCGCCTGCCCTAAACTTTAGTCGTTCAGTTGCATCTTGTCCCTGTTAAACACTCACAACCGCCTGACTGTAAGCGTTGCCACAGGCCACTGCTCCACCTGAGACCTCATGTGACTGGTTACCCTTTTCCCTCAGAAGCATGGCGAACTCTCTCTCTCTTCTCCTGCCTTTGTCTCTTTTCCTCCAGGGACCAGGACGTCCCGCCTATTCTTTCTACCCAGCAGTTGGCCCATGGCTTCTTTACTGACACATCAAGAACCAATTGGGGAACAGGACAGCATCAGACCCACCCGTACAGTAACCTCTGTTGGAAATAGTTGACTTTTAGCTGTACTCAAGGACACTTCTTTCTGTCCCTTTAGCATGCTTCATTCCCCTTTCCTGCTTACAGAGGCAGGGGCTCTCCTGATCAGGAGGCGTCCCTTGGAGGACTCTGAAACAAATGTGCATTGGTCTGAAATGGGCGTGATGGTGGCTCTATCCCATTTCCAGTCAGTTTCTCATGTATTGTGTATGAGTGCACGAATGTGTGATTGTGTATGTGTATGTATGTGCAACTGTGTGAGTGTGTAGGTGTGTGCTTGTGCGTGAGCTTGTATGGGAGTGTGTGAATGTGTCTGTGTGTCTTTGTGAGTGTGTGTGTGCACGCATGTGCGTGGATGTGCTAGAAATGAGAGAGCCTGGGGCTCCACACATGTTAAGTACTTGCTAGGGATATTATCTATATCCCAGATCCCTATTTGTGCTATTTTAAACAATTCACTGGGTTTTTTGTTTTTTGTTTTTTTTGTTTTTTTTTTTGTTTTTTTGAGACAAGGTTTCTTTGTGTAGCCCTGGCTGTCCTGGAACTCACTCTGTAGGCCAGGCTGGCCTTGAACTCAGAAATCCACCTGCCTCTGCCTCCCAACTGCTGGGATTAAAGGCGTGTGCCACCACTGCCTGGCTAACAATTCACTGTTGTTCTGTTAAATGTGGTTCACAATAAGAGATTAAAGAGGTATAGAGGAATATGTGCCAGTAAAACAAAGAAGACTAAAATGCCTTTTCCCCACAATCTGGGCAGTAAGGAGTGAGAATAGAAGATTAGAACAAATGATGTGTGGAAAGCTTAGCTTTGGACACGGTGGGATGCGTCCTTCCAAGGCTCCTATGCTAAAAGCTTGATCCCTAGTGTAGCCGTGCTGAGGTGATGAAACCTTTAACAGGGAAAGCTGTGTGAAAAGAAATTATGTCCTGGGGGCATCCTTCAGAAGGCTTCAATGGTGGTCTCATGAAATAAATTCAGTTTCTTGAGAGCGAGTACTGTAATTTGAATGAGAACTGTCCCCTATAGGCTCTTACATTCAAACACATGGTCTCCTGGTTAGTGTACTGTTTGGGGGACATAGTGGAACCTTTGGGAGGTGGAGTGGTGGGGCAGGAAGTGTCACTGGAGGCAGGGTTATGAGTCTATAGCTCTCCCCACTTCCTGATTGCTCTCTCTGCTTTCTGTGAGCAGACAGAAATGTCAGCAGCCAGCTTCCTCCTCTGGCCTTTTCCTGCTCCCATGCTTCTCTCCCCATTAGGGACTATTCCTCTAGACCATAAGGCAAAACAAACTTTATCTGAGCAGCAGAGAACAACTGGTACAGCCAGTGACCAAAAAGCCAGGGCACCTCAAATGCTCGATCACTCCAGCAACCTTCTCTCTGTTCTGCCATGTTGTGACCTAGCCAGAGGGGCCTCACCCTGTTTATGAACCTGCAGAAATGAGGGTTGAATAAATGTCTTTATTTATGTCTTTACTGATAAACACCCCAAATGTCCTAGTACGGTGTGCACAAGAAACTGCTGTCATTAAATAATTTATGGTTTCCAACAATTAAATATGGTGTTCTCTAAATGGTAGTAGATGAACAGAGACTTGGGTGTCTATTACCTACATGTGTCCCCTCACATCCTTGTGTAAAGGAAGCAGGAACTTAGGGCACAGAAATATGAACAGCATATATTCTTGTAGAAATTAAAATTTAAAATCATTGTCTTATTTGTCAAAAATGATCAGGCTAGAAGACTAAAATGAAATATTGAACCTGGTGTGGTGGCACACACCTCCCGTGCCAGCACTCTGGACATAGAGACAGGCTGCCTGCTGAGTTTGATGTAAGTCAGGGCTAAAAAATGAGACCTTTCCACAAACAGACAGACAGACAGACAAACAAACTTGTAGAGATTGAGGGGCTGGACAGATAGATCAATGGTCAGGAGCATGAACTGCTCCTGAAGCAGACCAAAGTTTGGTGCCCAGACTCACAATCACTTGTAACTCCAGCTCCATGGAATCTGATACTCTGCCTGCCTTGCTGCCTCAACTCCCGTGCACATTGTGACCCCTTCCCCTTACTTAAGAAAGAAAAAATTAAGTAAAATAAATAAATAAATAAATAAATAAATAAATAAATAAATAAAAAGAGCAATTATAGAAAGAAATTGGAAATTGTTCATTTTTGTCTTGGTAATAAATATTGTGTTTGAAGAATGCACTGGCTTTAATTTTAAAAGGAAAAAAAAAAGAAAGAAAGGAAAATGCCCTGGGCAAATTTTTAAGTCATTCATGACCTCAGATTTTTAGGAGTGTGAAAACTGTAGATACACGAACCATAACTGATACATGAGAAGTAGATAGTCACAACATAGATATTTGATTCGATAATAGATATTTCATGACTTACACATAAATCCTGGCATGGTCCCTAACAAACTGGCATTGTATGAAACATCCCCAAAGCTGATTTTAGCAGAGAAAAGGCCTAAAAATCGGAAAGCCGGGGTGGTTTCACCGTCTCTGGGGTAGGAGCAATAGATCTAGATCAGCTATTGCTTGTGTCGGCCTCTGGGTGTTCATGTTTAGTGATCACAGAATTCTGCTTAAATAAAGCAAATAACATTCCCTTCAGAAAGACAAGGAGACCGACTTCTGACAAACAGAAATAGTTTCACAATGCAAAAGAGAACGCAATGTCAAAATAACATTCCATGGGGATACAGTCCAAAGCAGAGAGCTAGGTAATGTCTCACAGGTGCGGACAGCAGTCCGTGGGTTTTATGTCTCTCCCCAGGTTTCCCTCAACATTATTTCTAAGTAAAAAGTGCTTTCCAAATCCATGACACAGCAGGAGACTTTTAAAAATATTGATTCTTTTAAGCCTTGGTCAGCTTCTCCTAACTTAGAAACCTTTCAAACAGAAGCATGGAATCCAGAAAATTCTATAATATCAGTTGCTTATTTATTGTTTAAAAAGAGAAACTTTACAAGTACCCTGTAAACAGGTTTAAACAGAATGCATTTTTAAATACAATATACATATGAAAATTTTGTGAGCAAGCCAATTTCTCCACAGAATAATTAATATTTATAAAGGAACAAAGTTATCTTAAATTTAGAAAATACGCTTGGCTATTTGCATGATTTTAGAAGTCCCACTAGAATTCTTTCTTTCTTTCTTTCTTTCTTTCTTTCTTTCTTTCTTTCTTTCTTTCTTTCTTTCTTTCTTTCTTTCTTTCTTTCTTTCTTTCTTTCCTTCCTTCCTTCCTTCCTTCCTTCCTTCCTTCCTTCCTTCCTTCCTTCCTTCCTTCCTTCCTTCCTTCCTTCCTTCCCTTGGAGAAGGAGGACAAAGATATGGAAATATTTTCCCCATGGCTTCTACATTTCCAGAAATGCTCGATCTCTTTTTAAGATGTTCCTGGTGTGGATGGCAGTCATCGGTGGGCCTTAGGACCTGGCGTTTTCCGATGCTAATGAAAGCCTGGCAAAGTGGTGAATTCTGAGAAGCTAAGTAAAATGATTTGTGCTCAGTTGAAGCCAAACGCTGTGCCTGGTTTATGATTAGTTCGCTCATTCATGCCTAAGCATCTAAGTCCTTTTTTTTCTTTACAGCACTGAGTTTTGGAAGACAGTCGCTGCCGGCAGCCAGCATCCCAGAGCCGCCTCTGTGCCTTGCATGATCTCCATCCGTGACTCCTGTGCCCAGCCAGCCTTTGCTAACTGTTGCATAGCAGTGAAACCATTGGGCTAAAACACTTTAACCTTTACCTCTAATAGGGGAATCAAAGTGCTGTCCTGCTTTTAATTAGTATCTTGTCATATCACGGACTCCTGTAAAAAAAGTTATTTCATTGTTTCATATAAAACGTGTGCCACATTAGTGATTGCAAGCATGGTGGTGCGCTTAGGGAGGCACGTAGAAATAAAGCAGTTTTGTAAGTCTGTGTCGGGGAACATAACGAGAGCAGCAGAAAAGAACTTAAGAGCTCACTCACACAACACTCAGTCGAAAAATAAAGCACCAAGTGGGTGCATGCGCTGTTCAGGGGACAGTGTCTAAAACCGTTGAATCAGCACTTCACCTTTCCACTGTAAAATATTCATAAGCGTGATTTCCCCCCCTTATTTGTGGCGAAGAAATACAACCAAACAAAGAAACAAAGATTTGCTGGAGGGAAAGATAGAAATAATCAGCCTCTGTCCACAGGCTAGCACTTCCAGCAGTAAAGAGAAAAGAATCGGGACGCACCCATTGACTGCAACGAGGAAACGGAGGTGTAATTACAAGTTCGCAATCTCCGTGACCATTTCCCTTCTCAATGGTCTCCTCTTGAGGAGGCTTCTGCACCTGGCACTTCAGTGCAGTGGCAGCTGAGAGACAGGACACAGAGGCCGTGCTACAATGGGCTGCGTCTGGGCCCTCGGAGCAGGTCTCCACCTCAATGGCTGCAGATGTTTGGGAAGAATGCTTACCGCTAGGTAGGCTCCTTTTGGTCTAATCCCAGGGCTCTTGTAACAAGCAGCCCGAGCTTGCGAACAGAAAGGCCAGGCCTGAATGAAGGCCCTTCAGAAAGCCTTGATAGCCCGGTCTTAGATGTTCTAAGGAGATTGTGAGCATAACTCACAATAAAGGACCAAGTTAATTTAGGGTTTTTTTTTTTTTTTTCACATAATACTCTGCCTCTGGTTTTTCTATAAACTGATCAGTTTGTCTGGTGGCATTTTCTGAGTTTTAAACATACACACATAAACGGCTTAGGCTATAACTGGTTTTTATTAAACCATTAAAAGGGAGTACTAAAACGGGGCTTAAATTCAGGTGCATCCAATAAAACTATGTTTGACTTGGCGAAGAGGCAAGGGCATATGTTTTCTGGCCGAGCTAGCGCTGGAAGTTAATCACCTGTATTATCTATGGTTAAATGCAATGTTGCTTCAATAAAAGCCCCATTTATAATTTCTATTAACGATTGTCAGGGTGTGTTCCTGACTGATGAATTAACCCGATGTTAAGAGGCAAGTGATATATCCATTAGAGTTATTGTGTTTAATAGGAATTTACGCTTTTTGATTAGCCACGACTTTTAGAAGATGGACGAATAGTTCAAGGAGTGCTCCTCATGGCAGCATAAGCCTCACCGAAGTTAATTGGCTCAGTGTGTGCGTTACCCTTATCGATGATGTCGAGCTGAGGGAAGAGACAGTCCTTGGTAACAGAGGTGATGGACATGCTACTTTAGGGCTGGATTATTGTTGTTACTGTTTGATTCTAAGGGAAAGGGAATGTTTAATTCATCTCTCATGGAATAGGTTTTGAAATTTTGGTGAAGCTGGAATCGCTGGCCCTTTTTAATTTGCTTTACTATGTCATCTGCCTTCCTCTGGGAAACATTGACCCTCCTTCCTGGAATTTGTTGGCACAATTTAGATTGGCCCAAGGAGTTGCCCAAGAGGCAAACTGGGCTATGTCAGAGGTCAGAATCCAAAGAATGGAATCACAGAGCTCTCAACACACATACTCAGCCCTCGGGCCTACTCAGCAATAAATTCCCTGCACTGTTTCTAGATACACCACGGGTATGTTTAAAAATATTTAGTGTGTGGTATGTGGTCTATATGTGTGTGTGTTCATGTAGGTGTGAGTGTACATGCATGTATGTATGTAGTCATGTGTATTCCTTAGTGTCTCTCCACCTTACTTTTTAAAGACAGGGTCACTAACTGAACTTTTCGCTCCTTGATTTGAGTAGGTAGGTTAGCTTGTGAGTTCCAGGGATTTGCATATCTTTCTTTTTCCCCCACAGTGCTGGGGTGCCACCCTGACTGACTTTTTACAGTGTGTTGGGATCAGAACTCAGCTTCTCATGCGGAATGCCAGGCGGGCACTGGGCCAGCTCCTTAGCTCCTCAGCTCCTCAGCTCCTCAGTTCCTTTCTTTTTTCTTTTAAATTAATGTTACTTGATTTCTGTCTAGGATACACATACTCATTTTCTGGAGAGACTTAGTTATCCAAATCCAGCGCCTTAACTAATGATGGTAACTGGATACACTGAATATTAGTTCTATTTAAGATGTTCCTCATGTGTGTGCACGCACGTGTGTAAGTGTGTGTGTGTACATGTGTGCACGCACCTGAGTAAGTGTGTACATGTGTATACACACACGTGTGCATGCACGTGTGTAAGTGTGTGTACATGTGTGCATGCATGTGTGTAAGTGTGTGTACATGTGTGCATGCATGTGTGTAAGTGTGTGCATATACATGTGTGCATGTGCCTGAGTGTGTGTGTACATGTGCGCATGCATGTGTGTAAGTGTGTGTACATGTGTGCATGCATGTGTGTAAGTGTGTGCATATACATGTGTGCATGTGCCTGAGTGTGTGTGTACATGTGTGCGTGCATGTGTGTAAGTGTGTGTACATGTGTGCATGCACATGTGTGTGTACATGTGTGCATGCATGTGTGTGTGTACATGTGTGCGTGCATGTGTGTAAGTGTGTGTACATGTGTGTGTGCATGTGTGTGTACATGTGTGCATGCATGTGTGTGTGTGTACATGTGTGCGTGCATGTGTGTAAGTGTGTGTACATGTGTGTATGCATATGTGTAAGTTCATTTGTACGTGTAAGTTCATTTGTACATGTGTGCATGCACATGTGTAAGTGTGTGTGTACATGTGTGCATGCACGTGTGTAAGTGCGTGTGTTGCTGAGGATCAAACACAGCCTTTCACATGCTGGGCAAGCACTCTGCCATTGACTACATCTCTAGCTCAGCAAACACCATTTTTAAAAGTCTACCACCATCACTTATGTGCATTTTGCAGGGTGGTTTTCTCTGTGATGCCATCTGCTATGGAGAGACAGTGCTCTCACAATGTTCCTCCTGGCATGCGTTCCTCTATTTCACTTCTGAAATAAGAAAATTAGACTAGATTTTGGAATTGCATCCATTATTTGGGAAAGCTTGCTATGAGGTTTTAGCTAGAAGCCACACCCTCTGTGAGTTTAATGGCTGTAAATTTCCCCACACACATGGTTTTTATTATAATGTCAGTGAACCACTAACTTTTATGTGATTCTTATCACCCACCTCTCTCTCTACCTCCTGTGAACTAAATTGATACAGTCCAATTGGGCTCCTGAAAAGATGTGCATGTTTAGACTTTCTGAAGCAAGGGCCCTTGTGTTTAAGAACTAAGCCAGAGGGGCCAGAGAGATGGCTCAGCCTTTAGGAGTGCTTTTTAGCATTCATTCAGGCTCACAACCCTCGCTGCTCCAGCTCCAGAGGGTTGGATGGCCTCTTCTGGCTGTGGTAGGCACCAGCACACATGTGCCATATACACAGACACACAGACACACAGACACACTCACACACACGTAAATAAAAGTAAACACAGATCTTAAGAAAGAAGCCAGAAATATCACAGAGAAAAGATTATCTGAAATATTGTCACGTGTAGGAAGGCACACGCTGACTGAGGCTGAGGTTCCAGTGTAACATTTTGTTTTTTGTTTTTCTTTTGAGAGAGTTGTGCACTGTAGCCATGGCTGGTCTGAAACTTGAGATTCTCCTGTCTTTACTTCCTGAGTGCTGGTCCCACAGGTGTATGCCGCTATGAAACGGCTAGTTTTTTAAATTAATGTTTTATGTGAAGAGTACCTTAAAATGCCATTCTAGGATTATAGTTAATAAGTAAGTTGATTTAATAAATAAAATTTGGGGGCTGCAGAGATAATTGTTAAGAGCACATGTTCTTGCAAAGGATCTCTGTTCAGTTCCCACCATCCAGAGGGTGGTTCATCCTCATGAATAACTACAGCTTCAGGGATCCAGTGCCCTCCTTTGGCCTCTTGGAATCAGGCACATGCAGCTAAAAAAATTCATACCCCATAAAATAAAATGAATCTAAAGATAAAGAAATCTTGCTAAAACTACTATGGATGGATTTAGTAATCCTTTTAAATGAATTGATCTTTACGTTAGTTTCTTTTGTACTTAACACTATATCTCCTTTGCTTGTCTGTGTGTACCTTCTTCCACGCCTCCCCTTGTGGGAACGCATGCCCTTGCCACAGCATGTGTTTAGAAGGCAAAGCCAGCTCCTGGGAATCAGGTGTGGACTCCCCCCACTGTTTTTGTTCCTGGGATGGAACTCAAGTGCAGACAGGCTTGGTGGTGAGCACCTTGACCTTCTCAGTCCATTACTATTCCAATGATGCATTAGAGAAACAATAGAAACAGACATAATAGGTGACGCAACTTTAAAATCTATGAACTTATGTGTTCAAGTACACCCTGGACTTCCGTAACCACAGCATCGAAACTTGGGCAACCACCAGCAGCAGCAGCAAGCACAAAACCACCAATTCCTTACCCTTACAGGAGAAATAACATCTGGAGAAATTAAAAGCAAATTTTTGAAAATGTTCTAGAACTTTGCATCTATACTGCAAAATACCCCATTATTTGTAAGATCATTGTAGTGCTGAGGATGAAATAATGAAAATACTGTCCAGTGTGTAGTCTCCTGCAAATTTGTCTGAAGATCCTCCCAGCTAAAACATCACCCAGTTTGAACACTAGCCACAGAATATGATAATAATTTTGGCTCTGGAAATGGATTTCTAATGTAAGACATTTCTCAGACTATAAACAAGAATGTATCAGAATATCCAGTGGGAAGTCAAGACTTGATGATGAAGAGGAAGGATCAGGTGGAAGATTATTAAGCATTGAATACCCATGGTGCTCTGGGCTGATCTCCCAGAATAGCTATATAATAGAGTGGTAATTGTGTCTGTCTCGTAGTGAAGAAGGGCCGTCTGACAGAGCTGCTGAGAAGAGAGCAAGCAGGACAGATGAACGCCTGGGAGGGGAGTTTCACCATCTGGACCAAATGGCAATGAGAGCCTTGGCTTAGGCACTAACTGGAGAAACTCAGCAGCCCTGAAGGGTGGATGCAGCCTTAGCAACCACACAGCTATTGTGCTGCAGACAAACAACACACAAGTAGGGAGGACTAGGCCAAGGGCAAGGCTTTCTGAGGAGAGCCAAAAAGGGAGTTAGACCAGTAAGAGGCGGCTGCAAGTCCTGTGAAGGTTTCCGTAGGAAAAACCAATAGAGTAAAGGCTAAAAACCCACGTCTGTCACATATTTGGAACTCAATATGCCTTTAAAAAAATTAAAGAAGAGTGGTTGGTTATTCTAACAACCATTGCTGCGTTACAGACTTCTCTACAGCTTAGTGACACACAACAGTAATTGTATTTGGTTCATGGATTGTGAGAATTGGGAATTTGGACAGGCTACAGAAGGGATAGTCTTTCAAAGGCCCTGTGACTCAAAGAGCAGGGCCTGAATCATCTGTCTTCACGTATAATCCTGGAAATGGCCGTTGGCTGGAACCTCACTGGGGTACTGTCCACTAGAAACACCTCCCAGTCTCTCCATGTGGTCTCTGTACCACAGCCTGAGTTTGAAGAGCGAGTAAGGAAAGGCACTCCTACCTGAAGCAGGGCCATCTTTTAGAATCTAGATGCTGAGGCTGTACGGCAGCCTTCTTCCCTTCTCAGAGACTGAAGCTGAGGATGCTCAGGCTACACTGGGCAAAATGTTAGGATGACTTTCTAAGAGGACATAGAATGAGAGGTTGTGTTGTGTGCCATTGTTGAGAAGTGACTGTCACTGCTGGTGCTGATGAGGGGTGAGGTAAGTTGTCTTTTGTCTGTTGGTATGAGGAGATCTGAAGCTCTGGGCAAGACTCTGGAGGGAGGGATCAATGCGCCTTCTTTAACCTGAGGCTCCCTGCCTGTCTTACATGGTGCTGGCTCTGCTGTGTGCTGGCTGGAAATGTATCTGTGCAGTGTGGCCCCATGGAGACTCCTTGCATCCCAGCTGATGAGTGATGTTTCAGAAATTAGGGCTGGAGATGTAGCTCAGTGACAGAGCCTTTACCTAGGGACACAGGCGATGCCTGAGTTTGACCTCCAGCACCACAAAAATATAACAAGAAATAAATACAGCTTCAGCAATTAGAGAACAGGGCAACAACAATGTTGACTTTCTGAAGAAATTCTTTTTCCCCTTGATAGTAAGGCATACTTTTTAAAAATTAATTTTTATGATTTTATGATTTTTTAAAAGTATAAATTTATTACAATACACAACAGGCTCCATCGCAACACTTCATCCTAGCTATAGGTAGCAAAGATGTGATAGCTGGCAATCCAGATATTTAAGAGGAATAGAAGAGAGTGACTGTCATCTCAGACACAGACATCAGCTTACTTTTGCTGGGTTTCTTCACTCCACCTGTGGCCAGGGCCCTCTGATGAGCTTTGCTTTTGCTCTGAGTTTCTTCTGCTTGAAGCTTTATCCTCCTCATCCATCTGCGTGGCCTGCTTCTTGACTGGATTCAAGAGTATCTTGCAGCCAGACATGGCTCCTGGGGCTCCTTCCTCGGGCACTAATCCTAAAGCAACATATTAACCCCTTAAAAATACATCTGCACTTTTAAGAATATAAAATAGCAAAACCAACCAACCAGCCGACAAACAAAACCAAAATAAAACAAACCAAAAACCAAACCAACAATAAAACAACAATAAAACTCCCAACCCCTACGAAGCTTGAGTGTTTTGTCTAACCCCTTTTTAATTAATCAGCAAATATTGGCTGCCATCCAGGTGCTAGTTATGGGACAGGGTGGCCACCAGTGGTTAAAATGAAAGAGGAAGACAAATGGCTGAGTCGTGGAGGACTGCAGGAGTCAGAGGAGCGCGCATGAGGAAGGCACCCGGAGGCTTGAGCCAGCAGGAACCTAGCACTTGCCTTCTTCAGACTCTCATCAAACCAGCAGCCAGGGTTCCCAGCAAAGTCAAGACAGACTTAGAACCTTTCTTTGGTGAAGGTGATTTTAGCTAGAACTCAATTAGCTCTGGTACAGACATTAAAACCAAATACTGAGACACAGAATAAAATGATCGCTCATGGTCCTATCTTTTCCTCTTTTATCCCCACTTTCTCCATCTTTCTTTTGGACAGGGTCTTTCTACGTAGTCCTGGTTGGCCTTGAACTTGTGGGGCTCCATTTGCCTCTGAATGCTGGGCTTACTAACGTGCATGACTACGCCTGCTCTCCTCTGTGTTCTTAACTATTTTATTGTGGGTGTAAAGGATGTAATATGGGATGTAGATTATGGAATGTATGTATTCAGTCAGTGTTCTGCTTTTTTCCCTTGTCTGATAATGAATAAACTAAGTGATTTGTTTTCTTCTCTGACATCTGTCTTCCTTGTAGCTTTTACTGTGAGTTGATGCATTGTAGGAAGAAACACTCAGGAAGAAAACTCTGAGAACATAACCACTTATTTGGTTTCCACAAAACCATGAGAGAAGAGACAGTTCAAATTGGTGACCAAATAATTTCACTCCTTACCTAAGGTTTTTAGTTATCTGCTTCTAGGTCTCCATGCACATTAACAGAAATTTTTGTACTAGGTATAAATATGCAAATTATGTCTTTTACACAGAGCTTCCCAATCAAGATGCTCCGACCTTCTTCCACCCTGTTTTAAGCTGAGATTTCTGGCTGTCATATTAACTTGTCGATCATACACTCTCTGTCTCTAACCCTGTCCCCCCTTTGTGTGTGTGTGTGCGTGTGTGTGTGTGTGTGTGTGTGTGTTTGTCCGCTCACTTGCACATGTGTGTAGTCATCCCTGTGGTGACCAGAAGTCTGATAGGCATCTTCCTCAGTAACTCTCTACCTTTTTTTTTTTTTTTTTGGTTTTTCGAGACAAGGTTTCTCTGTGTAGCCCTGGCTGTCCTGGAACTCACTCTGTAGACCAGGCTGGCCTCGAACTCAGAAATCCACCTGCCTCTGCCTCCCAAGTGCTGGGATTAAAGGCATGCGCCACCACTGCCCGGCTAGTAACTCTCTACCTTATATCCTGAGCTAGGTTCTCTCACTGATTTTGCTGGACTGGCTGGCAAGAACACTCTACAGATCCTCCTGCTTCTGCCGCCACCCTGGCACTGGGATTACAGCCGTCCTCCGAGTCCCTCAGATAATTAAAGAATTAGGGAACCAGGCGGACATCCATCTACATGATTTTTGCTTTTATGTGGCAGCCAACATTGTGGAGGCCCTGATCTGTGACTTCTGAACTAAGACAATCTTGGTGTTGCTTCATGGCTTCCTAGTCTCACAGGTTGCTTCTTGATCAAGGATTTCTTTGCTTTGGGTGGTATAAATTTAAGGAATGTACACCTGCTTTTTTCCTTCTTTCCTTCCTTTTTTTCATTAGCAAATATTCCTTATGCCATTTAATGACTATTAATCGATCTTTCAATAAGGTTTCAATGAAGTAGGTAAGTTTTGCTCTCTAAAACTTGTCGCCTGACTGAATCAGGTAGGAAGATTGGCTGCAAGGAAGTTCCCTATATAAGGATAAGAATTCAAATGAGGTCATTGAGCAAAATAGTATGAAGGCAACAGAAGAGATTAAGGAATAAGCCCTGTGGGCTACGACATTTAGAGACCAGGGACAAGCAGGGAGAACTGCCGCGTAGACATGGGAGGAGAAAATTGTGGGACAAGAAGGTAAGTAGAAAAAGAAGAGAGTGACCAGGGCTGGGGATGTGGCTCAGTGGTTAACAGCAATTCCTGCTCTTATAAAGGAATCAGTTTCAGTCCCAACACCCAAATTTTGTGGCTCACAACTGCCTGCATCTCCAGTTCCAGGGGAGCCAATGCTTTCTTCTAGACTTCTAGGGCATCTGCCACTCACGTGTTCACATACTCCCTCCCCACGAACATCTTAGAGTTTCTATCACTGTGATAAAACACCATGACTAAAAGCAACTTGGTTCACTTCTATGCCTACATCACTGTACATCATTAAAAGAAGTTCCCCCAGGAATTCAGAGCAGGAACCTAGAGATAAGAACTGAAACAGACTCCAAGGAGGAACACTGGCTTGCTCTCCATGATGTGCTCAGCCTGCTTTCTTATATCACGCAGGATCACCAGCTTAAGGGTGATTCTACCCACGTGAGCCAGGCCCACATTAATCACCAATCAATAAAATCAATCACAGGCTTGCCTGCAGACCAGTCTGGTGGGTTCATTTTCTCAGTTGAGGTTTCTTCCTCAAAAATGACTCTAGCATGTGTCAGGTTGACATTAAGACTAGTCAGCTCCCTCAAGCACATAAGTAGACATAATTAAAAATAAAAATAAGTCTTAAGAAAAAGAGTGTGTCTATGTAAAGGAGATGTTGCTCATAGGCTAAATAAGATGAATTCTGAGCATGGACCATTTATCCAGTCTGAGAGGCAAAGGCAGCATTCTAAGAATGGTGAAATGAAGCCCGGCTAGAGTTAGCTTGGTGTTATTAAGACCCCTTACTCTTGCCCCATGGGCTTTTCCCACTGACTGTGCATTAGTGTGGGGAGAGAGCACAGACAATAGGCATGCAATTCTCTTATCCTTCTAGTTCTTCCCTCCGTTCCTCCCTCCCTCCCTCTGTCTCTCCATCTCTCCATCTCTCTCTCTGTCTCTGTCTGTCTGTCTCTCTCTCTCTCTTGTCTTTTTCTATAAGATTTCATTATTTCTCAGGTCATTCTGTCTAGTTTTAAGATTTTGCTTTCTTTTTGTTCAAATCTATTAGGTAAGCACTTTCACTACCTCTAATTAAAATCTTGACCCATATAAAGCAGCTTGCATAAGCATTAAGAACTGCTGAGAGACACTCTCAGGCAAGCCAAGCTGCCCAGGAAAGATCAACCACTCCAGCCAAGCTGCAGGGGAGAGGCTCCAGCTGAACTGCCTGGCTAGGACCCTCTCCAGCCTATTGAGCTGTCTACGGTGGGCTCTAGGCTCCCCGTTTTGTGAGCTGTTGCCCGTGCTAGGGTAGGCTTTAGGTGACGCATCTGTCTTTCAGTCATTTCTGCTCCTGTAAGTGACCCCTTACCCATATTTGTAAGAAATGGCTTTACATGTAATTGGTTTACCATGTTTAACTTCAGTGACAGCCTGTTTGGTCTGTCATTGGTTCCCTGCTTGGCTTGAGTAGACAGCTGTTAATGTCTTGCCAGGACTACTGTTACTGAGCAATGAAGGTGCAGATATTTTCCCTGTGTCCATTGACCTTACACGTAGTTTCCTTATTACTAGAGTCCCTCGTGAGAGGGTGGGTGTTCTAAGGTTGATGGCCCTGTATTGAAATGTCACAGTCATACAAAGCCCACAGCTTACCTTTGACTTCACTCGTGGCGCTATCCATTCTATGACTTTAGACAGGATTTAAGTCTACTTTGTATAGTTTTGGATAATAGCCTTTCGTCAGCCTTGTCAACATCTTCTCCTAGTCTTTGGCTTATCACCTTGTTCTTCACTAAGTAGACATTTTAATTTTACTGAACTCAAACTTATCAATCTTTCTCTCGTGGATCATGTGATTGGTGTTGGATTTCAAGAGTTATCGCAAACCGGGACTGCTGGCAGGTCTGTCATCTCAGCTATTAACAAAACTGAGTAAGCCATCCCAAATTCAAGGCCAGACTGAGGACAAGGTGAATTCAAGGTCAATCTGGGGCAACTTAGTGAGGTTTTGACTCAGAAGAAACAGCAAAGAGAGGAGGGAGGACATAAACTACGTACAGCCCTTGTTCACATGGACACAACCCCAGGTTTGATACCTATTATTATAAATTAACAACAACAACAACGACGCTTTCATCACACCCAATATCTATTATCTAGATGATAGATTTTCCTCTATATGAGCCTTATAGTTTTGCTTTCAACACTATGGTTTGTGAAACATTTGAGGGATTTTTTGGAGGGTTTAAGATTTTGTACAGATAAATTATATTTGGTCGTTCCTTTTGGTACATGAGTGGTCAACTGATGCAGCACTATCTGTTGAATAGATTTCTATTCTTCATTGTGTAGTCTTGGCTCTCTTGTCACAACTCAGATGACTGCAAGCTGGTGGCTCTATTTCTGGTGTTCTGTTAGGTTCCTTGATCTATTTGTGTTTCCTTTCTGAAATCCTATGCTGCCCTCAGACTTACAGCAAGCCTGGAAGTCTGCTGCTGTTAGTTCAACCTTGTCCTTCCTCAGCAGTGAATTGGCTATTTTGTTATTTTTGCTTCTCCATGTATGCTTTAGTTAGAGAATTAGTATATATAAAATACTTTGATAGAATTTGGCTGGGATTATATCTGATATGTAGCTGAAGTTGTAAAAGTTTTTTTTATAATATTGAGCCTACCTATCCATGAAAATGAGGCATCTGTAAATCTATTTAGTTTGATTCTTTCAGCAGAATTTAGTTTTCAGCAAATTGCCATATGTATGCCTCTATCTATGTCTGTCTATCTATCTATCCATCCATCCATCTTCTATCATCTATCTATCTATCTATCCATCAATCCATCTTCTATCATCTATCTACCTATCTATCTGCCTACGTATCTATCTATCTATCTATCTATCTATCTATCTATCTATCTATCTATCTAATCTTTCTAATTTTGGGTTTATTAGTTAAGAGCACTTACGGCTCTTGCAGAGCACCTGGGAGTCCATAAATGCCTGTTACTACAAGGGGTCTGGAACACTCTGCATGCCTATGTAGGCATCAGGCAACATTTCATGCACATACATGCTTGCAGGTAAAGCACTCATACAGATAAAATAAGTTTAAAATTTTATTTCATTTGGGTGCTATTGTACTTTAAATGGCAAGCTCTACTTCTGCATTTCTGGTGACTTGGAAGGCAATTGATTTTCATATATTAAATGAAATGTTGGGGTTAGAGTTAGTTCTTATAATTATGTGTTAGTTCCAGAAGGGTTGTGATGATTCTTTCAAAGTTTCTCCATCTTCCATATCTTCCATGGGAAAAGAAAGTGTTTTCCCCTCTTTCACCCTGTTTTTATTTAGCCTGTGTTAATTTTGTCTTATTCTGTTAACTATGGCTTCTAACATGATGTTGAAAAGTAGTCTTAGAAAAATAGTTTTGCCTTGTCCTTAAGTTTAGCTAAGAAAGTTTTTGCTTCTCAGTAAATATTTTAAATGAAAGAAAATTAATCATTGAGATGACATATGACATAGAAAAAGAAAATGATAATTTCCATTTGATCTTTGAGAATATTTTCGTCTCCCTACAAATTACTGTGTCATAGGTCATCCCTATGCCTGCCATCTACTTCACTCTTAATAACTGAGATGGATGCCAGAGGACAAAGCTATTTTGACTTCTTAAAGAAGAAGTGATTCTTTCCTTCTTATACTCCTGTGAACAGTAGAAAATAAGAGAACAAAACTGGTTTGTCCCTGTGGCATTAGGAAGCAGCTACTTGTGGTTTTCCAGTGGCCATGTCGACCATGAACACAGCATTCATCAGACACAGAGTTGTCAACCCAGGCCATATCGGGAGACCCTGCAGCAGCAGCTGGTAGATACTGATCACGGGGGAGAAGGGATGATGAAAACCGTTCCACGTGGTGTGTATTAATATTTCAAAGGCTTTTCTTGTTGTTTCTGATCATTCATAACATTTGTTTTTCTGAGTAGACAGCAGCTGTAGGGAAGGTTTAATGGGAAGACCTGCTGGCTTTGGGAGAGTCCCTTGAGAAAGGGAAAGAGGATCACACTTGGATTAGATCAAGACAGTTAAAGACTTGATCGTAACTTTAACATAAAATGTTAAAAACATTAAAGACAATGGCAAGAAAGCTATCATGTTGGCTTGGTTCAGCTTCCCCGCTTTTGCTCTTCTGAGTCATGATTCTGTGAGGATGATATGCTCATATTCTCAGCTTAGTGACTCAGCTTTATGTTTCTAGAGAAGATCTCACTATGCAGGCTGGGCTCACCTGAAATGTGCCTGGCCTGTCTCTGTCTCCCCAGTGGAGGGATTAAAGGCACACGATTGGTCTTTTAATCACTGGCACTTATTAATTCGGGCGTGTGCTGGTTGACTCCGATCTTAGATGGCAGTCTTATTCTTGAAAAGGCAGGTGGAAATGCAAGCAGGTATGGAGATTTCAGAAACAAATAAAACATCCTCCACATGCATGGCCCACTCAAAAGTTTCCACAGAAGATAGGACATGTTTCTATCAACCTCCATGTTTGACACCCCTTAATGCTTACCTTTAAGGGGAATGGAAAGCCAGAGCCCATACAATTTGTGACTGTAACTATGAAAGGTGGTCAAAATGAAGGCTTCTATCTAAATTCACTTTAGATTTACTAACTTTGAACTCAAAGTAGCTAAATGTTGGTCAGGTAACAAAAATTCCTTTAGCTGACTATCACCCATTCACTAACTTAATATGATGGCTAAATTCAGTGGAACTCCAAAAGTATAGCTTTTGCAAAGAAACTGACACAAAGGAGTTTCCAGTCTAAATGGGGTAATGAACATATATGAAAACATGCAACATCTGCTTTTGATTCGATTTCAACCCATCTATATACCTTCTCTAAATGATTCATTTAACCCAGTTTGTTCTTTCCCTTTGGTCCCTGTAACCTCTTGCTATTTGCTTGTGCTTTGCCCAAGTTCAGGAGCTTCCTCATGTGTTAATATCTAAAATCAACTGTTCATCATCATAGTTCCTCTAACTATAGTTAAATCCTTTACTCTTCTGGGGGTGTTTATTGTAATAATTATCTTTTCCTAAAGCAATACCGTTTTAAACTCTATATTGCAACAGAAATTAGATTGAGCGAATGTTATCCTGATGGTGGCACTGGCACATGTGGTGAACAATTTTCAGTCATGACTTCATGGTGAACCGTGACATCATAGACCAGCATGCTTTTGGAATGCTATTCTAATGATCTATGAATCTACCTGGTTCCTCCCCCCCAGATCACTTATTTTTGGTTTTATTTACAACACAACTTATTCTAATTTAAATTTATTTCCCGCCATATTTTTCTTATTGTTGTTGTTCTTACATAATTGGGTTCTTTCTTGTACTGTGACAATAGGCAGTGAGTTCTTTCTAGAGTCTAAATACTCAAAGCCTCCCAGTAGGGCCACTTTCTCTTTCCACCTACATGACTGGATGGTTTCTCTCCTACAGCTCTTAAATCTGATTCCTCTGCCTCTGAGTCATGGCAGTTCTTCGGTCCCTTGGGCAGGGACCCTCAGGTCTGGAAGTGGCTTTTGGGGGCTGAATTAAGTCAAAGCATTAGGACTAATTCACAACAATATAGCCTACGCCAAAGGCTGGCCTCGAGCTCTCGAGCTACTCATCTCAACTTACAAGCATCAGGATCAGAAGTGAAAGCCAACATAACTGGTCCCCAATGCTTGTGGACCATATAAAGAACACTTGGTAGTCTGATTGCCATGTGATCCAGCCGGCAACTGGATTGTTGGTAACACTTCTGTCATTTCATAATATTAATAAGAGTTAGGGATAATTTCTGACAATCACACAGAAAAAAGTAAGCAGTCTTGTTGGAAACACAAGCAGTGATAATTTCATCTTGTCACAGATACTGAACTCGACACAATTAAAACTGTGTCTGTGCATGTATCATAAGCCTGTGTTGTCTACATAATGATGGAAGTGTAGGGGCTGGAATCTGACTTCCAGGTAAACACACTTGCCATGTAAGTCTGACAGCCTGAGTTTGATTTTCAGAACCCACATGATAGGTTGGATGCGATGGTACACATCTGTTGGAAGTGGAGGCAGGGAATTGCTCAGAAGCTTGCAGGCCAGCTGGCCTGGGGTCCACAGAACGGCAGAAACAACCAGAGATAAACAAGATAAAATGACAGAACTAATTGCTGGACATTGTTGTCAGTGGCATGCATGTGCGTGCAAACATACACATGCAAAGTAGTAACAACAAATAATAATAAATATAGTAATAATAAGTATAACATTTTCTTTCAAAAATTTTGTTACTTGCCAGTGCCCTTTGGTTAGTACTGCCTTTTGGAGTTTAAGAACCATAACTGTGATCTATGGGAAATGATGTCTTTAGCCGCTCACACTATCTTGGTGCATGGGGGACAGCATAGGGCTGTTGTTAGCCTAACATAATCAGTAAACTCGGCCAAGGGATGATTCTCACAGAAGCCTTTTGTGATAGCTCTAACACCATAGCCCAGTTAGCTTAGGTTAAGCCAATCTCAACCCCTACATCTTCCTTCGGGATCTCAGATCTTTCATGTTAAGTAAGATATAAATTCCACAGTTTTCTTTCCTGTCGCTCTGTGGTGAGTCCTTTCTGTCCACCCCGACTCCTAACAGGAGCTGATCTGATTCATGTCTTAAGCATTTCTCTTGCAGAATGTCACATGGAATGGATAGTATAGTAGGAAGCCTTCCTGACCGTCTTCCTCCATTTAGCATCCTGCCTTGAGATTTGTTGTTGCTCCAAGTACCAGAATTTTATGGTGGGAGCAATACATCATGCTGATAGCTTTTTTATTCTCTCCCTAGCTGAAGAACTTCTAGGTGGTCCTGAAATAAAGCTGCTAGTTATTTATTTATTTATTTATTTATTTATTTATTTATTTATTTATTTATTTATTTATATTCTGCTCTTACAGAGGACCTGGGTTCAGTCCACAGCACCCCACACAATGGCTTACAATCTTCTGTAACTACAGTTCCAAAGGACCTGATGCCTTCTTCTGGCTCCCAAGGCACCAGGCATGTATGTGCAAGCACAATGCTCAGACATATAAAGGAAAATAAATAAATAAATAGATAAAACAAACCCTGTTGATTGGACAATGTCTCACTTCCCCCAGGTATTATTCTGCTTCCATCCTAGCTCTTGTGGAGTGTTTTAAAAAGTTCTAGTCATTCCCATATGTGTGCCATGCATCGCAGAGTAACTTTATTTGCAGTTTCCTGGTGCTTAGTGAAGTTATCTTTCTCGAAGTTTCCACTCTGTATCTTCCTTCCAGCTTGTTGCTTTTATTGCTTATTTATTTTTATTGTTCTTTTCTCTGTCTTTCTTACACTGTCAAGAGCTCCCTAGAGTGTATGGATACAAGTTCTCTATTACTTTGGTGCGTTGAAAATATCTCAATCCATATGTTTGTAGCGCAACTTATTAACAATATGTTTACTATGTGTATATATAGTGAGACCTATCTGTCTGTCTATCTATCTATCTGTTTATATGCCTCCGTTTCCTTAGTGAGACAAGATCTTACTATGTAGTGCAGGCTAGGTTAGAATTTACTATGTAGTCCAAACTGTCCTTGAACTCATCATCCCCCTGATTCATACTCTGAATGATGGGGTTCTAGGCCTCCCCTCCCCCTGATAACTGCATTATAAAATCAGAAGCATTAAGATTTTATCATGTTCTGTTTGTCTTTCTTTCTCTTTCATGGTTTGAATCCATGTCCCCTTTCCTGAAAGCAGATCTTGCTATAGATCACAGACTGGTGGTCTTTGTCCTCTTGCCTCAGCCTCCTGGTATTGGCGTTGCAGGTGTGCATAGCGTGCCCAGGCAAATTAGACTTTGCATTCTCTAGGTAATCTTCATCTGGCCCTGTCCATAACCATTTTCCCATTTCATTCTAGAGGCTTTTAGTTTTAGATTTAACTAAGCCATTTGGAATTTATTTTGTAGGACATCATGCTGTTTTAAAATTGTGTATATCTGATTAGCCTTGTATATTTCTTGAAATAATGACTTTTTTCCATTTAATTTCCTTGATTGGAGGATGGAGGGAAACAGAGAAGTTGTAATCAAATGAAGAAAGATTTCCCTTGACACCTTTGTCAAAAACAATACTTGTCCTTTGTCCATGTGTCTGTGTGTCTATGTGTCTACACCGTACTGAGTTCTGACCCACATTGGATCTGGTACGTGCTTGTTTTTTAATTACCATATTACTTTTACATATTTGTTTTGTTTGATTTAATTATTTACCATACCTTTAAATTTAGATATCTCTGAAATTAACATCCTTCATTGTTCTCAATTGAGATATACAGGAGTAGGGGTTGTAACTGTGGACTTTAATCAAGACCACAGGGGCTGGCTTCCTATAACATTCTATTACTTGGAGTTAGGAGTGGCTCTTTGGTATTCCCGAGGGCCTAGGTTGAATAGCCTGCACACAGACACACAGATGCACACCTTTTTGAGACATTCTTCAAGACAGTATATTATATGAAACATATAAAAATGTTAGAACATTTGATATGTACTTGGTGTGATATGTCACAAACATGAACAAACACATGAGCTTATAATGCATCTCAATGACAATGTATTCTATGAAAGTCATGTTATTAGTCATCAGCCAACTTGATAATGATGCTGTGTCAGCAGTTCAGGGACAGAGGTGATCATCAGGTTTGTCATGGATGAAGTAGAATCTGAGCTTGGTGATGCGAAGACAGGTGACATCTGGGCAGATTTGAAAAGTGACTATAAAGTGAAGAGTCCATATTGCTTTGGCTTTGGAAACTCAGACTTCGTAAACTCTGAGTTTCTTTTCCTTTTTGGGGGATCAAAGTTCGGCTACTGTCATTTCTTTTGGTTGAAACAAGTCTTGTTGTGTAGCCCTGAGTGGCTTTGAACTAGTGATCTTCCAGATGCCGCATGCTGAGATTCAGGGAAAGCTGCCACCCCTGGCTACTGAGTGTGAGATCTTTGTTAGTGCCCTTCCTCCTTTCTTCTTCAGCAGCCAGCAAGTAAGATATCTGTTTAGAATGCTATGAAATAGTAAGGGAAGTGACTGGCCACAGGGAACAGCTCTGAGTCTCTCTGCTCCTGGAAATCTCTTCCTATCACGTGACAGAAGACAGCCCCCGGGGCTGGAGGATGGTTAAGATCATTCATTGCTCTTCCAGTGGACCTGGGCTCAGTTTCCAGCATCTAGTGTACAGGGTGGTTTCCAGCCATCTATAACTCCAGCTTCAGGGTCTGTCATGACTCTGGTCTCTGCAGGCACCTGCCTGCATGTGGTACACATGCCACATGCGCGCGCGCGCACACACACACACACACACAAATTAAAAATAATATCTAAACAAAACAAACTCCCTAAGAGACCTTACTTGCTGCTACACACTTCTTACAATTGAAAACTTAGCCAGAAATCAAGCAACTGAACCACTGCTAATTATCAAGCAATAAACCTATAGATAAGCAACTAGGTTCATGAAAATTATTGGCATAATATACTGATTCTCTCCCTGAAAGTGCTGGTAATATTGTGAAGGGCCAAGCACATCAAATTACTTTTAAAATATAAACATATATGGATCATAAAATGTTGAGAATAGGAAAACAATTCAAGCAGACTCTGAAAGGGCTTCCTTCCCTTATTGCTTCATAGTTTTCATAAGCTACTGAATATTAATGAAACAAGCTGATCACAAATAACGCTTCCTCAAAAGCATCCTCTGGCCATTACAGCATTTTGAGGAGATTTATTGGAACTTTATAGTTTTATTTTAACAGGTCATTCTTGACAGCTTCACTGAGTCAAGCTTTTGGTCAATATGCTCTCTTAGCTGAGTGTGGGTTACGAAGAAAGGGCTGTAGCACTCTGGTTCCAGCTTCAGGAAGTTACCAGAAAGTTCCAGCCAGCTATGGACGAGATGCTTCCTCTGCATGGAAATTTCAAAAGATGTGAAACCAGCTTGAAGGCTAAAACATGGCTCTTTTTGTTAGAAATACTGACGAGATTAGTTCAGAAAACACCAGAAAGAAAATAGCCAGGAGTCTAGCTCATTCCCCCAAGGTAGCAGAGGGGAGATTTCCAGGGAGTTGGATTCTGTTCTTTGTGTAATTACACACCCCATTGAATTTAATTATCTTGTAGTTTAAGTTCCTACAAGACAAATGTCTCCTCATTATATACCTTCATTTTCCTTGTGTAATCATATTTTTCTAGACTTTAGATTTTTTCTGTCAGGAGAAGTTGTGCTTTAGGTAATGTTAGAAGTAAGTTATGAAACAAGAGCCACCTTTGCCAGATGCTTTTCTGGCCCGTTTTCCTGAGCTCATTTTATGTGAAAACCTCAACATGGACTCAGGCTTCGTGTCGCCGTGTCTCAGGTCACCATTCTCGTTTCATCTAGCCTTCGGTGGCTACTGTTGGCCTCTCTTCCCTCTGATGCTAGGTGCTTTAAAGGCTCAGCTCCTGACCAAGCCATGCAACTGCACCGGCTGTGTACTGTGTGCAGGGAAAGTGTGGAAAGATTGAATCCAGGGGCAAAAAATTGTAACATATCTGGAGACATTCTGGAAGTTTTCTTGGCCAGAGTTTGACAACTTCATCTGTCTAAGTCAGGTCCTAAGTACATTGTTGCCAAGTGTAGTCGTGGGAAGAATGCTGCCGGGGACCTGCTTTCTTTCTAGGTGTAATTGTGCCGTTAAGATGCTGTGTGGCATGAGCACCCACTCAGCCTTTCGCAGCATATATGAACCCCTCTCCTGTGGCAGGAGAGCATCCTGTGCTTGATGTGCTGCTGGGGTTTCTTTGTTTTTTCTGGGTTTTTTTTTTCCTTAAATGTTGGAAAGACATTTGTCATAGTAAACTAAAAACAGGTCTGCAGAGTCACATGGAGCTGGCTTTGAGGCTCAGTTTAGTGGATAAAGGATTGTTCATGTGCAGTTGCTTGCCCTTTTCAGACCTCAGTTGCCTTATTTGTAATAGTTATGCTTTCCAGATTTGATTGACAGCTGCAGTGTAAATGAATGGAAGCCCTGGGTGCTGAGTGGCCCTGTGTAGTATTACTGCCTGTGAGGAGAGTCCAGGGACCAGCACACACTAACTGGAGGATCTACTTTGATTCCTCAGTCTATTACATAAAGGTAAATAATTTACCTTTTTCTACCTGGACCTGTATCTCCATTGAGAAGGCAAATCTCACCTTCCTTAGAAATCTTTACTGAAATAAAATACATGAATGCTGTGCTGGACAGGTGGCTTTGCCATTAAAGGCTAGGCTCACAACCAAAGATATAAACAGCACAAATGTGACAGATAACATTCAGTCTGCATCCTGTCACTTTCATGCCCCAGCACTAGAAAGAATGTTCTAGAATACAGTTTTGGTGTCACCATTTGCCAAAGGCTCCCAATTCTCTTCAGCAATTGCAAGTATATTAGCATGAATATCATGTGCTGTGAACAGTTTTTCTTAGTGTCTGATCACCATCTTTTTTTTTTTTTTTTCTGAGACAGGGTTTCTCTGTGTAGTCCTGGCTGTCCTGGAACTCACTCTGTAGACCAGGCTGGCCTCGAACTCAGAAATCTGCCTGCCTCTGCTTCCCGAGTGCTGGGATTAAAGGCGTGCGCCACCACTGCCCGGCTGCCGACCACCCTCTTAAGCCACCTTTTTATATTGCCGGTGGATTTCCAATACAGTCCCATGAGCCAACACCCTTTCCCCTGTGCTTCTATAGAGACCCCAGTGAGCTGTTCATGGTAAGCAAGCACTCTAGAACTGAGCTTACACCCCAGCCCTCTTTTTCCTCTTTGCATGCAATTTGCTCTGACGCTCCTGAATTCTCTGTAGTGTTACCTGGATATCCAGTGGTGGGTGAGCTTATCACTCTGCACCCCCTCTGATAAGGCAGATTGTTGAGTCCATCATTCCAGAATGAACAAAAACCTTGAGATGTCTCATATAGATCCTTTTAAGAAGCATAAGAGTTTTATTTATCTTTGCATCTCAAGGTGCTAGTAAAACACAGTGCTCTGTCTGTTCTTGGTAATTAATAAATTTCTTTTAGTTCATCTTATTCACTTTATTACCCTGGTGCTCGCCTCGTGCACACTAAGCATCTGCTGTATTACTGAACCACACTCCTAGCTCCAGGATAAATTCTTTTTAAAATGAAAGAGGGAAGGCATGAAAGTTATTCTTTTCAAATTTATGTGTACATGCATGCACACAGGTGCTCATATGTGCATGTATGAGTGTGTGTGGAGGTCAGAGGTCAATGTTGGTGTCTTCCTCTATTTTGGGGGCAGGGTCTCTCAGTGAGCTTGGAGCTCCCAGATTCCACAAGCCTAGAAGACCAGTGAGCTTCAAGGATCCTACTATCTCTGCTTGCCAGTCCTAGGATGGCAGGTATGTGCCACCAAGCCTGGCTCTCTACTGATCACCTGAGTGCTGCTTGTGACCATGCTTGCACACCAAGCCTTCCAAATTAGTTTTCACTGTAACAGACAAGTCTGTAGTTATTTCAGAAACAGCAACAACAACAACAACAACCCCCAACCAACCAACCGACCAAAAAACAAACAACAAACAAAGAGCAAAGAAGGGCAGTGGGTGGCGCATGCCTTTAATCCCAGCACTTGGGAGGCAGAGGCAGGCGGATTTCTGAGTTCGAGGCCAGCCTGGTCTACAGAGTGAGTTCCAGGACAGCTGGGGCTACACAGAGAAACCCTGTCTTGAAAAACAAAATCAAAAACAAAAAACAAAAAACAAAGAGCAAAGAAAAGAAAAGAAGGAAGAAGCCGGGGAGAACACTGCTGTGAAGGTTTAGTTCAGGATGTGTTGGCACCCAGGACAAGAAGGACCTCTCTAAAGACTCAACCACTTTTTATGAACTGTAGTGTCCACATTTATCGATATTAAAATAACAAAGTGGAGAGCCCTTTCGTTCTCCTGCTGTGTATCAATAATGTGGAGATGTTTCTGAGGAAAAATCATTAACTAATTAAAAAGTGAATTAGGCACGCCTGGGAAATCAATTTAAGGATTTTTCTTGGTTTGAATCTTAATGGAAAAACCATAACTGATCATTTTAATGATCTAAAAACCAACTTCTGGTATCTGTCATGGAATTTCAACATACATGACTGAAAAGCAATTACCAAGTCTTGATGAATAGGTGATTGATGGGGAGGAATAGGTAGATGAAAAAAAAGAGCCAAATTTTAGGACTTGGAAACTTCTCCGACCTGGTGGGCAACAATGCTGGATCCAGACTTTTGTTCTTCCACCAGAGGGACTCATGTGAAGTCCTGGGGCCATTCACAGTTCTCTTTCTTGTCTGTCAGAACCAGCAGCTAGAAAAATTTCAACTTTCTAAGTCTTAACTAGCCTGTGACCTAAGATGACCCAACCCGCTCTGCATTCTCTTCTGGAGACTCAAGGGGGTTTTCATCAGCTTGCCAATCAAGCAACCTGCTAAACAAATCCACCCTAGGGTGCTGTCCTTGCACAGGGACTGGGAGGTGGTCCCACCTAAAAGGGGTCAGCAAGTGAGCCAGGATGCATTTCTAAGGGGTAGAATGTCAAGGAATGCAGGAAGTGAAGTGTGGAATTTCATGCCTCCTGAAGATAATGTTATCCTGGTGGCCCTTTCAGGGACTCTCAACTGGGTTCTGTTGCCTCAGGGATTTCTTGTCACTCAGGAAGAGGGAAAATGGGGGAATTGTTGCCTGGAGACCTGCTGCTGGAAGAGCCAGTTGCAAACGGTCATATACAGAGGTAGGAAATGACTTCCTGTCAGTGAGAAAGAAGCTGGTGCTTTAGATGTTAAAGCTATGCAGAGTATGCACATAAGCATTTTCCTGGAAGCTTAATATCAACATTGCTGATGTACACTAGAAAAACTTGCTATTTTTACCTTTCCTTAATGACAGCCAGAAAGAAAGCACACTGAACTGGCTTGTTTCGTTGATCAGTCATAGAGGGCGTAAGTCCAAGAAGGCTGCTGTGTGTTCACTAAGCCATTAGCTTGTCTCTTACCAGGACACCTTAATTGCTATGGGTATGGATAATCGCTGTGAAGAAGAGCTCCAGGCTAGTGTAAAACCTCAGGTGTGAGGTTGCTTTTGCTTGAAGCAATGGGAAATCAAGACAGAGGCAGCCTTTGTGTTGAGAGAGACCCACGTAACCCAAATTATCTTCAAATGGTGGATTGTATGACCCTATAGGAATCCACATCTCTGGGATGAAAAGTTGACAGCTAGGAACTAGTGTCACTAGTTGCTATACTTGGCTTTTCCTGTAGCTTTTAGAATACCAGACAATTGCACCCCCAGATACTGACTTCTAGTTGGCTCTAAAAGGTTAAAAAGAAAAGACAATCAGTTGATATGGAACTGGAATTTTTCCATTAATTAATCAATCAATCAATCAATCAATCACTCACTTTACATCCCAATATCCACCACCCTTCTCTTCCCAGGCTCCCCTCTCATGGCTCCTCCCCCATTCTCCTCCTCTTCTCCTCTGAGAAGGTGGAGCCCTCTCTGGGACATCAAGTCTCTGCATAATTAGGCACATCCTCTCCCATTGAGGTCAGACAAGGTGGCTCAGTCAGGGGAGTGGATTCCATAGATAGGCAACAGATTAAGGGACAGCCCAAGCTTCAGTGATTGGAGGACCCATGTGAAGACCAAGCTGCACATCTGCTACATATGTTCAGGTGCCTAGGTCTAGCCCGTGCTTGCTCTTTGGTTGGTGGTTCAGTCTCTGGGAGCCCTGAAAGGGTCCAGGTTAGTTGACTCTGTTGGTTTTCCTGTGGAGTCCTTATCCTCTTCACGTCTTTCAGTCCTCCCAACTCTTCCACTAGACTACCTGAGCTCCATCTAATGCTTAGCTGTGGGTCTCTGTATCTGTTTCCATCAGCTGCTGTTACCGAATTCTGGATGATATTTTCTAGTTCCCTTCATGTGCCTGCAAGATTCATGATGGGACTAGACTTTTTGCCAGAGCATTTTGATCAGAGCTGAGCTGTTCTGACAGTCGAGCTGAAGAAACAGGCGCTATGGGGGTGGCCCTGTCCCAACCATGCTCCTTTGTTTTGTGGAGCCCAGTTTTCTTGTCTCTCCTTTGTCTTAAGGCACCATGTCTGTAGTTTCTGAATCAGACATCCACACATCAGGCTCAGTATTTGTAAAACAAGAAGTGAGCAACACTGGGAAACTAGGTCCCAAATACAGTTCACTAAAATATAATTAAAATATAATAAGTTCTAGTTTCATTCAAGTATATTCAAAACACCTCCTCTCTCTTTTCCCTCTTCTCTTTTTTCTCTCTCTTCTCTCTCCTCCCCCCCACCCCCCCAAGCTAGGATTAGAGACCCATTTAGATTATCTTTAAAATCCAGGCTTTAAAATTTTATCAATTCAACAAACTCTAGATTTTCAGTTTGATAATTCTTTTTCAGGCCAGTGGCTCTCAATGCCTTTTTAGCATGTGGTGTAATTATTAAATCCAATTAGCTACCAAGTTAAATTAAATTTCAAACAGACTGGGACTATTTACCATAACATCCTCCAGCCTGCAATCTGAATGGGAACAAAGGGGGAGGGGAGTGACTAATTCCCATCCATCACATCTACATTAAAGTGCCTTAGTCAGTCAGCAGGTAAGGTCTGCACAGCGCCGGCTCCCAACTCCCTAAAGGCAGGCATGTTTGCAAAATGTAGGGAAGAGAAGAAATTCTTATCGATGGACTATTTGAGTGTAAATAACAGAAAGGGACAGGAAGGGTCTGTAGGATCAAGGACCCTCTGCTAACAGTTGCATTTCACATGCGTCTTTAAAACTCACGTCGAACCCAGTTCCTCAGAAACATGAGACAGAAAATCCGGGAAGGATTTAAATGTGATGTAGTGGGGCCTTTAAAAATTTGGCATAAGTCTTTTTGTTCTTTCAACTCATCCTTCAAGGTATCCCAGTATGAAAGAAGGCAGACGCCTGGTTGCAACCGCCTAACATCAGAAAATTCTGTTGACTGATGCTAAGGACAAGAGGCCTGGGGAGCTGCACGGTTTCTATGGAGATGGGAATTAGCCAGGAAGTGCTTTCCTTTTTATTATTCTCCATCCTAATAGGGACAATTGCCACCATTTATCTTTCTGAAAGAATAAGGACATCTTTGGGAACAATAGCAAGACCTTGATTGAAATCGGTCCTGTTAAAGACCCTGGAACTAGTGCTTCCTGCTTTCTGCAAAGTAAATCGGAAGTTCTCTGACCATGCCTTATCCAGGACTCTCTGACTTTGATTCCTGCTGGAGAACCGAATCAGAAAAATCCATATTAATTTGAGTTATAGGTTATAATACATCACATAACCTAGTAATATTATAGAGTTGAGATACACCCTAAATACCTGTAACAGTACAGACCATCATTTATATTTAACCTGTGGCCAATGAACAGTACTCTTATTTATGTCTAAAACAAAAAAAGAGAAAAGAATATGTAACCTTCATTCCTATTTTTCTGGTGGACAAAGCAAGTATACATATTTATGGCTAACAAACCTGTGAATTCAAGTAATCTTTAAATAAATAAAAATCTGCTACCTTACCCTATTGTATTCCTAGTCATATATATATTTATATATATATATAAATATAAATTATATAATATATAGTATATTATAGTTAAATAGAAACAGGAAAAGCGAAAAAGTAATGGTTATAATAAATTTTACATCCTAGAGTTAAGCACAGTTGTTGTTTTAGTTGATATTTATTCAGATTTTTTTCTTAACCCATATACATATGTAGAGATGGCTGGGTGATTGACCTACTTATATTTCATAAGAATAAAGCAAATCATATAGTCATGGTCTTTGGTTGTTGGTTTGGGGAATGGCTGTTTGGTAATTCATTCATTATCTCATTATAGAACACTTGATTTAATATTTTTTCTTCTTAATTATGGGAGTTTTAGTGCTCTCCCCTCCCCTCTCATCCCCTTCCCTCCCCTCCCCTCCCCCTCCCTTCTTTCCCCTTCCCTCCCCTTCTGGTCCCTATATATTCCTTTCTCTCCTTTTTCTTCTCAAACCGCGCTACTGTAATTAGAAGTTTGGTAGGAAACTTATCAAGGACCAGTTTTCACTATAATGAAACTTGTTTAAAGGCTCGTTCCCAACATGCTGATAATTCTAGTGGGAAAAATTAAAATTCTTCTTATAATGGTTTAGAAAAAATGTAGAGAGAGTATCTTATGTATTGTACGGATGTATCACCTGTCCCTTAAAAATTTTTTATTTTTTATTTTATTTTATTTTTTTTGCTTTTTAAATTTTTTTTATTGCTCTGAACAAGTTATAAATGCAAACTGGGTAATTTTTAGTGAGACTCATTATGAGCTTAAATATTCTATTTGGTTTTTTTGGCATTGTACAATATAGACATGATAATCATGATAATTATTTTATAGCTTAACTTTTCTTTGACTGCTATCCTCTAATTAGAATGTTATTAAAGAGTAAGTAGACATTCCATTGCCCCTGCTGTGGTGTTGCACACCTTTAATGCAAGCATGTGGGAGGCAGAGGTAGGCAGATCTTTGTGGGTTTGAAGCCAGCCTGGTCAACCTAGTAAGTTCAAGGGCTACATAATGAGACTCTGTCTCAAAACAACAACAACAAACAAACAACAACAGCAACAACTCCACACCACTACTAGTCAAAATGGAGAATGTGGAAGAAAGCAGAAAGAATCATGTTTTAGTGTCCTTTACTTCTGTGCTTGAATAACTGGCTTCATATTGCATTTAGCAGTGGCCCCACCAACTATGTGACCAGCCCTGCCATCATGGTCTCTTCTGAGAGGTCCTTTGTAGTGTCTCTTGGCTCCTAGCTGGTCACTGATGCTTCTATGACCTCATTTGCTTGTGGTTTATTTTAGGAGCAATTTAATCCCTTCTTCTCCGTCAAGATGGAAGTTTGAAATTTAGGAGCTGTGAAGTGCATACAATGTAATTTTTATGTTGTAAGTTTGTGGTAGACTCCAGAATAATTCTAATTAATTATTAGAGAGCAAGGATCAAATCCAGGGCCTTTGCAAGGTACCTTACTATCTAAGCTAATCTCAGATTGTACAACCAAAATATGGTTATAGAATATTTTGTACCATTTTAATAGATGATAAACTCATCAGGGATATTAATTTTATATTCTTCCCACGAACTGGACCAATGTCATTTATAGAGCTCATGCTCCATAAATCCTGCTGAACTTCTTAATCCCAAAGTTTGAGAGATACATATTTTAAGGTTATTAGTTAATCAATGATTGCATGCAGGCGTGCTTTGCATGGTGTGTGCATGTGTCTGTGCACATATGCTGAGGTCATCTGACAGCTTTGTGGAGTCAATTCTTTCCTTCTACCATTGTGGGTTCTGGGAATCGAACTCAGGTTGTCAGGCATGTTCCGTGTTCCAGTTTGCCTTCCCATTGCTGTGATAAAACTCTGGACAAAATCAACCTGGAGAGAGAAGGGTCTATGTCATCATACACCACATTCTACAGTCCATCAAGGAGGGAAACCAAAGCATGAGTGCCAGGCAAGGGCTGGAAGCAGAAACCAAGAAGGAATACTGGTTTGCTTCCCCTGGCTTGCACAGCTATCTTTCATAGACAAGCCAAGCACCTGCTGCCAAGGCTTGCCACCACCCACAGCGGTCCAGGCATTAGTAGTAATGTATAAAGTGCTCTACAGACATACCCATAGGTCAGTCAGACGGAGAAAAGTCCTCAATTTAGGATCCCTTTTCCAGGGATGATTAGGTTTGTGTCAAGCTGACAAAATGTAGCCAGCACAGGCAGGAAGAGTTATTACTGGCTGCAGCATCTCAACTGCCCAGATGTGGTATTTTAGTATCTATACCTACACCAGTGATGTCTGTATGCATTCATGTGAAATACAGCCACCGTATATTTAGCAACTCACTTTTGAATTATCCTTTTTTCCCGTGTTCTTAGCTCTCAGTCTGCATCTTAGAAGGAACGAGTTTTCCTTGGTGGTTACTGAAGTTCGATGGCTCACATGACGGCTCACGTGACGGCTCACGTGACGCGTCCTGGTGGTCATGCCAGCACAGGCCTGGAGGGGTACTTCTAAAGAGAAAAGCTTCTTGCTAAGGTGAAAAATTGTGGTAACTTCTGGAATTCACAGGATGAGTTCAGTCAGAGGAATTCATGGAGCCCTTGGCAGGTGATCCCAGGAAGGACACTGGGGGCCGTCCACCTTGGTCCACTCCTAGACATGGAGCTGAGGTCATCGGAAGCTTTCCTTTGGTAAATGTGAGCTTGAGAGTCCATCCAGTAGATTTCTATACAGTGGGCATGAAGGTACAGCGAAAGCTTTTCTGGGCCTGACAATCTCGGTCTTAACTGAAGGTTCTTGGTGGGAAGTATACGGTTCTGTTAAACAATACAAGAGGGTGATTTATAAGAAAACAAACCAATCAGACTGACTTTCAAAAGTTTCAGGTAATAAAACTTAATTAATTTCTACATCAAGGTTTCCTGGTCTACCTGCCTTTGAAACCTCCTTCAAGAGGTAGAAGCTTGGGTGGGTGACATGGTCCTGCAGGTGAGAAAGGTCCTTGCTGTCAAACTGACAACCCGAATTGGACCCTGGACCTTCTGAAAATTGACCTCTGACCCAATACCAACATCCCCCTACACACAAACAAATAAACAAATGTTACAAATGAGCAAGAGACAGGGGCGCTTTATTAATTGCCGAATGCTTCTATAGCGCCAGGATGCTGCCAGGGTGTGTGCTCAGCTGATAAAACTTACAATTTCGACATTACATAATCAGATCAAGTGGTGCCAGTCTCCAAGAAATTAAAGAGAAGAGGATTAGATCTAGCTTATTTCAAAACAGTCTTAGTGAGCATCACAGACATGGATATTAATTTTTTTAAATGAAAAGTAGACTGTTTATTGCTCACAAAGGACCGCTTGTGCTGCCCAGATCTATGCTAATCTCCATTCCAAATTGCTTAGCAACTGTTACGTGGTTAGAAAGGTTCAAATTTCAGGAAAGAAAGAAAACTTTCTGAGCACAGCGCAGCAAGATTTGCTTTGGGGATATTAAGTCACTCAAAGGATGAAATAAAAAGTGGCGAAACAACCCTCTACAGAGAGCTGATCATTCCTTAAAGTGACATGGACTCTTGGTGAGTCTAGTCCCAAACCAGATGATTTTAATACTCCCATTGAAGCAGGTACTCAGACAGCTTATGCCGCGGAGAGCTAGGAAAGTACCATGGAGGTGTCTTTTGTTTGTTTGCTTGCTCATGGAATCCTACCAGTGGGGAGAGGAAGGGAGTGTCATTGTGGAGCTAGGTTATGTGTTAACAAGGGTTATAATCTGGGAAAATTCAGATGTATATGCTTAGAAGTAGGAGAATTATATTTTCATAGGCTAGAAAATATTATTTCACACATTTGAAAACTTAACTCTGTCTGTCTGTCTACCTGCCTGTTTATATAGCTGTCTGTCTAACTAGGTTTATATATCAAAGCATCATATTCACTTTCTGTATAATAACTGTATATGATTTATTTGTTTGTTTTCTTTTGCAGACAGGCTCTCATCTGTAATCCAGGCTGGATTGCTGTTTGTCATAGATCTGAGACTGGCATTAAATTCATGGTCATTCCGCCTTAACATCCAGCACTTAACATTTATTAATTTAAAAATTGTACAAAAATGAGTAAATAAAAATTTTGCTGTAATTAAATAAAACATCAGATATGCAATAATCAAAAACTTAAATACAATGTAAAATCTCTAGGGAAAATATAGTTTGCTAATATTAAACTTAAAAAAAGCAAACCATTAAACAGATGACATTGTGAGTTAAAAATCTAATAGAGGCTAGAGAAATGGCTCAGTTGGCAAAGAGCTTTTTGCCAAAACATGAGATCTGAGTTAAATGACCACATCTGTGTTAAAAAGCTGGACATAGTGGCACTTGTTTTAATTATAGCACCAAGGAGGTGGGAATGGGGAGATCTCTGGGGCTCAGAGGCTACTAATGTCACCAAATTATCATGCTTAGCTTCAGAGAGAGATCTTACCTTAAAAAGTATTGTGGAGAGTGACTGAGGAAGACATTTGAAATGAAACTTAGGCCTCCACACAGAAGCGCGGATACATACATGAGCACCCATAAGCACAGCTGCATATGATCTCATGCATACACACTTGTGCATACACACTATATTATCTGTTATATATGTGCATATATAACATATATGTTACATATTATCTATATGTAATATGTAATATGTAATATGTAATATGTAATATATAATATAATATAATATAATATAATATAATATATAACATTATACATGTGTATATGTTACATATAATATGTATGTATATGTATACCATAATGTATTATAATCACCGTGGTTTAGCTTGGAAAATGAAGATGCTTAACATTTATATCTCCTATGTAATTCTATAATGCAGTAAATATCACTAAACATTTGATTATCTCAACAGTTACAGAAAATTTATCTGATAAATGCTGCGTTCTCTCACTGTGAAAACTCTTAGAAACATTAGATGATCTATGATTTTTTTCTCAAAATTTCAGCTATTTATTTATTTACTTATGTACTTATGTGTGTGTTTGTGAGTATGTGGTATGTATGTGTATATGTGTGCATGTGTGAGTTTGTGTATGTGTGCATGTGTGTGTGTATGTGTCCGTGTGTGTGTGTGTGTGTGTGTGTGTGTGTGTGTGTGTGTGTACAGATGTAGGGTCCAGAAGACAACTTGTAGAGTTTCATTCTTTTCTTCTCCTTTGTGAGTGTAGGGGTTTAAATCAGGTCATCAGTCTCAGCAGCAAGCTCCTTATCTGCTAAGCCTTCTCACTGGCCGGCCCATCAGTGCCTCTCTTTTACTTGGTAAAAGTAATTGAGAACAACTCTGCAGCAAGTTCCGCATGGACGGTGTCAAGAATTCCTTTTGACACAAGGAACAGCAATCATAATCATACTGAGATAAAAGATAGCTGTGGTAAGACCAGAAAAAAATCATCTGAATTAAAAAAAGAAACAACACTCAATATGTTATTAAAGTTACAAATTTGTGAGAAAATTTAAAAACCCAAGAAATTCTAAGAGAATACAAGTGATTCATTAGGGCCAATTAGAGAATTTAGTAGCATCGAAACAAAACATTACTACACAAAGGTTTATTTTATTCAGGGTCCTAACAAAATAGAAAGAATAAAATCTGAAAGGTTGTATCTTGTAGTAGTAACATATATTGCAAGATATTTATCCAGAAATAAATATAATCAGAGATGTGGGGTGAAGATTTCAGCCTTAGGAAGAAGATACTTAATTGCAAGGTCATCGGCTGTTAGGCTGTGTAGAAACTTTATTTGGTAATTCAGCAATATCCACAACAATCCACACTTTGTTGCTTTTCACTGCGAATTCAAGATTGGCTTCGTGGCCATGTGATCTGTAAATTCACAGAGGGCTCACACCCACAGGGACTCAGTGCTTTCCTGCTCTACTGTTTCATTTGAAAGCCGTGATAATTTTATTTTCAAATATTGATTTGGTACAAGTGGTTTCAGGAGATGAGGAAGTGTATGTGAGCAGAGGCAACATATGTAGTGTGGGTACCCATCATTCCCTGCTGCTCCATTTGCATAATCTTTGTGCTGTCCCTTGAGCACTGAAGTCTGTTGGCCCTGGGAAGCATGGAGCTAGTGAGACTCTGAGTGGGCAGGAGTTAAAGGGGGGTTGCATCTCTCAAGGCTGGAGGCGACAGCTCAGGGAAGCTACACCTCCCAAATGGACCAGAACTTGCTTTGAATGCAGACAGAAGGCATCACTCTAAGAAATACAAACAAGCAAGGAAGCTTGTGATGCCCCATTTTGTATTTCATTGTCAGTAAAAGCTCTTGTCTTGCAAGGGAAAAGACCTGAGTTTGACCACCCAGGGCTCATGTTAAAATGCTGACTATGGTGTTGGCTCTGTAATCACAGCACTAGAGAGATGGAGACAGAATTCCTGAGGCTTGATAGCCATATTACTTGCCTAATTGCAGGGACACTGTCTCTGAGCAGGTGGACTGCCTTAGAGAGGAATGCCTAGGCTTTCCTCTGACCTCCACATGTGTGCACACAAAAGCACCTACAGCTACACCCCAGCCCCACACGAAAAGGGACGACCCAGAAGAAAGGAAGCCCTAGGCTAACTCAGTGAACCATCTCTTTCCAGTCATTTGACATTTATCAGTGATTTGAAGGTAGAGAGTGTTGGCAGGATGTGTGCAAATCAAAGCTTTAAATGGTGTGAGTGCTTCTACAATGTTTCTACAATTTGGTAAGAATGACCTAGGTACACATACGGGATCTGTGAACTATGACTAATGCAACTTTGATTCTGCAGATTCATCAAATCCTCTTACACCGTGTTTAGAACTGGCACTGGGGCCAGGGAGATGGCTCAGCTGGTAAAGGTATTGCTGTCAAGCTAGGTGACCTGACCAGGAAGGAAAGGGCTGACTATTGCAGATTGTCTTCTGACTTTCACACGTGTGCTGATTTATCCATACACATACAAAAACAGAATAATAAATGTTAAAGACACATTTTAAAAAATTTAAAAGCACAACAACCTGCTATTGGGGTGGGAAACACATAGCTTAGTGACAGAATGCCTGCCTCCCATGTCACGGCCCTGGGTTCAGTCTCCAGTATTGCAAAAACCAAGCAACAGCTCAAACAAAATCAAACAAACAAACAAACAAACTGACAAACAAACTGGCATTGTACATCAGAGGGAAAACTAATGAAATTTATTCCAACAACTTGCTACTTCATTTTTCTTTTCTGAAGACCTTAAATAGAAAATAAAATACCGTGACATATAAAGAACCCATAAAAAATGAAAAAGTTTTGTATCTTACTACTTTTTTTAATTCAAAATCTTCTTACTTTTCCATCCCAGTGGCATTTTCCCCTCCCTCCTCTCATCTGTATTTTATTAATTTTAACAAAACCTTTCCTTACATTTTGAGCACAGGTTCAACATTTTTATTTTTTTAATTGAGCAATGTGAATTATGTAGCCAGTCCTGCCTGTCACCTCAGCTTATTGCTTCTAGCCCTTCCTCCATAACAGTTATTCTGCAATTGTAAGATACCTCTCTGAACTTGAGGCATCAAATCTTGTAGTTGAGGCAGGAAAAGAGAGCAGGAGTTGGTGACCCTACGCTCTCCATTCACAGCCTTTGCCTTTATGAAATATTTAACAACTGCTCCACAAGCGGTTCGCTAACCCTGGGCCCCATGGATGGTTTCAGCCTAGAAAAAGAACGGGACAGGAGGCGTCTAGCAAAGAGGAATAGAACCAAGCATTCCAACATCTGGCAGAAAATACTGTCTGCGCCAGCAGTTGGCCAGCTTTCTCCCTGGCAGGGCCAGGTAGGCAGTGGTGGCTATCTATAGCTAGTGTCTGTTACAACCACTTTGCCTTCCTGTGGCTATTTAAAGTGGATACGAATGTGCAAACATCTGAGCAGGGCTGCCCTCCAGTATATGCTTGCCCTATAAAAAGAAGAAGTAGGTCAGACATGACCCATGGTCTACAGTTAACTACTTCCTGAATCAACTATTATTTTGCTTTGATTAATAAATATCAGACTGAGGGGAGATGGTACCTTACAGTACTTAGGGAGACTAAGTAGCAGCTCTTCACTAAATGCCTACTAGAAGTTAGGTCAGCTTTTTGCCATGAAACAGAGGAATTTGTTGGGGCATCTGATAGCAGAATGTGCCACATCAATGAAACCTTGGCTAAAAGGGGGAAAAAAGATACAAATGCATAAATGGAAAGCCTTAATGTAAACATAGAAAAACTCTCCTAAATTCATCTACAGATCCTATGCAATTTAAATCAAAGTACCTGTATATTTTTCTTCTGAGATTTGAGTATATGACCTTGAAATTAGTGTAGAACAACAGAAAGGATTAAAAATGGTGTAGACAGCTTTGGAGATGTACAGTGGGAACACCGGAGAGCTTGTCCCACCAAGTAGCTGTACTTCTCAAAAAGCTAAACTAATATCATGATGTGGGTTCTGGTCTAGAAAAAGGAGCTGGCAAAACAGAGAAGAAACTTCAGGACTAGATCCAGCTATGTGTGTCAGAGGAGCTGGGAGAAAGGATGATGACCTCCCATCATCCTGCAGTTAAAATCAGATTCCAGTCTCATTCCCATCCCAACAGGAAATGCCAACTGAATTGAAGACAAACACACAAAGACAAAAACAATTGGTGCTTTTCACAGAAGCTCAAACTGGCATGGCAGTGCCAGGTGTGGGTGTCTGGAGGACTCAGAGAACCCAAAGCAATGCAGATTACTGATACCACTCTAGGTTGCCTGCCAGAACATGATGGTAAGGTCCTTTTTCTGAAGACATCACACACTTGGTCCATGCAATATGGAGAAATCAAGCTGGTGCTGACCAGGAAGCTCCGTCTCTGGCAGCTAGTTTCCCGGGTCTTACGCAGTTGTGAATTCTGAGCGACATAACAACTGACCTGGCAAATAGCTCTCCTTGGTACAACCACAGCACGGATGTTCTGAGGCAGCTAGTTGCTTTGTGGTTGGATTTAAGGCCAGTAGGGAACTCATCCTTGGCCAAGAACTTGTGGTTGTGTGTGTGTGTGTGGGTCATAGGCCCTAGGGGTGAGCTTATCCTGATTATTTTGCTAAATATACATATTGTCAAACTTTAATAGACAAAAGGACATCAGAACTAAAGTGAGAGGGTGTTCCAGGGAGTGGGAGATATTAGTGAAGCATAAAATGAAAAGCCAGTTTGATCTGGAATATATCAAAACCATTGGAAAAAAGTGGGTGAACATGAACTTGAGATTTTCAGAACCTGAGAGTCCCACAGTGTGAGAAATTGATTTCAGACTCTGCACTGTTGGGAACCAGAGACAGATCAACCAACCACATGCTGCTTTTCTTTCTATCTGATTTCCTGAGGCAAGGCCTCACTAATATAGATATCAGAGTGAAAAGTCAGGAGTTGGCAAGCAGGTAGAACAATTGAAATTCTCACTTATTGCTGATATAATTTATAATAGTATATAATTGGAAGCAATTTAAATACCTAGACAAATAACATTTTAAAAAATTATTTTTTAATTTTATGTATATGAGTACACTGTAGCTGTCTTCAGACACACCAGAAGAGGGCATCAGATCCTATTACAGATGGTTGTGAGCCATCATGTGGTTGCAGGGATTTGAACTCAAGACCTCTGGAAGACCAATCAATACTCTTAACTGAGCGATCTCTCCAGCCCAACAAATAACATTTTTAAATTAATGAACATCTTTAAACATTCAATCAATAAACCAATGAATATTATACTATCTACCTCTGCTATATGTATACAATATGTATATGCCTATATATACATATATGTATGTACATATACTATATATGTATAGTACGTGTGTAGTATATGTGTATACATATACTATACATATACATAGTGATATATTCATGTAATGAAATTACAGCTATTGAAATAATGAATTTGAGTTATAAGTGCCAAAAGCACGTCTAAAATGAACATGTATTGATGTAAGATAAATCCACTGCAGAGTACTAAGTACATTACAACATTATTTAAATAGATTTTAAAAACTCATAGCCATATTGTATTTGAATGCATATACCAGTGTTGTGCAGGAGCTTCCTCGAAGATTGTAGAGAAACTTTTTAAGATCATAGAATGTGATGGAGGAGTAAACCAGCAGGATATTTTAAGACAGAATGTTTAAAGGGGGGGGACACAACGTGATGTTCTAGGGAGAGGTGAAATATTCCGTCCCACAGGGAGGCTCCATTAAGATAGGAAATAACTCAGAATAGCTTAAGTCCCTGAGACTACAAGATTCTTTAGGCTCCTTCCTCTTCCATGAGGGTTAAATCAACTGAGCTACCTGAACAGGACTCTCTCTGGCACGTGATCTGCCTGCAGGTTTACAGTGTGGGCCACGCTTCCAGGTTTTATGAGCTGTCACCCATGCCGGGGTGGGCCCTTAGTGATTCAGTCTTGAGTCATTTCTGTTCCTGTAAGTAACCCCTCACCCACAGTCATGTAAGTAACCCAGTAAAACTCATTGGCTTCCTAAGCTGGGCTTCGATGCTCTCATTAGTCTGGTTTGTGGTCAGCTCCCTATCTGGGGTCAGTAGAGCTTTGTTCTGGCCCCCATAGGAAAAGTGGTGCATAACAATTTGTATTTAGACAAAGCAGAAAAACAAGAAATCCATGCTAGAACAAGAATCACACAATTGTGAAAATGGAGGAAAGGTCATGAGATGGGCGGGGAATACAAATTAGGTCCAATCTGTAATGTTTTATTTCTAAAAATGAAAATATGTGAAGCAAATATTGCAGAATATTAGGATTTGGTCAAATTAATAGGCAAATGCACAGGTGTTTAACTTTATGTGTGTGCGTCTTTGAAAATACTCCATAATATAGGTTTGGGCTGGCCTCTGATGGCAGCCTTTGATACATTTTATTATTTTATAAAACTCATGTTTTGTCATTTCCGTTCATGCAAAATTACATAGAGGTAAGTCTTTTATTTTGGGGCATTAATCCTTGTTGGGGCTTGACTATTCTCAAGGCTCATATTGGCAACGGCGTATTAATTACTTTTCTCGTCTTAGTGAGTCAATACCTGACAGGAGGCACCTTAGGGGAGGAAGAGCTTCCTTTGCCTCCATCATGGTGGGAAGGCACAGTGTAGGAGTGGCAGGCGGCCACAACCCTCGTCCCTACAGTCAGGAAGCAGAGGGCAGACAGGAGGCATCACCGGGCTACTAAGGCTCAGGCCCGCCCTCACTGATTCCTTCCTCCAGTGTCAGTGTCCTTAACCAGTGCCATCGGCTGGGGACAATTGTCCAAATGTGTGAGCCTTTGGGGGCACGATCCATAGAACACTACAATACTAAATGACTAGAGTGCTAAGACTCCTATCACTCCCAGTGATTCATCAATGGACGGACATGTTAGTTGTCTTAAGCCACAAGAGGGATCCTCATGGACTGAGAAGAGTCATGAGAGTTCTGAGTCTGAGCATTGCCTTAGGACCACAGTGACCCAAGTCTTTGCTTTCTTGGCTAGACTCTGATATTCTAATTCTGTTTATTTTTTTTATTTAATTTTTTGATACTTTATTTACATTTCAAATGTTTTCCCTTTCCAGGTCACCCCTTTGGAAACCCCCATCCCATCCCCCCACCACCTCTATGAGGGTATTCCCCCACCCTCCCACCCACTCCCGTCTTCCCTCCCTGGCATTCCCTTATCCTGGGGCATCTAACACCCTCAGAAACAAAGGCCTCTCCTCCCACTGATGGCCAACAAGGCCCTCCTCTGCCACATTTGTGGCCAGCACCATGAGTCCCTCCATGTGTATTCTTTGGTTCGTGGTCCAGTCTCCTGGAGCACTGGGGGGTCAGGCCAGTTGACTCTGTTGCACACACCATGGGGCTGCAAACTCCCTCAGCTTCTTCAGTCCCTTCTCTAACTCCTCAATCTGGGACCTCACGCTCAGTCCAACGGTTGCTGTGAATTGAATCTTGGGTATTCTGAACTTTTGGACTAATATCCACTTATCAGTGAGTACATACCGTGTTTGTTCTTTTGTGACTGAGTTACCTCACTCAGGATGATATTTTCAAGTTCCATCCATTTGCCTGTGAATTTCATGAAGTCATTGTTTTTAATAGTTGAGTAGTACTCCATTGTGTAAATGTACCACATTTTCTGTATCCATTCCTCTGCTGAGGGACATATGGGTTGTTTCCAGCTTCTGGCTATTATAAATATGGCTGCTATGAACATAGTGGAGTATGTGTCTTTATTACATGTTGGAGCATCTTCTGGGTATATGCCCAGGAGTGGTATAGCTGGTTCCTCAGGTAGTTTTATGTCCATTTTTCTGAGGGTCTGCCAAACTGATTTCCAGGGTGTTTGTACCAGCTTGTAATCCCACCAGCAATGGAGGAGTGTTCCTCTTTCTCCACATCTTCGCAAGCATCTGTTGTTGAGTTTTTGACCTTAGCCATTCTGGCTTGTGTGAGGTGGAATCTCAGGGTTGTTTTGATTTGCATTTCCCTGATGACTAAGGGTGTTGAACATTTCTTTAGGTGCTTCTCAGCCCTTCGAGTTTCCTCAGTTGAGAATTCTCTGTTTAGCTCTGTTCCCCATTTTTTGATAGGGTTATTTGGTTCTCTGGATGGAAAGATCTCCCACGCTTATAGATTGGCAGGATTAATATAGTAAGAATGGCCATCCTGCTAAGAGCAATTTACAGATTCAATGCAATCCCCATCAAAATTCCAGCTCAATTCTTCATAGAGTTAGAAAGAGCAATTCTCAAATTCATTTGGAATAACAAAAAACCCAGGATAGCAAAAACTATTCTCAACAATAAAAGAACTCCTGGGGGAATCAGCATCCCTGACTTCAAGCTGTACTACAGAGCAGTAGTGATAAAAACTGCATGGTATTGGTACAGTGACAGTCAGGTAGATCAATGGAATAGAATTAAAGACCCAGAAATGAACCCACACACTTACGGTCACTTGATCTTTGACAAAGGGGCTAAAACCATCCAGTGGAAAAAAGACAGCATTTTCAACAAATGATGCTGGTTCA
>CM052702.1:31789743-31815889 GCA_028551405.1 Uromys caudimaculatus | reverse complement strand
AGGTCTTCTTAGATTTCTTTCTTCAGAGACTTGAAGTTTTTGTCATACAGATCTTTCACTTGTTTGGTTAGAGTCACACCAAGATACTTTATATTGTTTGTGACAATTGTGAAGGGTGTCATTTCACTAATTTCTTTCTGAACCTGTTTATCCTTTGAGTATAGGAAGGCTACTGATTTGTTTGAGTTAAATTTGTATCCGGCTACTTTGCTGAAGTTGTTTATCAGCTGCAGCAGTTCTCTGGTGGAGGTTTTCGGGTCACTTAAGTATAAGATCATATCATCTGCAAAGAGTGATAGTTTGATTTCTTCCTTTCCAATTTGTATCCCTTTGACCTCCTTTTGTTGTCTAATTGCTCTAGCTAGAACTTCAATTACTATATTGAATAGATAGGGAGAGAGAGGGCAGCCTTGCCTATTCCATGATTTTAGTGGAATTTCTTCGAGTTTCTCTCCATTTAGTTTGATGTTGGCTACTGATGTGCTGTATATTACTTTTACTATGTTTAGGTATGGGCCTTGAATTCCTGATCTTTCCAAGACTTTTATCATGAAGGAATGCTGAATTTTGTCAAATGCTTTTTCAGCATCTAATGAAATGAGCATGTGGTTTTTTTCTTTGAGTTTGTTTATGTAGTGGATTACATTGATGGATTTCCGGGTATTGAACCATCCCTGCATCCCTGGGATGAAGCCTACTTGATCATGATGAATGATCATTTTAGTGTGTTCTTGGATTCAGTTTGTGAGAATTTTATTGAGTATTTTTGCATTGACATTCATAAGGGAAATTGGTCTGAAGTTTTCTTTCTTTGTTGGGTCTTTCTGAATTTTTGGTATCAGTGTAATTGTGGCCACATAGAAGGAATTGGGTAGTGTTCCTTCTGTTTCTATTTTGTGGACTAGATTGAAGATTATTATATTAGGTCTTCTTTGAAGGTTTTATAGAATTCTGCAATGAACCTATCTGGCCCTGGGCTTTTTTTGGTTGGGAGACTTTTAATGACTGCTTCAATTTCCTTAGGCATTATGGGACTGTTTAGATGGTTTATCTGATCCTGACTTAACTTTGGTATTTGATACCTGTCTTGGAAATTGTCCATTTCCTCCAGATTTTCCAGTTTTGCTGAGTATAGGCTTTTGTATTAGGATCTGATGATTTTTTGAATTTCCTCAGAATCTGTTGTTATGTCTACTTTTTCATTTCTAATTTTGTTAATTTGGATCCTGTCTCTGTGCCTCCTGGTTAGTCTGGCTAAGGGTTTATCTATCTTGTTGATTTTCTCAAAGAACCAACTCTTGGTTTTGTTGATTCTTTGTATAGTTCTTTTTGTTTCTCCTTGGTTGGTTTCAGCCCTATTATCCTTAGGTTCTGTGTTCTCATTGTGTTCTGGATTTCATGGATGTTTTGGGTTAGAAGCTTTTTGCATTTTGCATTTTCTTTTACTGTTGTGTCGATGTTATCTATGGTATCTTCTGCTCCTGAGATTCTCTCTTCTATCTCTTGTAATCTGTTGGAGATGCTTACATCAATAATTCCTGATTTCTTTCCTAGGTTTTCTAACTCCAGGCTTGTCTCCCTTTTTGATTTCTTTATTGTTTTTATTTCTATTTTTATCTCCTGGATAGTTTTGTGCATTTCCTTTGTCTGTTTGATTGTGTTTTCTTGAAATTCCACCTGTTTGATTTTGTTCTCATGTAATTCTTTAATCGATTTTTGTGTTTCCTCTTTAAAGGCTTCTAGTCGTTTATCTCTGTTCTCTTGTATTTCTTTAAGTGTGTTATTCATTTCTTTCTTAAAGTCTTCTATCATCATCATGAGAAATGATTGCAAATCTGAGTCTTGCTTTTCTGGTGCGTTGGGGTATCCAGGGCTTGCTGTGTTGGGAGAGCCGGGTTCTGATAATGTCAAGTAACCTTGGTTTCTGTTCCTTATGTTCTTACCCTTGCCTTTTGCCATCTTGTTAACTCTGATCTTAGCTGATCTTACTCTATCTCGGTGTGGCTTGCCCCTCCTGCAGTCCTCTGTGTCAGTACTCCTTGAAGACCAGCTCTCTCTGAGAGGTGTTTGGGTTTGGAGAGCTGAGGCACAGGGTCAGCTCTGGGGTGCAGACGGAAATCAGAAGGATCTTGTCCCCAGCTGTCCCTTGGTTCCTATGTCCTGATGGTTCTGCAAGGGTCCCTCTTGATCCAGTGAGTTTGAACAGAAGTGGTGGTTTTGCCTGTGCTCAAAGGTGTGTCAGCACTTCTGGGATACTCGCTCTCTCCTGGAGCCCTGTGGCCCAGGCTGAGGTGCCCAGGCATAGATCCCTGGTGGCCCAGGCAGAGGTCTCCACCCACAGATGAAACTGGAAGGTTCAGAGGTTTCCTGTCCCGGAGTTCTCCTCAGTCCCTGTATCCTGCCTGTTCCGGGCGGGTCTCGGTGAACAGTGTTGCTCCCCTTAACCCCACTCAGGGCTTTTCCATGCTCCTGGGAGGGTAGCTTTCTCTTGGTGCTCATTGGCTATGGACTCCTGGTCAAGCTTGGTTTTCTTACAATCAATGAAATATACTTGGGCTCAGGCAGCTTTTACAGGCCTCCAGAACATGGCACTGACTCACTGACTCTCTCTCTCTCTCTCTCTCTCTCTCTCTCTCTCTCTCTCTCTCTCTGTATGTGTCGTTTTTTAGTGCTATAGTGAAACTGTTCCTTTTGTGTTCATTTATGCAGAAGAATTTATTGCTTCAGTTGTGGTATTGTACAAATCGAAGTCTGTAAATATTGGATCAGGTGTCCCTTGTCCCTTGTTTTGTGCCACGGTGAGCTGTTGTCTATTGATCAGTGTATTCTTCCAAGCAAGGAAGAGATGTAGTTTCATATCTACATTCAGTGGTGGCAGTCAATCAACAATTAAAATTGCTATTCTTCTTGGTCTCGACTTAATAATGTAAATATTAGGGCTTAGAGAGATGGCTCAGCAGGGAAGAAGATTTGCTTTTCTTGTAGAGGCATTAGTTTGGTTCACAGCCCCCTTATAATGGTTCATAACTAATTGTAACTCCAGTTCCAGGGGTCCACTGTCTTCTTCTGTCTTCTGAGGGTACCAGTCCTACAAATGATGTGCATGTGAACAGAAAAAAAACACCTACAAATAAAATAAATAAACCTAAAAGTTTTAAATCACCTTAATTTTTTTTATTTCTACAGTCCATTTAATTTATAACCTTTTCATGTTTATGTTATTTGAAAAAGTACAAAACTGTGAACCAGCACAGTTACCATTAGTCCTGTTTTGCTGATGAGAGGCTTTCCAGGTTGGTGAGTGTGTGTCACAGTTGGGAATAGGAAGCTCTATTGATAAACTCATGTCTGTGTCGGTTCTACTGCCCTCATAAATCTACTGCACAAATAAAAGTGGGGAACCCCCAAATGCACAGTGATGTCTACATGGCAGAAAGGAATGCCAGCCTTTCTTTCAGGTTTCCATAACCTTCCAGGGGTTGTGTTGTTCTGCCATCTGCAGTGCCCCGGGGATCCAGGGTAAGCACTTTAAATATGTCTTAAGATTACAGCATCTGTGCATGGATGTGCCTTTTTCTCTAATCATCATGTAAACTTGAAGGTTATGATCATGCATCAATGGTTTTGGCAAAGACGGGATACAGAAGAACAGCAGCAACTAGTACTTAGAGAGGGCTCTAGGTGTATTGGACATTTGCTTCTCAGTGTTAAGAGTGGAACCTGGGGTCCTGAATATGTGAGGTAAGTCCTCTCCTTGTGACCTGCCATCTCCAGCCTGATGTGAAAAAATTGTTTTTATTCAACTTATTCAATATGTAACAAGGGCTTTTAGTGTGGTGAATGAGAAATGCTCCTCATAGTCTCAGGCGTTTGAGTGCTTGCGGTGCTGCAGTTGGTGGTGCTATCTGGAGATGCTTGGGAGGGATGACCTTGTAGGAGGAAGTATGTCACTGGACTTGTGGGAATCTGTATGATGTGGAAGCAGATGGCTGACGTTGGAGGACTGTGAGTTCAAAGCTAGTCTATGCTATAGAGTGAGTTCAAGGCCAGCTTGAACAACTTAGTGAGACCTTGTCTCAAGAAAAAGGAGAAAGTTACACCAGGGTATGGAAGAAAAAGAGAGGGGAGACAGAGGACAGAGAGAGACTGCTAAGAATAAGTTTGCTCATAACACCAGGAGTTGGGCACCCGGTTCCTTCAGAGCAGGAAAGGCAGCTGCTGTTAGAAAGCAAGGTGGAGAGTCAGTGAGGTTAGGTCCGACATGTGACTCACTGTCACATCTTTTAAACATTCTAGAACCACTCCAGGATCACTGACATCAGTGAAGGAAACTACATCTTGGTAATGATGCTTTAACTGAATGAAAATCTATTAAACTCTCATAGTCTAATGACTTTCATTTCTGTTATTTCCTTTCTAAGTCTAAAAATGCCTGTCTCAGATTGACAGACACGATTTTATTGCAGTCATTTTTTTGAGAGAGAGATCACTCTAACTCAGGAGGGCCCGAAACTTGCTACATAGCCCAAGTCAGCCTCAAACTTCTCAGATTTGCCTCAGTCCCTTGCTTCTGCCTCTCAGACATTGGAATTTCTGACATGAGATTTTATACCTGGTGGCAGACATGGTATTGTAATTGCAAAAACAAATGAGGAGCTCATGTTTTCTGTGGAAACAGCACGATCTGTGGAAATGTGGAAGACAGGGAAGGCCACGGGTGTGAAGGTCTTTCACTTAGTAGTGCTTTGGAGGGTTTGAAACTTTCCCTTTTTCTTTACTACCCTGCCCCCAGGGCTTCACTAGATCATCTTGGTTGGTCTAGAACTTGGTATGTAAACAGGGATGGATGTGAACTCATGGAAATATATCTACCTCTGCCTTCAGAATGCTGAGATTAAAGAGGCATGCTACCATGCCTGGTCAGTCTTTCTTTTTTTGAGAAAGGGTCTTGCTATGTAGTTCCGACTGGCCTGGAACTCTCAGTCTGCCTGTCTCAGCCCCCAAATGCTGGGATACCAAGCATGTACTACGGTATCTTTTAGTTACAGAGTTGTTTCATATAGTTGAGGTTCACTCTTCTGGTATACATTTATTTGCATGAGTCTTGTGTTTCATGCTGTCTTGGATCCTTTTCTTTTCTTCTATTACTAAATGAAATTAAAGGGCCCACCACAAGCATAGTCTTGAGCTGCTTATTGCCAAACCCTAAAACTACCACGATTAACCTAATTCCCTTACCAAAGGGAAAGAGCCCAAGCGCTCCCAGCATTCATGTTTGGTGGACAAATTAAATAGTGCTCTGTGGAATTAAAGAAATCTTAGCCACAATTTAACAACGTATTAATAAAGTTTTGCGAGTCATTTTAATCATAATCTTTTATGGAAGGATAAATTTTTATTATTTTTATGGGTAAGAGAACTTTCCTTGTTTAGCAAAAGTGTCTCTAATTAAAACAAATCTTTCCCTCAGAGCTTATAGATATTAGCTGATTTTATTATGCTGTAGCAGATATCCTTGAATTATTAAAAATTAATCTTAGGTCCTTTAAAGCAGTTGTGTAAAAAGTATCTTTACTGATGTTTCAATCATTGTGATAACACACTCATTAGGGGTTAGGGTTCTGCCTGTGTGCTTTGTAACCAGGGACTCAAATCCTGGTCCCATAACTTTGAAGTTAGGTGATTCTAGGAAAGTTATAGCTTCATTTTCCTTATATATAAAGTAAAATAAAATAGAATAATTTTGATGTCTACCTCATAAGCTTGTCTTGAGAATTGTAAGAACACACATGTGCTTGTTTAAGCACGCCCCTGTAGGCGTGTGTACTTGAACAATTGGTTCCTAGTTGTTGTTGATGTTCTGGAAGATTATGGAAGGGTTGGGAGGGACATTCTGACAGGAGGAAGTGTACCACTGGGGTAAGCTTTGAATATTCACAGCCTCACTCCATTTTCTTTCTGCTTCCTGTTTGTGGATGGCAATGTGACCCCCGACTTCCGGCTCCTGTGGCAGGCTTTCATGTCCTTCCTGCCGTTGTGGACTCTAGCCCCCAGAAGCTGTGCTGCACTAAAAGCTTCCTTCCTTGGGTACTTTTGGTCAAGGTCTTTATCACAGCAACAGAAAAGTAACTCGTGGGACCTGGGCTACGATGAACACTTAGAAGTACTAGAACTCTAATTTTGCTCACACTCATCAACATGTTCTTACATAAGCAGACAGTGGATGAGAAAATGATGAAAATCCAAGAAGTCAGACCTGAAGATAATCCTTTCAAGTGAAACTGAACATGTGCTAATTGCACAACTGAAACTGAAGCGTGCTAATTGCACAAGTGAGTGTGCACACGGGTAGGGGCTCACACACATTTTCTGGTCAAATATCTGGGCCAGACCACAGAGGAGAGTTCCATGTTTGTTTTCCTAAATTATATTTTTATGGATTTCTAAAAACAAATCTAAAAGGATGCTGTCATATATTTTGGATAGAGAGAAGGACAGTTGCACAGTTGGCTGGAAAATGTTTTAACAGGAAAAATATTAAAGAATATTTACAGGTTCTGTTTACTTATGGTCCTATTCATAGCTAGCCTCATTCTAAAAATAATGTGGGGTGGTAATTAGAAAATTGACGTTCAGCCAGTTAAACGTAATAACTGATGAAAATAGAAATAGCATATTATTTAGCATAGCAAAACAGGGACATACGCTCGAAGTGCCAATATGAAGAATTCTGCTTCATTTAGGGTGAGTCACTGAATTATTCCATAGAAAAATAAAATTCAACTGCTGAAGACATATCTATGTAAACAAAGCTTGCCTAGCTTCCCAGTGATAATGTTTAAAACATTCAGCTTTCCTGAATGGACACAAAATCAGTCCCACAGCACAACCCGGATATCAAAGTGTTATAAACTCCACAAAGACAAAGACCCTCTGATGTTTGTAAAATAGAAGGATGCTTTTTAACTTCCAAAATAAGAACTTATCTAAGAAAGAGAGAGCATTAGTCAGCATTGCATTAATGTAACTGATAAAGAGGGAATGCTTGTTTTGGCCCAGTAGTGGAGGGTTTAGTCTGTGGTCAGCATAGTGGAGGAAGCTGCTCACCACTTGGCATCTAAGAAGCTAAGAGGAAGGGGTGAAGTCTCACTATCCCTTTTATGACACTTCTTAGTGTTTCTACCATACCCTAGTGTCTTAGTCAGGGTTTTTACTTCTGCACAAACATCATGACCAAGAAGTAAGTTGGGGAGGAAAGGGTTTTATTCAGCTTACTCTTCCACACTGCTGGTCATCACCAAAGGAAGTCAGAACTGGAACTCAAGCAGGTCAGGAAGCAGGAGCTGATGCAGAGGCCATGGAGGGATGTTTCTTACTGGCTTGCTTCCTCTGGCTTGCTCAGCTGGCTTTCTTATAGAGCCCAAGACTACCAGCCCACAGATGGTACCACTCACAAGGGGCCCTCCCCCCCTTGATCACTAATTGAGAAAATGCCTTACAGTTGGATCTCATGGAGGCAATTCCTCAACTGAAACTCCTTTCTCTGTGATAACTCCAGCTTGTGTCAAGTTGACACAAAACCAGCCAGTACACCTAGTAAATCCAAGCTCAGGACCAAACCATTAACATATAGACCTTGAGTAACTAATGATATCAAAGAGTTTAAAAATATACATGTTAGAGAATTATGTCATCTTCAATTATGGCCAGAAGGTGTTATCTTTACAACACAAGCAAGCAAACAGTTACAAAGAATTAGTAATCTTACTTGCCCTAAAGTGTATTGATATTACTAGTAGTATTAGAATATTATACACTTTTGTGAAAAACATAATTGTAAGTTTTTTTAAGTGTTAAAATGGTACAGAGACACGATGCATTCCAGAATTATTGGAAGTAACAGAATCAATTTTAGTGGGTAGGCAGGTCCACCCACATCGAGGTAACAATACCAGTGAATTACATTGTTTTTATGATGCTGATTCCATTTTCAAATATGAAGGTAAGATAGTAAAAATTCAAGCCTTAGTTCTTTCAGCTAAATTACTGACCCACCAGCAGTTAATTTTAGCAGAATAATTGTGAGGAACATCTGTCTGAATACAAAGCCTGACAATTAATTCTTCATGTGGTAACTGCAGATTAATTCTCCTCCTGGTATGGTTTGCTAAGACTGATTTTGCCCTTCAGTTCCAAACAGTCTGCTACTTGACCAAATGGTGTGTCATTATCCATTTATCACTGAACCAGTATTTGAGGATTAAAATTTTATTAATTCTTAAAATGTGCAAAACACATAAAACTCATTTTATGTTGGTCAAATGCTAAATCTAAGCCATTGTTTTTCAAATTGTTCCCCATGGTCAAATGAATTTGGTAAACATTCAGTATGCCTTGCCCTTCGACCTCCACAGGCACAAGGCACACATTAAGATACAAAACACCTCTATGATGTTTACCATGATGCTTCTCAAGCTGAATGAAGAAACAGCTTTCAGAGAACAGCTGTTAGTATGCACGGGACTTCGGGCTTCTGTGGAGTGGTATTTGGTATCCTCTCTCCAGAGACAAGCACTGTGAGAATGACGGAATAAATTCAGAATAATTAGATGTATTTCAAAGTCATAGGTAGGTGACCTTTACCACACATGCTGATTTAGATCTCAGGAGCCCCTTCCCCTCCTGGCTGTGGTTACAGAAACTTCTGTAGACATTAAGGACACAATAAAAACAAGTGTCCATGTGAGGAGGCTAGTTGAGCTCAGTGGAGAGAGAACGTTTCCAGGGGAGTCGTATGAAGAAGGGGCACTCTTCTTGTCCCTGGCTATGGTGAAAGGGGAAGGTTATTGGTCTTGGATTGTCCTAAGAGAACAATAGATTTATAGATTTAAGACTTCTGTTTTTTATGTAAAAAGGGACACTATTCCTAAATACAAGGGACCAGGAATGTCCTGTGTAATCTGGAAAAGTGAGGCCACACCTCCTCTGTGCATGTTCAGAGTCATTCAACCTTTAAGGCAGACGGGGGGGGGGGGGAGGGGGGCAAACATTGCTAACTGCCTTCAAAGTCCCTTAATCTGGTTTCACCTATCAAATATTCTTGGTGAAAAAACCCTAAAGGACTGTATTTATAGCCAATAATGATGCTTTAATCCCTCGAGAGCAGGAAAATACAGATCATCTTAAATAATCAGATTTGTATTTATAATCACATATTTTCACAAAACTTGACAATTAACAATATTTTCATACAAAAGAACAATTTGTCCCTTTGCATAGCAAATATAATATGGAATGTCATTGAAAAGCAGTTTCATAAATAACATGTTAAATAACAACATCCAATTAAATAGGAATTCCAGACATTTAAAGTTATGAACCAAACTTTAACATGTTCAATAAAATGTGTTCTAGCTTCCTATTTTGAAAAACAGGATTTAATTGAATAAAATAAGATCGATATGCCAAAATATACTACTAATATGACTGGAATTGGGGAGCTGCCAAAGATAATTGAGTTTACTCTTGAGTTTGCATAAATGTTCTGCTGACAGGCTGTGGAGCTGTGGATGAAGGTTCAGATGAAACGTGTGATTCCTAAAGTATCATGCATTTAAAGCATAAAGCGTTCTTCCTTTTAAAAAAAAAGCCACTAATGAATGCTATTTTTGCTTAAGTTATGAAGGTTCCCTATGCAAACTTTACTGCACCAACCTCCTCTCATTAAAAAGAAACTTTTATCACTTTGAGAATCCTTTGTCTTTACTATGATGATTATATTTTAATTTTAAATATTCTCCGCAAAACCAATCATGTCATTGCTCTAATATGATTCTTCTGTACTTTTCCTTTCTGGTACAAGGAGGCTTTTGTGGCATTAATTACCATGCCCACTTGCTATAAACTATGATGGATACTGGACAGGTCATGGTGATGTCAGAATAAAAAAGAATTTATTGCATCAAGGCTGGTAGAAAGGATGGATTTGACAAGTAAGTTATTATTATTATTATTAACCTAACATGTTCCATTAAGTCTTTCCCAAACTCCAAAGAAAGATCTATTTCTGAACCATCAGGTATCTAACTAGCATGGCATGTGGCCACAGTTGCATTTCAATTAGTAGACACAGGGTAAGATGACTGCCCATGTCAGTCACGAGGAGGGCTGTGCTGGAGCCAGCCCTATTGGTAACAACTTGTTTTTAACTCTGAGGTTATGACAGTACAGTGGGATGCTGGCATTGATTGCAGGGGGAGAATTACATCTGGGGAATCAGAACTAGCTTCAAAACAAGTAGTACATTCCCCGCTGGTGTGTGTTCTTAACCTTCAGCTCCCTGCTGCTTTACAGACCGTATTATGTGTTGGATCCTGAGTACTGGCAGCATCTTGCTTCATTGTACATTCATGTGTGCATAGGCTGCTGTGCTGAGCTATGTAAGACCCTTGATCCCCTTGACCTGGTCTGAGGGTGGCACTGACCTCACCACGCTGTCCTTTTAGAAACTGTCATTTTCTGAAATACTTCAAATGAGAAACAACTTTAGATGATTTCTTTATTTTCACAGGAGATTCCACATTTTTCTCTATTTGGTTCATTCTATAAGTCAATGATGTGAAGTTTTGGCAAGCACATTGAAATAGATATCCCTTTCTTAGTCTAAATGTCTATAATGTTTGAGTCTGTTTCTTCTTTTTCATGGTTAAGAGTATGTTATGTTATGAGCATTGATCCAGTTAGGAAAATGAAATGTTTCTGGGTAAAAATATCTAAGGAAGTTGTGTGTATGTGTACATGAATCTGTGTGTTGCTAGAACAGAATCCAGTCTTGAAGTTTTAGAGAGATGGATTTTAGCCTGGAGGGGAGAAAGCTGCATTACTAAAACAGGAATGACAAGCTGGGAGGGTCCAAAAAGTCCAGGGCTGTCAGAATAACGTCGCTCAATTATCTGATATTATATGTGAAAAATGAAAAAGTACACCATATAATTTTTACTCTAGATAATCTACAAAAGACAGACTGGCTTGGGTTGCCAGGAAGCAAGCTTGGTAATTAAGCAATGATTTAGAGAGCAGAGAAGGAATTTTTGTAACTATTCAACACAAAGCAGATCTTCCAACACAGAATTATTTCCATCTTGCACTTTACGTGACAACGTGCTTAGTCCAGAGCCCCGTTAATTCATATAGCATTTTCAACCAGTCACCATTTCCCTCCAAGGTGAATAGGTTTGTAATTTATACTTGGGCATTATGAAAATACTATCATAAAATACATGGACATATGCTGACTATCAAAATCAGGTACTGTATCTGTTTCTCTCAGAGTGACTTCAGTGGAGTTGACTGAAAACCCCCACCTATGGCATCATTAGCATCTGTGAGTTCATTTAGTTATGAGTGCTTTTGTGCATCTTTTGTTTATATAAAGCCTGGCTAAAATTATTTATCATATTTAAAAATTGGATTTGAAGTGTTTTCCTGGCTTCGCCTTGGAGATTTATTTTCTTTATTGAGCGGAAGCGGTTGCTGTTTCTTGAACAGCAGGGTAACTTCTGAGGAGTAGAGACGCTAAGAAGTACAACAGAACACTCATTTGTTTCGTGGTTTCCAGCAGTGGGAGAGAGCAAGGAACTATTTAGCAATAGTCAGGAAATCCTTCCTGATGTCTCTTTGGTCATGCTTCTGTCTGGGGATTTAGCTATTGGCTATAAAATGATTTGGGTTAATGACAGGGGAGCTAGAGGAGGTCCTGCACGTGGATTACAGTGGGACCTCATAGGACACGTTCCTGCATCTCTGCCTGCCATGTCTGTCTTAAGGTGGGCAACAGAGGCTTGGGGTAACTATTTTTCACAACCCATCCCTGTTAGCTTAGTGAAAGGGAGCACAGGACACCAGCAGAGTGGAGCACATGTGAAGCATGAGGAGATCACAGGTCCATTCCACTGTCCACTTCTTTGCTTCAGCAACACTTCACTGGCAGCCTTTCTAGTCCCAATTTTATGCCAGAGCTGAGACAGAGAAGGTGGCAGGTATAGTCAATTAAACTGGGATGAAAAGGGAAAGGGGTGTTGGATCAAAGGCAGAATGACAGTGGATAGAAAAGAAAATCACAAATGGAGAACTTAAGCCATCTTTTCAGGATCTGGAGAAGTGCCTTATTCCAGCTCCAGCACTCTTGGGCATATGCCCCAAGGACTATATATCCTACCTCAGAGATACGTGCACACTCATAGTTATTGTTGCTCTATTCACAATAGCTAGGAAATGGATTAAGTCTAGATGTCCATCAATAGAGGACTGGATAATGAGAATGCGGTACTTAGACATAGTTGAATTTTATTCAGCCCTGAAGAAAAAATAAATTGTAATTGTAAAATGAATAGAACTAGAAAATATATTAAGTGAAATAACCCATATTGAAAAAGATGACTAATCCGCGCTCTCTGTTATATCAAGGTCCTTGTTTCATATATATGCGGTGTGTGTGTGTGTTTTAGATAAATGTGTATGTGAAAATGAGTGTAAATAGAGATCAAGAAACTAGTGGGAGTCTCATGAAAGGTAGGGGGGAGGCTTTAAGGGTGTGGATGGAGGACACATGTGACATTGAAGAAGAAAGGAAAATACTGGAATGAGAAATGGTGAGGAGAGCGTCAGGGTGATGTGGAAAGGAGTAAGCTGGAATAGTCTCCACAAACTCTGTAGGTATGAAAGGACTACAAGAAAAGCTGCTACTTTATAGCCACTATTAAAGTAAAATGGAAGCAGCTACGGAACACTCTCCAGACTCCTCAGTAGAGCCACAGAAAGGAAATGTGTGAGTGGTGTCACAGGGCGGTGCTTCTCGTGCCCCCACTCCCATGTGCCTGTCCGAAGCTGAGCTCATGCCCAGGCTGTGGTGGGATTTAATCTTGATGTCCTGACCCAGCAGCTCATGTAGAGCTCCCAGTGGGCTTGGGATCAGGAATGTCACTGTTCATTGCACTCTGAGGGAGTGAAGTCTTCTCTTCCTGACCTCAGCCTGAGCACTGAGCTACCTGTGCAAACATTTTTGGGCTCCTGGTTTCCAACGAAGGTTGCCAACAAACCTTGGTTAAGAGCATAAAAATCAACTAAGTGGTCTAGTTCTATGGAATCACCTGCTGTCTTCCAGAATACTTTGGATCCTTTATGATATGTTCATCTGCTCATTCCATACTCCATTATCAATTTTGCAAACCCCAAAGCTTTAGATGAGATGGTCTCTGTGAGGTCAGAAAAGATCTTGGCATTTTACTCAAGTCGGCATTGGCAAGAGGAGGCATTAAAAGTTAGGGAAGAGGGTCGACAAGATGGCTCAGTGGATGACAGCATTTGACCCAAACCTGATGACCTGAGTTCCATCTTTTGATCCACCTGGCAGAGAGAAAGAACATACTTCTACAGTCTGTCCTATGAAACATGCATGGTCTCATACATATAGATACACAAACAAACAAACAAATAAATGAAAAAATGTTACTGAAGATACAAACATACAAACTATATATATAACTTAAACACAGGAGAAACTGGCAGTTTCTTTCACAAGAAATAAAAGTCAAAGAAACAAAATTAATACATGACTTCTCTTTTTAAATAATATCCACTGCTACTAAGATAAATGCCTAAATATAAATAGTATAAATTAATATGTTAATTAATAGGAGATTATACTTACTCTTTCTTCATTAGTTTTATTTTATGTTAGTTTTTAAATTTTTTGAGTCAGGGTGTCACATTAGTCCAGGCTGGTCTAAAACTCTGTGTAACTGAGGATGCCCCTGAATCTGATCTTATTATCTCTGTATTTGATGGTTGGGATTACAGGTGTGTGCCACCATGCCTAGCTGGTGTGTTTCTGGAGCCTGAATCCCCTTTCTCACGCTTGGTAGGCAAACAACCTAGCAACTGAGATACAGCCCTGGCTTTCGTCAGAAACTTTAAAAATGTTCCATTGCCAGTAGTCATAGAGAGCACTTACTGTTTTTTCTTTCATTATAAGTAGACATATTCAGACCTGTTTTCCAAGTCAGTCCTCCATCGGCAATTAACAGTTTCGGATCCTAAGATTCTGAAATTCTTTTTCTGTCTCCACATGGGCCAGCAGTTGTCTGCATTAGCTATTGGACCAAGGTGACCAGTGAATGCAAATTTTTCTTTTAAAGGCTTAATGATGTAGCTCTGTTGTAGAGTGTCTGTTGAACATGTGCTAAGTCCTGTGTGAGCTCCAGCATGGACAAAATGACTGACTGACTGACTGACTGACTGAATGAATGAATGAGTGAATGAACAAATAAATACTGCTTGCATAGCCCAAGGTTTTAGTATAAAATCTCTCCTCTAAATCACACAACTTTGTGCACTTGAAAGTAAATCATTTCACTCATATCTCTAAATTTCAACATTAGCAAATTGTGCATTCTGTGGCATATGAATGTGAAAAATATACAGAAATGCATTAATGTCCATTGTTATCCACAGAAAAGTCTCTCTTTGTTATGCTCATGCATGCCTCCCTGACTTCTCCTTCCCGTGCATTCTGTTAATTTTAGTCTTTGTGCACTTGGCAAAATGCAAAGCCAGCTTACACAAGACTCCTTCCTTGACGCTTTCTGACACCCTCTTTGCTGGGCCTGTCTTTACCTATAGAGGTTGTGGTGGTGGTGGCTACCTGCTGCAGTACACCAATATCAATCCTTGTGCTTTACTAATGGTGTTTGACTTGTATTTCTTTCTGACTTTGCGATTCGTGAAAATGAAAATCCTCATTGTTTTCAGCTGTGTCATCCAGAGTCTAGCTTAGTACTGGACATCGGAGAGATGACCAATGAGTGTTTGAGAGACATTAAACAGGTGTAATCTCCAAAGAAAAACGGAACGAGCTATGTTTCTCTTATAGTTTCATGATGCGTAGAAGTCTTGCTTCTTAATGGGTTTACTTATTGGACAATGGATAAGAATCCCGTTGAAAGCTGGTGATGTAGCTCAGTTAGTAATGTGAACACAAGTCAGCACAAAGACCCCAGAATTGGGAAGATGTCATTCTGAATTAGTGGATGATTATTGTTAACTATTGTTGAAAAGTCTCCACTAAGAAACTTATTTGATGATTGAAAAATAGTGATTGTCCTGTACTAAGCAAATCTCTGTCTTGTGTCTAATGTTGGGAACCCCTGTCCCTAAATTTAGAAACATCTAGAGGAATAAAAAAATTAAAGAGTGGGGTGAAACTTAAAAAGAAATCCGTCTCCACGTTTACATTTGGGAGTTGCTCGATTGGAAGAGCGTCCGTACTTTGTAGATGTCCATGTGACTCTGGGACTAGAAGTGCAGATGTGTGCACACCTGTGTGCGTCCTTCCAGTGCAGCTCTTCTGTGACTGTTCTCTACTGTGAGGTTGTAGTTCACAATAGAAATATTCAGGACTGAGAATCTCACCACTTGTGCTTCCCTTATATTTCAATGGGAGCTGTTTTGTTTTTTAAAATGATCACGTGCCCCGTAACGTAGGTTGATTTCTAAGTCCCTAGCACAGAAAAGGTGATTGTTGTAATTCTGGATGTCAGGACTGTAGCTTACATCTCATCTTTATATTCTCCTTCAACCTGGGTGCCCAAGGGATTATGTTCCAGCCTTTGAAACAACAGGGGAGGTGGCAGGAAGGTTCTTGAGAGCCCTTGATTATTATGGGAAACACCGTCATTGTCATTTACTTTGATTTTGCCTGCTGCATTCTGCAGATGGTATGACTGAAGCTCTAACAGCGGTTTTGTACCAGGAAGTGACCATGAGGCTCAAAGCTAACATCATAGTGCTGGAATGACAAAAGAAAACTTAGCTCTTATGCCAGAACTAAAAATCCTATTTTAGATTTGAGGGAACAATGGAATTCTAGGATCCCAGTGGTAGTTTACTTTGGGTGTTTTATATATTCAAGGTAACAATCTCAATGGATATGACAGCATCTATTGATATACTATCCAATGGCACATGAGTTTGAACTGTCCCAGAAACAGACATCAAGATTAGGCGTATAGGTAACCCATTAGAGGAAAGTCCATATAGAAGTGATGGGGGAAGAGCCAGTGCTGGTAAGGACAGACTTGGAGTGAACAGAAGGAAGGAAGACTGGGCAGGTAGGTAGAGTGTGGATCTGTAGTGTCACCATGTCTATAGTCATGGTTTCCTTAGTGTCCCTGGGTTGGGCCTGCGGCAGGTCCAAGTGTGGATCCTAGGCAAGGAGTAGTGGGTCTGGTGATGGGTTCGGTGTACAGAAACCAGGGCCATTTGTTAGAACTGCTCTCAATGCAAAATGCTAGCTGGGAACATTGGTCCAGCATGCATGACAGTCAGGGTTATTTCCTCAAATACACTTTTAGAGATGTCACTGATGGTGGAGTGTCCCAGAATACTTTACATGGGACAAGACCATCCACTCGGACCCATGCACAGATATCCAGGAGATAGCCTGTCCTGGGTTTCTCTCCTATATCTGAGTGTCCATTTTGGAGGTGAGAGTTAGCTAGCACTCTTGTGTGGTTTCTCCCAGTTTGGAAAGTTGAAGGAAATGGAAAGGTCTAGCCCTGGGCTAGCCGATGCCAGCCTAGGGCTTCGGAGTGTGGATGCTGCCCTTGGCAGGTGTCTTCCCTGCCCATAGCCACTGCTCCACACCACCAGCGCCCTTGAGCTACTGCAGGAAAGAGCAGGACTGGGAGGGCTGGAGGCCACAAAGGCTGGTGATGGAAATGTGTTGTCCCTATGGATTCACTTAGACAAACAGCTTGGAGATGTTTCCAAGTGCAAATCCCTCACACTTTCAAACTTTTATTCCACCCAGTAGGAAGAAGATGTACTTTAAAGGACCCAGGAACCAGAGTTCCTTGGCAGGAATTTTCAGCTCATTATGTGATAATTAATACTAATCTGTATGTTAAAAAAAAACAAAAGAGCCTCTCCTTTTCTTTGTTCCAACTTTCAGACTGCTGTTCTGCCAGACAGCCAATAAAACTAAAACAGAACCTTTGTTTTGTTCTGTTTTTTAAGGAGGCTGCAAGGCAAATAAAAAATTTCACACCCCCACTAAACAGATCTATACATTTTTTTTCTTGCTGATAAAAGTTTATTATTAATGTAAAATTGCTAACATCACTAAAACACACTGGCAACAATTGGCGACCCCACAACCTGGAAAAAACAGCATAAATGTTTTTAAGTTTTGGAAAGCTCTTTAAAAGCTTTATCTAGATTGGTTTATTTAACACTGTGACCTCACTATTGGAGGTGAAGCCTTATGTTTCTGATGTCAGACTTCCCGGCTCATCGTGGAATTTAGGAGCAAGGCCTTTGTATCAGTTACTTTTCTTCTTTCTGTGACCAAACACCTGGCAAGAAACGACTTAGAGAAGTGTGGGGATACTCTCCATTATATTTATAATTTGTTTAAGGTACTGTCCACCAGGGCAGGGCGGGGTGTGCGGGGCGGGTGGGGCGGGTGGGGCACGTGATCGTACTGCACCTGCAGTCAGGAAGCACAGAGAGATGAACGTTGGTACTCACTGCAGTAAACTAAGCAGCGAGCAGCACAGCTTCCCTGAGATCTGCAGATCCTCTGTGGGAATCTTTGAAACTGGGATTTTCCTGAGGGCCCCTGAATACAAATGAGCACGCGAGCAGATGGCAGTTCCATTCATGGAGTCCAGGAAAATCCAAAGGGAAATGGTTTTGGAGGTCAGTTATAAATGCATTGCAATGGGGTGCTTGGTTCAGTGGAATTGTTCAATAACTCTGTATAAAGCCAGGCATGCTGGTTCATGTCTATAACCCCCACATCTGAGAGGATAAGGTGAGAAGATCATGAGTTCAAGACCAGTCAGAGGAAAGAGAGACATTATCTCCAGAAGATCAAGGCTCTCTGTGCCAGGGAGTAGATAGGAGAGACGGCTCAGTAGTTAAGAGCATTTGTGCTCTTACAGAGGAACTGGTTTTGATCCCCAGCATCCACATGGTGGCTCACAATTGTCTGTAACTCCAGTCCTTTTGTCTGATTCCTCTTCTGATACCCTTGAACTCTGTACACACATGGTGTACATGCATGTACTCAGGTGCACACACAATAAATACATACTGTTTTAAAAAGCAAGGCTGAGGATATATCTCAGTGTAGACTATTTGCCTAGCTGGCATAAGATTTGGGCTTCAAACTCCATCAAAACACACACACACACACATACACACATACACACACACGAAAACACAGACAGGCAGACACACACACTAATACCTACAACATCCCCCCCACAAAAACACACACAGACAGACGTACACACACACTAACACCTACAACACACACACACACACCCCTACAACACAACACACATACATGAAAACACACACAGACAGACACACACACACTAACACCTACAACACACACACCACCAACACAACACAACACACACACACACACACACACACATGAAAACAATCCCCCACCCCCACAGAGGCACAAACCGTATCATATCTAATTAATACATAAAATAAATGAAAGGTACAAGGAACCATGGTCATTTGGCAGAGACAAGCAGATTGCGGCCATCCGTGCTGCTTGTACCGCAGCCCAGGGCTTGGTTTCCCAGTTCCTCTTCTTTCCATGGCCACAGCAGCCCTCATAGCTCCCTGGCAGCTCCCATTATTAAACTCACTGTGCACAGGTCTTCTCTCTGTGCACCCGCATAACACCAGCACAACCCCTTTCAGAAAGATGTTAGCTCTTGAAAGGGAGTTATGTCTCAAAGGGGAAAGCTATGAGTTACGACATAACATCTCTTCTTGTGATTTTGCTTTGTGTATAAAGATCTAAATCTCATTAGAAGGAGCATACGTTCTGTAAGAAAACATAGGACCAGTCTGTATCGTGTGTTTATTATGGTTCTAGTCTGTAGATAAAGATGACAGGATTTTTTCTCCTTCTAGGTGTAAGCAGGGTAATACGCCTAAGTGAAACTGGAAAGCCAGTGAGTATTGAAGCTCTGCCTCTTTCCTTTGTGGGAGGAAGTGAGTGGGGACCAGTGAAAGATTTACTGGAAGTTAATTTGAGAGAAAGGAAGTTCACAGGATGAGCTGGGTGAGTACTCAATGAAATAAAAGGTTTAAGGTGTTGAAATGATGGATGCTGCGGATGGGCTAAGGAGGGAGTTGGTTCCTGGGAAATGAAGCATGTTTGAGGGGTGAGTTTTATTCTGTTGGGCATTTGAACATTTCTTGGCCTAGCTGACGAAGGTCCCCACTCTAAGAATGCAGGCATTGCTCAGAAGTGGGTTCTAGGATTGAAGGAATAGCCATGTTTTTGCGGACCTTCACTTTCCTTGTTTCTCTCAGACTGAGACTAGAAATTCTGAACACTCCAGAGGAAATGGGCAAAGGGGATTATTTTTGTCTCAATATGTCATCTGCAGGTTAAATATGTCTTTTCAGGTCTGAAGACCGCTGTTGTTGAATTTCCTGTGACTCAGTTCAATATGGTGGAGGTTGTGTAGCTCATGACTCTCCCGTTAAGTATCGTTTTCCAATGGCAAGGAAAACAAAACGTTTCCTAACACTGGTCATCAGGGTTCAGTGAAATCTTCATTTCTGGTCTAAGATATGAAAACTTTATACTTAAGCATATAAATCCATTCAAGTTGTGTCTTTCCTCAAAGTAGTATTTCTAGGCAAAAAGGAGACCACTGAATCATTAGAGGGATTAAATACTTGCAAGGCTCATACCTCTAGTCTAAGCACTCAGGAGACAGAAGCAGGTGAATCTCTGTGAGTTTGAGGCCAGCAAGGGTTACACACTGAGTTCCAGGCCAGCTAGGGCTACACAGTGAGTTTCAGGCTAGCCAGAGCTACACACTGAGTTCCAGGCCATCCTGGTCTACACACTGAGTTCCAGGCCAGCCAGGGCTACACAGTGAGTTTCAGGCTAGCCAGAGCTACACAGTGAGTTCCAGGCCATCCTGGTCTATACATTGAATTCCAGGCCAGCCAGGGCTACACAGTGAGGGCCTGCTTCAGAAAATGGTCCAGGAATCTTTGACTTTTCATGCAAATACTGAAGCAACTTACAGCTGTGTTAACGATGACGTAGTCAGACTTCCCAGAATGGTGAGTGTCCACCTCTGAAAGTGATTTATTGGTTTGAATTTCACCATTACTAATTGTTTTGTAATGTTAGAAGATGAATCTCCATCGGAGTTTCCCAGCAAATATTAAGACAATTAAGGAATGGGGAAATTCTTCTCTGGTGAACTTGCACTGCAGAGTCAGACCAACATAACCCAAATCTATCTCCAGTTGTCTACAGATTTCTAGAGACTACTCTTTCTTTAAAGTTTATTGCTATCATGAAGTAGACTAGCATAGAACTCAATGGAAAAAGAAATATTTAAACAAAATTATGGTTTTTCTTCAAGATCATATTCTTTAGTAGTGCAGTTGGCAAGGCATTATATGCTTTTCTGAGGGGGTGGGGTATAGTTCAGTGGTGGAACACTTATCCAGCCTTCCAAGGGTTTGGATTCTGTCCTCCACTAAAGGAGGGGGGTGGGGGGGATAAAAATGAAAAAGAACCCAAGATTAGCCAGACAAAAAACTCCTAAAGTCTTTCTGAGTAAAACTTTTAAAGTCAATCATAAACAGTTATTTATTCTAAATATTTTATACTATTGATAGTTTCCCCCCTCTGGAACCCACTCTGTAGAACAGGCTGGCCTTGAATTCAGAGATCTTCCTGCCTCTGCCTGCGGAGTGATGGAATTAAAGTCATGTACCACCACTGCCCAGCAAAATTTAAATCTTAAGGCTGAGGTATCCATTCAGAGTCACAGAGCAGAGGGTTTCTATACAAGTAGGAGTTCCCGCTGCCAGGCAGAGGGTTATTAACTAGTTCTCAGGGAACTTGAGACACTCGTTCCTGTGGCTCACTGAGCTTGGCTCTTGTATCCAGAAGCTCTTCTCCTGGGTTGATAGAATTATATGACTGTTCCCTCTCCCTGGGAAACAGTGTGAGTTTTGATCATAAAATTCTTACCTGGTTTCTCAAGGAATGGGGAAAGCAACCCACCAGTTGGCTCCAGTTTTCTCAAGTTATGGATGTGAATTTTACCCTATAATTCCAGATGCTTTTAGGGACACCATCTTATGGTTAGCAATGGCCTTCCAAGAAATCATAGATGGGTCGTTACTGGGATACTAGATGAATCACATGAAGGGTTCACCAAGTTTCCCTGATGCCTAAATACTCAGGAAAGTCCACTGCTTGCCCTTATCATTTTGACTTTTCTATTCTTTTGGAATATTGCAGTGGTTTGGAGAACAAGGATCCTAAAGTCACATGGTTTGGTCTTGAATTCCAGCTCTGATTCTTGACAGCAGCTGTAGAAGTTGAATGGAGGGTCCTTCACCTATCCTAATTTGTCCATAGTCTGCCACTCTGTCCTTTTGGATGTCAAGTCAAATGCTTGCCTATGAGACCAGCCTGGTCCTCACTCCAGTGAGAAGTTCCACTAGGAGAAGAGGCTGAGACTTTCTATTTGAAAGTGGAAGCACAGATTGGAGAGACACAATGTTATGCCAAAGGGCAGAAGGGACAAAAGAGGATTGTTTGGGCTCAGTGCAGCCCATCAGCACTGATTCTGTTCTTCTGGTCTCTTGATCTGAATTCACCTCCACTCTAGGCCATGGCAGTGTGCTTCTGCAGCCACAGAAAACTAAGTTGGGTAGTCAAAGATCCCTCTGTCAGTTCCCTGTGTTTGGTGAGTACAAAGAATATTAGTGCTTATCCGGTAGGGTGGTTGTAATATTTACAAATTGATACACATCATATAACAGTGTAAGCCCAGCAAACACAGGCCCTAGCTGTTCACAAGCACTTGGTGTGGTTTTTGAACACATGCTTCTTTGCTTGTGCTAAAAAATCTGGGAAAGAGTGGTCTATAGATGCCATGGCTGTCCTCTTGTACTCCACTCTCCTGATAAATTCCACCTCTATCTACGTAGGTGGAGGCTGTGTTAACCAGCTTTCTATTCCTGTAATAAAATGCCTGATAACGACTAATTAAATTATTTTGGCATAGCGTTTTAGCAATCCCAATTGCTACTGTCTCCCTGCACCTTTCTCAATTGTCCATGTCCCAGAAACTTCCTGTTCAGCCAGATCACTTTATTGCTTGCCTAATTTCTGTGTCCCATGTTCAAACACATTCCCCTGGCTCATTATCACTAGGGGACATTATCCCTATCTGTTCTCTTAGACCTACTTCTAGAGCAGAAGCAGAACTTCTGTGGAGCTGAGAGACAATGGAGCCATGAGCTAACAGGGCAGTAGAGTAGGGCAGCAAAGAAGTGGCAGCATTTGGGTTAAATTTAGAGGTGTAAGCAATGAATATTGCTGGGCGGTTGTATATGAGGGAGGAAGGACATAGAATAATTATGAGAAATTCCTCAGTTTGAGTCTGGATAACTGGGGAGGAAGTGATGATTTTTAGTTGGATGGGGAAAGCCAAGATGGTAAGAGTTTCATTTTTCCTTATTTATTTTTGGTATGTAGTGATGCTGAGAGTCATAGGTTGGCTTTGGACATCGATTTGAGAGGCATGCCACTGTAGACACGGGAGGTCAGGCAGGCCATGCAGCACACTGGCACATTCCTGATATGAAGACATCTGGTTGGCTTCCACCGTGAATCCTCTAATGCCCCTTCCACTGGAAAAGGAGCACAGATGGAGAGGAGTTGGCTTCAGAGAACGCCCCAGGGAAGCCCAAAGTGTTGTTGTTTGTTATTGAATGTTTCCAACACATTTCTTATGCTCCACTGATCATTTTTTAAAAATATGAAGCTTCCCCAGTCTCAGAGTTTGGAATTCTATATTCCATACAATTCAGTAATTTTTATTTATTTTTTGCCATTGCTTTCTGAGAAGCTTTAGAATCTTATGAGACCCGCAATTTTCCTTTTAATTTCTGATGTGAGAAGTCTGTCGGTAAGTCTTAATCTGTTAATTACTGTAGCTTTATTCTGGTTTCAACATGCTAGAAAACACCTAAATTTGATACCATTAAGGGAAATGTTTCACGTGTCTTTTTATGCCCCTCAGTTCTCAAGGCATTTATAAACACAGCAGTTAAGGTTTCTTATCCGGAGACTAGCATAGATTCTATTAAATGAGGTATAATTTGGCTTTTCAACTGACTGTCAACCTCCCCTCTGCAGTAAGCCCAGCCCAGCCCCGCACACTCAACCCTTCCAAGCATGCTGACATCTTGTTGGGATGTAGAAATGGAATTTATATAAAAAAAAGTGAAATCCCAGCACCATGAAGAGAGAGAGAGAGAGAGAGAGAGAGAGAGAGAGAGAGAGAGAGAGAGAGAGAGAGAGAGAATTCACAGGTGACTGTGAAATTTAATCATTTGTGCCTTTAAGGGAGCAGCTGAGTAGTGGAGCCCATGATTACACAGGGACTTGGGCTCAACCTCAGGAACTCAGGACTTACAAACAAATATGGCCCCGAATGGCAGGATTCTCTGAGGACTTTTCTTCCTTGCTGATATGATTGAAATCCTGCTGACACGCACACATACACACATACACACACACACACACACACACACACACACACACACACATGCACACACATGCATACACACGCACACACGCACACACACACACACACACACACACACACACACACCCCTGTATACCTGGTTTGCCTTTTCCCTCTCCATATGATAAATATGCTTATCAACTATCCAGAGAAAAGGCCATAACTTAGTGGATAACCTTGGTCCAAGTTCTTCTTTGGAATTTATCATATGCTCCTTGATGCAGGAAATATGTAGAGGAAGAAAGACCCAGATCTAAGTCTCCTCACCCTCTGTGAACACAGGAGAGGTAGCACTGTGCCTGCCTGCCTTCCCGCCATGCCTGCGGTGCCTGCCAGCAGGCAGTGAACTTCTGGCTGAGGCTATGCTGGTGCTCGTTGGCTCCCACTGTGACTCTTCTAATACTTCAGAATGCTTCATTTTCCACTTTCCTCCTGATTGTCTTCCCACTGTGATTTAACAGAAAGACCCACACACGGCCAGAAGATCCTCCACAATTACAGGATTTATGGGGTGCTAACGCAGCCCCTGGATCAGGCTATCAAAGGAAGGGGCTACTCAGCTATTCCAGAGTTTGAGGGTCTGCAAAAGGAAATGGTCTAGCTGGCACTTGTTGATTACCAAATTGACAAAATTTAAGCAGTTACTGGGAAGCTTGCTGGTAGCAGGAGGCTTCCAGTACTTTAAACTAGTGAGGATTGTTTAAAAATTTCCTTCCACAGCATGGCTTTCTAAGACACAATGCTGCCCATGAAGTCACTGCCCCTGGTAGGCTGATGAAGAGAGGCTCCCTTGTCCTGCCTCACATTTCCTACTTGGGAGAAGATGTGAATTAAATGCAGATGTTTAGAAACATAAAAATTTCAATGGCTGAGAGGACTTGTCTGGGACAAAAGCCAGTGGAATCTCTAATTCTGCTTTGTATTTACAATGTTTACTGAGAGGCTTTTGAGGTAAGACTACAAAAATTTATTGAGGAACACTTCTGATATATGTTGAGCAAAAATCTTTTTTTTTTTTTTTAATAGCAGAATGGAAAAATTGTGCTATTCTTGACTAAATCTAAAGCTTTCTAATTACACAGATCAGAATCCACAGTCATGAGAAATTGTTCTACTCTGCAATCATGTTCTGCTGGGAATGAACGTGCAGAGTAGCTTAGATTGACTGCCACAGAAGGAGCTGAGTTAGGCATGTCATTTTTCCATTTCTCCTGCTTCATCACAGCTGAGAGGAGCTGCATCATGTGAGCCAAGCATCCGAATGTGTAAGAGCATGCTGCAGTCTTGTGGATACATGGCTCTCTAAGTGCTGGGGTCGGCTGCATCCATGATTGGAACTCTCTCACTTCTGTAGGCTTGGTTGTCTGAAATCTTAAAGGTGACTGATACTGAGGAATTGGTACAGGTCAGGAGTTAATACTTACAGCACTCCCCTAGGATGTGTGATCTTACTCCAGACCTGCTGTCCCCCTTTCTACTATTCCTCTCTGCCATAAAGCATCCTGAAGATTTGGCATGATCAAGTGTACCCAGCCCCTCATTCCACACCAAAGACCTTGGGGAGCACATTTGAGTTAAGGCAACAAAACACATCCATTAAACACATGGAATATCACTCATAGGGCAATCTATTTAGGAGAGATAATGAACAATAAGCCAGTCTTCACTCTGTCCACACATCTTCATCAAACAAGAGACCTGAATAGATATTTTTTTAAGTAAAAAAATCTAGGAAGAAGATAATTTAAAATCATCACCTGTAAAGGCCTTCCAGTGTCTCCAAGCACAGAATACTAAATTTTATTTTTTATGTCCCATCCAAAGGAAATATGATGTCCAAGAGGCCCTCATGTTCATCTTACTGTGACCTGCTGCTGGCTGTGACGGCTGCTGGTGGAAGGAGCTGGCTGGATCAGAACGCAAAGCTGCAGGTGCTAGCTTGCACGCTCTCCTAGGGCCCTTAGTGTCTGCCAAAGCCTGGAAGTCAGAAGGAAGGGGATAGCTCTACATGTAATTCCTATTACTTCAAAAAATGCTCTTGCTTCTGCCAGTTCCCAAGCTGTTTAGATAGTTATTAGGAAAGTAGCTGAAACATGTTCTTTTGTTTCTCATTGAGTTCAGATACACACACACACACACACACACACACACACACACACACACACACACACACACACACACACATATCAGTTTCAGTTTAAAGTGGGTAGTGCTTCCAAGAAGCTGAGAGTGTCTCAAGCATATTGTCACACAGTGTCTTTCATTTGCTAACCATAGTCGCTCCTGCTTTGCCCTTAGGCAGCACTGCACTGAGTAGATGCTGGGTACTTACAGAGGAGAAGGTGATATGCAGAGATTTTGCTTGCCCAGAGTCTATTTTCATAATCTCCTTTTTGGATCGTGTAGTCTCTAACATTCTATGGAAGAGTCTTCTGAAAGGCTGCATCTAATACGTGGTTTCTTCAAGATCTGCCATC
>CM052702.1:31766125-31780099 GCA_028551405.1 Uromys caudimaculatus | reverse complement strand
CACCTCAGAGAATCTTTGCTTTGTTTCTTCCTATTTCTGCATCTGTCTCTCTCTGTCTCTGAATCTCTCTCTGTCTCTCTCTCTCTCTGTGGTTCTCTGTCTCTGTCTCCTCCTCCCATCCCCTCTGAGATCTTTGGTTTCAGGTCACTTCTACCTTTTAGTACTAATGGCTGGAAGCAGATGCTCTGTTTTTTCTTCAGTATTGACTCCCAGAACTGAAAGAGCTTGTCTTCTTTTCTCTAATTTACTGTCTCTTTCTTTCAATGATGCTGTTTCTTCAGGAATACTCCTGAGGTTAACATTCATAGACGACGGGTGTCTTTAGCCTTGGGTGCCTTCAGATTTCAATCTTACTTTGCCAATACACGTGGAGGTTGAGACTTTTAGTCAGTTCATCTTTTCACAGCCAAAGTTTCAACTTTTACTGGTCCCAGGCCTCTCTGGAATCCCTGAGATTATGCCAAAGCCCTTAGAATTAAAAGTGAGCAATTGTTTCTCCTTGCATAGAGAGGACTCATTATTCTCTGAAACATTATTCATTTTGACTTACTTGCATTCAAACATTTTTAGTAGATAAAAAGAAAATGTATTTTATGTCATTTTATGACTTCTGTTATTAATGTGGGATTATAAATTTAGAGGGGAGATTTCTACATCATAAAACAGAAAAGAATAAGAGAAATCTTTTAATTTTTTTGATGCAATGACCAGAATTTTAAAATACGAGCTTATATTTCTTTTTATTAAAGTTAAAAATTACATTTATTGTTTGTGCACATGTGTGTGAGTATGCTTATGTGTGCCCATGTGTGTTTCTGTGTGTGTGTCCACACTCGTGCACAGGATCAGAAGACAACTTACAGGAGTCCCTTCTTACCATGTGGATCTTAGGGATGGAACTCAGATGACAGGCATGACAGCACCTGCCTTTGCCTGCTGCCTTAAATGCTGTCCCTGCTGGCCAGTCCTTCTGGTAGCTTTTGTTTGTTTGAGACAAGGCCTCACTATGGATGGCCTAGAACTAGTACCATGTAGAATAGGCTGGCCTTCAGGTCACATAGATTAGCTTGCCTCTGCATCACCATTGCTGAGATAAAAGGCTTGTGTCTTCACACCTAACTAAGATCTTAGATTTCTTACCCATAGCAACCATATACAGTTTTCATGAAGGTTGCTCCATTTAGCCTGAAAACTGCTAACAATATTCCTATAGAAAAATGTATTTATAAAACAGTAAAATTTTATTTGCTGAACAGAAATATTATTTATATATGACTAATATTGCCCAGCAATGACCAATTTTTTATTATCTTTAATCATTTTTTTTAAAGTCCAGTCGTTATTCCCCTCCTGTTCTGCCTACCTCTATCTCCCACTCCCTACCTCTCATCCCTACCCCTCTACTCCTTCCAGCCCCCCACCTCCCACCCCCTCATGCTCCCAGGGTCTCCCACTTCAGACCATTGGTTGGGTGTAAGTATCTGCTTCTGTCTCCATCAGCTGCTTGTTGAGCCTCTCGGAGGGCAACCATGCTAGGTGCTGTGTCTGTGAGTACCTCATAGCATCAGTAGTAGTGTCAGGCCTTGGGCCCGCCCCTTGAGATAGATCCCAACTTGGGCCTGCCACTGGATTTCCTTTTCCTCAGTTTCTTCTCCAGTTTTGCCCTTGCAGTTATGTTAGACAGGAACAATTCTGGGTCAGAGCTTTTGACTATGGGCTGGCGCTTCCCTTCACTTGATACCCAGTCTTTCTCCTGGAGGTGGACTCTACAAGTTTCCTCTCTCCACTTGGGCATCTCATCTAAGGTCCCTCCCTTTGAGTCCTGAGAATCTCTCACCTCCCAGGTCTCTGATTTATTCTAGAGGGTCCCCCACCTCCTATTTCCCAAGACCAATTTTTTTTTAAACCTGAAGATTGTCCATCCAACAGATCATACACTGGATGAAACTATGAACAGCCACAAAAGCCTAATGTATGAGTGGCAGTCTTGAGTTGAGCAGTGTAGAATACAGACTTACCACATACAGAGTACCTAGGATAAGTGAAAAGCAAATAAATGCCTTTCTAAAGTTAATGCAAACATTTGACCACAATTGCAATAAAATGCCATCTAAAAATTTACCAGGTTCTGGGAGGATGTCTCAGCCACTAAAGTGCTTTCAGTACAAGTAGGAGGACCTGAGCTTGATTTCTGAATCTGTGTAAAACAGCTAAGCATGACTGTGGTGCACACAGTACCGGCGAGGTGCACACAGAAGAATTCCTGGGATAGACCCTGTCTCAAAACAAAGTGGTGGGCTCCTCAGGAGTGACCCTTGACATTGACCTCTAGCCTCACATACATATATGCACAAGTATACTTATTCACGTATACTTTCACACATATCTATGTAGACACACTCATTTCTTTTAACAACTGAATTATTTTCACATCTGCAACTATTATGCGTATTTTATATACACATATTATTTAATAATAGGTTTTATTCACACACACTAGGGGGATGTGTGTGTGTGTGTGAGTGTGTGAGTGTATGTGTATGTTTGACCAGTTAAAGGCTGTGTTTTGTAATGTGTTTGAAGCTCCTTTGATTTCAGGCATTCTGAAATAGAGATTGTTGCATGTAGATACTTCAGAAATATAGACAAGAGGTAAAGTTTATCTCATAAATGCTTTCTTAGATACTCACCATATACTGTATTTGAAAATAAGTCCAGGACATAAATGCATTTAAAATTTTGGTCTATAAAGCCATTATAGATGCTTTTAAAACAAAATGTTAAGATTTTAAAACATGCTGTCTTCATTTCTTACCAAGGAAGTCAACACTGTAAAAAAAGACTAGGGTCCTGCCTTAGCTATTGTTTTATTTCTGTGAAGAGTCACCATGACCAAAGCAACCTATAAAAGAAAACATTTAATTGGGGACTGGCTTACAGTTTCTGACGGTTCATCCATGATCATCATGGTGGGAAGCATGGAAGTAGGCAGACAGGTGGGCGGGCAGGCAGGTGGGCGGGCAGGCAGGTGGGCGGGCAGGCAGGCGTGCGGGCAGGCAGCATAGGCATAGTGTTGGATCAGCAGCTGAGCTCTAACATCTGATCTTCAAGTTGTAGGCAGAGAGAAAAAGGCCAGGCGTGGCATGGCCTTTTGAAACCTCAAAGTCTTCACCCAGTAACATATCTCTTCCAACAAGACACACCTCCTAATTCTTCCTAAGCAGTCCACTAACTAGGAACTAAGCATTCCAATATGTGAGCCTATGGGCTCACTGTCATTTTAACGATCATCAGCGTAACAGCTTCAAGTGGTTATGGTTGAGAATGACCTCATATGACTTACTCTTCATCACTTTAGATCTGACATGTAGTTTGGCTTGGGTAGGCACTGAGTAAATTTTAGTCTGAGGAAATAAATAGATTACTATTATTTGTACTTCCGTCATTTATACAGGAGTTATTTTCACACTTTTAGACACCAGATTCCATTACTAAGAGTTTTCAAAGTGTGATTCAGAATCGAAGCCGTTTCCAAAAGTTTCTTGGTATCAGGGAAGCAATTGTAAATTAGAGAGCAATAGTAGGAAAAATACTTCCTGGGAATAACCGAACACAATGGAGTGACTTCCTAACTGTCACTGATGACTCATTCAGCTTAGGATTCTTCAAGCCGCAGGATGTTTTGGGTAAACACCACCCTGTACCATGACACACTGGCTCACTCGCTAGTCTATGCCATTGTTGGAAGATGACTTGATGGATCTTTAAAGAGTGTGGTGATGGAAGGAGTTAGAGAACTGGTCCATGTCTCCAAAGAGGATGCCAGCCTTCCTTTTAGTCTTTGAACCCTGTCTGCCATGAAATGACCAGCTTTCTTTTCCATGTACTTCCACAGGGATGCTCCACCTTGCCACAGGCCCAAAGCAACAGTCCAGACGACCAATGGACTGAGACTTCTGATCTAAGGTCAACGAGCTGCCTTCTTCCTCACTTACTTTTTTAGTCATTTTTGTCACAGTGCTGAAAGATGACTGTCACTCTGACTGTTTTGAATCAGGAGTGGTTTCTGCCACCCTATCTTTAGAACCCAAAAATAGGCTGCAAGTTTTTAGTAGGATTTTATTGAAAAATATATTTAGTAATAAATATTCATTGTCTCCTAAATCAGAGGCAGTAGAACTTATAATGTAAAATAAAGATGATCTTCAAAATGGAATTATATGGGTAATTGATATTTGATGGACACATATTTTGTGATGAGTTTTGGGGTCTACTCTCCACACATTTTTCATGAAAACCACTCTAGAGGTAGACATCTACCCATTTGATAGACAAAGAAATAAGCCCTTACAGTGTCATGGACAATATAGCCAATGAAAAATTTAAAAGCATGGGAATCAGGAGATGAAGCTAAGGAGTGACAGAGGGACAGTTTATTCCACAACTACTTAAAACAATTCAAAGTAGATTTGAATAAAAATAAGTTAGCTTCTCTTCATCGATCATCACTGTTGCGGGAAATATTTAAAAATGAAGGAATCTATCACATGTTCCCACATTACGACCTGGTTCTCTCAACCCCGGAGGGCTGGCCAGCCATGCCTGGTGGGTAATGGCAGACCTGCTTTCATCTCGTGGAGCTGAGTCAGAGCTCCATGATCTCTCCACCCAGCTCGCTAGGTTCCTACTGGCAGGTCACTACCACGCCAGCCCCAAGCTTCAATACCCCTATGGCCTCTGTGGTGCACATAAGGCAAACCCACACTTTGCCACTGTACCTTTCTCTCTGGAACCCAGACTGCCATGTGAAGGAAAACACAACACAAACTTAGTTCAGAAAAAATAATAACTCAATTTCTGGGCACATCAACTAAAACCTAATCTTGTAAACCTTATCAAAGTCTGATTCCTCTGGTGGTGAATCCTTGCGGATCTGCCATGATACAAGGAGACTCTACTGGCTATATCTTACCTATATGCTCTCCCCATTCCAAAAGAACTCTCCCTCTCTCCTGCTCCTCTCTTCTCCTCCTCTGACCTGGAAGTCCCTCCTTACGTGCCCAGTGATTGGCTCTTTTATTCATTAGGGGATTGGTTCACAGGAAGTCACAGGTGTAACTCACTTCTTCTCTGAAGCCCCTCCCATGAGGGCAGAATTAGACTACAAAAAGCCCCAAGGCTATCTACAACAGTCACTAGTATCAGTTTACTTTCCTGCACTGTGGGAATTTGAACTCAGGACCCTGTACATTCTAACTGTAGTTTACCACTGAGTCAAAGCCCCAGTCTCAGGGTCAGATTGCTATAATACCAATCATGCCAGGATTGTCCTAATGAGATGAGTCTTCTCTTCTTTGGCTAGTGAAGGTAGAAATTAGACCTTTTGGGGGAGTGCTTTGTAATATATGTTAAGAGACAATGTTTGTGTCAACAGCTTTACTTATGCATGCACATGTGTTTATGTTCATGTATGTACATACAGAATATATTTTCCTAGAAACATAATTTTAGTTAAAAATATTAAATCAAAGTCATTATAGTAGTATAGACATGATAATGAAATTATACTAACAGTGATTAAGAGAATTTTAAAAGAAGCAATTTATTTTGCTGTAATGAATTAGTGTTCATTCATTAAACAAATGAAAGAAAGAAAGAAGGAAAGAAAGAGAGTGAGTCTTTCCTTGTCAACCTGGATAGTAAATGGTGTATTTGAGACTTGATGAAGGCAGGTCATGTCAATATTATACCCATATATTTAGTTCACAATAGCTACCCACTGTATTCTCAACTGTTGATGATTTTGGAACAAATAATTATACTTTGAGAACAGTTGCTGTTTCATTTGTAAAGAAAATAATTGGGAGGTCTAAGCACCTAGCACAATGATAGTGAGATTCAAATGTAAATGTTCACCTGAAATACTTAGAACTTGGTTTCTTGGGACAGTTAGTATGTATTAGTCACCTGCTCTGGGTGACTTCTGATTCCAAGAAAAAGACTAGGGTTTTCTTAACATAAGATGGACTTCCATGCAGCATGCAAAATGACTCTCTACTCATCATACTGAAACCATTTGAGTCATGTTGATATATATATATATATATATATATATATATATACATATATATATATATATATGTGTGTGTGTGTGTGTGTGTGTGTGCGTGCGCGCGCGTGTGTGTATGTGTGATATATGATATATAATATATAATATATGCACACACATATATACACATATACACATATACACACATTATATATACACATATACCATACATACACATATATGTACATATATACATAAAATTTATACAAATATATAATGTATGTATATATGTATATATATTTAGCATGTAATATATTGGGATATATATATACATATATAGTGTGTGTGTGTGTGTGTTTGTGTGTGTGTGTGTATCATGATTCATTTGCTATAGGAATATACTATGTTTTTATCATTTTCTATTCTCCCACCAACTGAACCATTGTCTCTTTTAACCTTTTCTTTATTTTTATTTTTTTAGAGATATGAGCAAACTGGAATTGCTTTTCCTTACTCTACAAGATTGTAATTTCTTTGGGCAAAGTTCATCTCCAGTAGAGAGAGATTATCTTGAAGATCATGTCCTAAATTTGGAAGCATTTCTCTGCATGGACGTTACATATCAGATGTGTGTGCAGGCTAATAGATGGTATGCTTGTTGTATAGCACAGACTTGTGTGAAAATTTCCATGTGCAATGAATATACAGTGAACATTTTTAAAAAAAATCCGCATTTTATTAACCCATAGAAAAAGCCATGCCAGAACAATTTCATGTGTAAATGTTTGGGGAACATGATGTTCTATTAAACAAGTAAGTAAACTCAAAACACATTAGATTGTTTTCTCTTTCTCAGACACTATGCTAGATGTCAGAGTATGTAGTATGAGAGTACTTTGCTAAGTACTCAGCTGCTGAAATTACAATGCAGACTGGTTCACCATAGTAGGAGAGATGGGGAGGACTCAGGAATGTTTCTGGAATAGGAGAGAAAACTTTTCGGGGGGGGGGATGAAGAATAAGAGACTAGGAAAGTGCTTAAGCTGAAAGAGCACGTCAGAGTGGAGACAGAACGTGCACCAGTGCACAGACTGAATGAGCAGGGCACTCCCAGGAGTGAGCACAGTGCTTGGTGTGGTTCAGCACCCTACAGGGAACCAATGAGCTAGGAACACAGAAGTGATGGTAGAAAAGCAACAGGCAGGATGCTGGAGAGCCTGCGAGCTCCAGAAACATTTCTGGCACAACCTTGATGGAATGCCATCGAAGGATTCCAAGCCGAGGAGTTCCAAGATAAGTCTGCATTTCTGAGATTGCTTATGGGGGAGTGTGGTGAGCTCCTGTACCCAGCACAACCCATCACTGTAGTGTGTTCTTCATACCCAGGGAGGAATTGTGCCAAGGGGCTTGTATGTGGTAGGGTCCTCTAGAAAAGAGATTTCTCTACAGATGTGACAGGGATGGCTAGAAATTTGTGTGTGTGTGTGTGTGTGTGTGTGTGTGTGTGTGTGTGTGTGTGTGTGTGTGTTTGTTATTGTTTGTGGCATATTTGTTAGTTTTTGTACAGTTGAGGATAGCCTTGAATTTCTGATATCCTCTGCCTTCCACCTCTGTAGTTTTGGAACTAGTGATATGACCAAACCTAGTTTACATGGAGCTGGAGATTGAGTCAAGGCTTCCTGCATGGTAGTAAGCACTTGGCCAAACAACGCTCAGCCACAGAAATGGAGTTCTAAACCTGGAGTAACTTGCAAATGTCTCCACAAATAAGTAAGTCTATAAAATACCTTAAAAATGATATGTTCAAGGAAAAGCATTAACCCAGGGAAAGAAATGAACATTAGAATAAATGAAGAGATTTTATTCTTGGATGGAAAAACAGAATAGATGAATTTTTCAGTATGGCCCAGAATAACCTATAATTTCAAAGCAGTACAAATAAAACCCAACAAGAAATCTTAAAGAAACATCATTAGGAAATAAGAAAAAATGGAAAAAATTATGAACGATAATTTAGAAATATGACTTTATAACTGTGGTAAAGATATAACACATTAAGCAGTGAGGTCTGGGGTACAGCTCAGTGGAAGAGCAGTGGTTGGGGAAGCACAGAGCCCCCAGTTTGACTCTCAACATGCAAAACCAAAACAACATGGCAGTTATGCAAAAACTGGTGGAATAGCACAGTAAATTTGCCAATAATCCTTGGGATGGAGGAACTTAGGATAGGGTTTGCTCACTTAGGACTAAATGGAGTTTCCAAGGCACAATGTTATGACAATTAGGTAAAAATGGTGGAAAATTATCTATCATGTACGTCTGGAAAAATAAATTCCAGCTGAGGTAAAGCCACGTGCAAGTATGGGTGTACTTGGAGGACAGGAGACAAATGCCTGGTTAGGCTTCTTAAGTCAGTTCTCTTTCCATAGGAAACAGCCTAATAAGACAAGGCAGAAGCCATCAGGTCGAGGCTGGACAAGATAACCCAGCAGGAGAAAAAGAATCCTAAGAGCAGGTGAAGAGTCAGAGACACACCAACTCCCAGTTAGGAGTCCCACAAGAACACCGAGCAAACAGCCACAACGTGTATACACAGAGGCTCTGTCATCTCTTGGAGGTGTCCTCTTTTCTGTAGAGGAAATGGAAGGGAGTGGGCCTGGGGGCGAAGGGAAGTGGAGTGGGGAGTGGGGGGAGAGGAAACTGTGCTCCAGATGTATGAGGGAAGAATTGATTTTCAATAAAAAGTACATTTTAGTTGTTTAGAAAAAGGCCTAAAGGAAAATATTGATATAATTGTTTATGTCAGAATTAAATGTCCTAAATTTCACACAATTACCAAAAAACCCTTAAATAGGCTAAGAGTTTGCTAGTAGAAAGAGAGGAAAATGGGCAAAAATTACTATTTGAAATACTCAAAGGATATGTTTCTGTGAAGTAGCTATCACTGGCCAATAGGAAGGAGACTGTTCAGGAAAAAAAAAATGGGCAAAAGAGATAATGGATTTTTCACAGGAAAGAAGTTCCTACCTGTTTAACACTTGAAGCCATCATGCCGGATCAGGGAAGGCAACTCAATGCAACACCAGTTTTCACTGACCAGGCTAACAAAACGGGTCAAGTATTCCTGAGGGGTTGGAAGAACGGCTCCTCTTACACAATACAGATCACATATTGTACTAAACTTTAAAGGACAGCTTGGCAATGGCAGAGAAATTTAAAACAAGAGGGGGGATGGGGAAGGAGGGGAAGAAGAGAGAGAGAGGGGAGAGAGAGAGAAAGGAGAGGAGAGAGGAGGGAAGAAAGGAGGGAGGGAAGGAGAGAGGTAGGGAGAGAGGGAGAGAGGGAGAGAGAGAAGAGAATTGCAGTGCTACAGAACACATTTTTTGTACAAACTTAGCTATACAATGGTACATTTTACATACATAGAGTAAGTAAATGCATCTAAAATACTGATTTATGATAATGAAATGCAGGTCATTCCCATCCGATAATGGGAAATCTTTTTATTTTCTGTGTAGCGAGATAAAATATAACACATTGACTGCAAATAAATATCATTAGTACTATGACAAAAGTTCTGAATGTTTTCCATGGGACTCCAGGCCCAACCTGAGGTTAAGAAGCCTGAAGTTTGTAGGGCAGACACCAAGTCATAGGTTTTAGAATCTGGCCCAGCAGCCAACCATAGGCAGCGGTGAACTGGAGAAAATGACAGATGGATTACTACAAGATGTGGTGACTCAGAGCAGACAGAGGGGAGAGTTTAAGGACTCAAGTGAGAGAATGGAAAGGATTTAAATTATGGGGTGAGAGTGATGGATTTAAAGAAAAAGAAACCATCAAGTAACTGAAGGTCTTTTGAGGTCTTTCTCTCTAAATTGCCGGTTCAAATGCGTTTCTCATTTTCTCTTAGTGGTTTGACCTTTTCTCATTGAGTTATGAGGTATTAATCCTTTCCTGTATGTCTTGGGAATACTCTTGTACTGTGAATGAAGGCATGAGAAGGTAGAGGAGATGAAACTTAGAGTCAGAGGACTCGAACTTTGGACTAAAATCTCAGCGGAGGGAATGGCTTGCAAGAGAGGTTAAAAGATGGAGTTCACTGACTATAGTCGAGCACAGAATTTTGTGCCCAGAGAGCCAATCAGCCGTAGCTATAACTTGCTGCGTTCTTTGTAACAGGCTTTGAACTACACTGAAGCAGAAGACAATAGGGCAGATATCAAAGTCAGGCTCAGGAGTGGAGCTGAAGAGAGATGGAAGGAGCAGTATGCAGGGTTTTCATCCACAAGTGAAAATTATCTTAAAGGAAGGAAGGACTGCTATCCAAATAAAAGAATGGTGTCCTGGGAAGGAAAAATGGAGGGCCAAGAGAAGAGAACACGCAAATAGCCATCCTGAATCCTTAGGAAGAGAAGTTTCCATGGGAGGCTTTGCTGGGAAGAGTCTGGTAAGAAAGTTTTGGTTAGTGTTCTGTGCAGTCATAACTGCAGGTGAAAGGGGCTGACAGGGAACAGTCTTCCTTCAGACGTCTTTGATGAAGCGTGGGCAGCAGGAGGCCGCATCCAAATTCCATTCCAGGTTCATTATCGTTTGGATAGTCTCTCACTAGATTATTTAGTTTATTGAATCAATCCTCTTTCCTGTATTTATGCAGATGATGTGTTCTCTTTCTGTTTGTAAGTTGAGTGGTGCTTCGATCAGAAAAAGGAGGGGGAAAACCCCTGCTATGTTGTCGGCATATTGCATAATGATCAAGTTTAAAACAAGGCACAGATTGAAAGGTCGTTACATAAATGTTACCTCGTAGGGTTTTCGATCCACCCAGCTAAGTGTTTCATTAAACATGTTCCCGTGGTGGCTCCATTTTGAGTCTTGGCCCTTCTTCCAGCATCCATTCATTTATGAGAACCTGCAGGTCCTACAAGTGTCGGGAACAGACATCTGGGCAGTCAGGAGGGAGGGATTATAATCGTCTTTTAGAAGGTAATTAAATAGGGGTTGACTGAGCTGGTTCCAAAGTTTCAATTGTACATCAATATGAAAATCAGCCAGGTTTATTTGTAGTTATATTTTCTCGTTATTCAGAATATTCATGGTAATTTCAGAAAGTTAGCTTCTCTTTATACTGATACAATTTCAAACTATGGATCAATAAGTATGAATAAGAATATTGAGTGAAAATATCATTAATATCATAAACAAAAAAGAAATAAAACAGAAAATAAAATCAAAGCATTTCACATACTTACAGGCAATATTTTTAGTTTAAAGAATCCTCTGTAGAATTCTATTTAGCTAAAACACCTGGGTCCGTCCATCTGTCCTTCCTTCCTTCCTTCCTTCCTTCCTTCCTTCCTTCCTTCCTTCCTTCCTTCCTTCCTTCCTCCCTCCCTCCCTCCCTCCCTCCCTCCCTCCCTCCCTCTCTCTCTCTCTCTTTCTTTCTTTCTTTCTTTCTGTTTAATCATATTACCATCTGTCTGATAGCTAGGCTGGAAGCTTGGTAGATTCATGTGCCTTGTGTTGTGGTTTCAGTGAATGCAACCCTCAAATGTCACAGGTTGGGATGAAAACTCAACAGTAATGGGGCTAAGATGGTATGGGAGCCATTAGGGAGGTGGCAGACCTGGAGTGCTTCTCACCCACAGGACTAGCTCCACGCTCTCACTAAGTGACTTAAATGGAGCAGGTTCTCTCTGTTGCTATCCTACAAAGTGAGGATCAGCACAGACAGGTTCATTGCCCTCCGTGTGACGGTGCCGCAAAGATGCCATAGGGAAGAAAGAGCAACCTTTACTAGCCTCCAGCCTCCTTGCCCTTGGACTGTACAACCTTGAGGATTGTAGAAAATCAATATCTGCGTTTTAAAAATATATGAATTAACCTACCTGGCTAAGGTATTTTGATATGATGGCAGCAGCAGCTAAGATAAGAGTTTTCTTCCATTCAAGCTGCCAGATCCTGTGTAGTCATAGTTTATAGTTTTGCACCATTTCCATTTTTGTAACTTAAATTGAAGCCTCTATCATCTATCATCTATCTATCTGTCATCTATCATTTATCTATCATCTGCCTACCATATATATGTCTGCCTATCATCTATCCATCATCTATCTATCTGTCATCTATCATATATCTGTCTGTCTGTCTATATATCTGTCTACTATCTATCATCTATCTATCATCTATCTATCTATCTATCTATCTATCTATCTATCTATCTATCTATCTATCTATCATATACCTGTCTATATCTATCATCTATTTTTTTGGCTGGAATCATAATCTCCTTTTAAAGTATTGTGTTAAAATTTTCCTACTTAATTTTATTTTTTTTAACTTTTTTAAATTATAGAGTCAAATACATACATACGTATATCTTTAAAATTACTTCCCTGAGCTATTCTGTACCCTCTCTTTCTCTTTCTGAGACAAGAACTCATGAAACTTGCCAGCTTCTAGCTCTCTGGAAAGCTGATGATGACCTTGAATTTTTGCTCTTCCTGACTTCACCTCCCAAGTGCTGGGATTGGAGACATGCCCACACTCAGTTTTATGTGGTGCTAGGGATTGAACCTGGGACCTTACGCATGTTAGGCACACACCTTTGTAACAGCACTACATTCCCAGCCTGAGAACCACAAAGAAAGGAGCCCACCATTCCTGAGACTTACTCTGTATAACATCAGCAGAGTCTTACTTAATTCACCAGGAGTCTGCCACTCCATGCATTTATTGGAGTCCTGGTGCTACCAGGCTTTGAGTCTGCATTAGTTTTATATTGCTGTGCATCAGATTGTCCCAAATTTAGCCTAAAAGAAGATACATTTGCTGTCTCACAAGATATCTTTAGCTGGGTCTTATGTAAAATTGCTACCTGAGGCTAGGTTCCCTTCTGTAAGAAGGATCTTCCTGCAGACTTATTTAGCTTGTTGCCAGAACTCAAATCCTGGAGGGTGAGTACTGACTGGTCGCTTAGATGCTGGAAATAGAGAGCAACACTTTCAGCAGACAGCCTGCTGACGAGATGGAGTCATAGAACGTAGTGTAGCCAGAGGAGGGGATTTGATATATTCTATTGTTTAGAAGCAACTTACTGATCCATTCACACACCAACAGATATAATTATATTCGGCCCTAGCCTAAAGACAGTGGGCGCTAGCTTACAGACCATCACCATAAGGTTATCACAGGTAAATGTACTACAAATTCTTGTGTACAAAATTTTGTGCACATGTGGTTTTGTTTCTTCAGCATAAACACTCAGGAATAGACATGCTGGAAAGTATGGTAAAAAATTTAAGTTTTTAATAGACTGCCAAGCTATTTTTGAGAAGAGCTTTACCATTTAAAATTCCTGTTTAAATGTCTAAGATTGTCATTTGCTTCAGATTATCACCAGCATTTACTAGCATCAGACCCTTTAGAATTAGCTGCTCTAGTGCGTGTGTAGCCGTATCTCATGGATTCACCTCACATTTGCTCATGTGTTTATTGGCTCTTCGTGTATTTCCCTTTGTGAGTGTTTGCTCAAAATTTAGACCGTTTCTTTTATTTGGTTGTTTGGTTTTACATATTCTTGATGCATGCCACATTTCAGTTAGATATACTTTGAATATTCCAGTTCTCTGCTTTCTGAAGTCTGTTTTATCATTTTCCTTCTATAGTCTATGGTGAATTTTGTTGGGTTTTATTTTTTGCTTGCTTATTTATTCATTTTTTTTTCTTTTTGATACTTTATTTACATTTCCGATGATTCCCCTTTTCTTTGGAAACCCCGTGTCCCCTCCCCCTCCCCGCCTCTGTGAGGGAATTCCTCCTCCCACCTACCTGCCCACCCATTCCCATATTCCCACCTTGACATTCCCTTTTACTGGGGCCACTAGCACCCTCAGGCCCAAAGTCCTCTCCTTTCTCCCTGGTGG
>CM052702.1:31744009-31765625 GCA_028551405.1 Uromys caudimaculatus | reverse complement strand
CTTTTGGGATCCAGGGGGGTTTCTAGGCCCGCCTACCTCGGTCCTTATTTATTCATTTATTAATTGTTTTGCATTTAACCTAAGCAATTCTTCCCTGTCCTAAGCTCATGAAGTATTATTCTGAAGTTTCCCTTACAGGATAGATTGCTGCATCTTTTTTTGGTATATAGCTAACTATGGGTTAATCTGTATGTAACGTACAAAATAAGAATTTTTTTTCATATGAATCTACTATGGTTGCAATACATTTAAAAAATAAAACTATTCTTTTCTTGGCTACCTCAATTAATGGCACAAATCAATTAATCACATATTCATGGGTTTTTTTATTCTGTTCCTTTGTGCCTTATGCCAATATAACACAGTCCTGTGTACTATAATGAGTAGTGTGTAGTGTGGTGTTTCAATAAAAGTGGTCCCATAGGCTCATATACTTGCTTACCCATTAGGGAGTGGAACTGTTTGAAAGGATTGTAAGGATCAAGAGGTGTGGCCTTGTTGGAGGAATTGTGTCACAAGGAGTGAACTTTGAGGTTTCAAAAACCCATGCCAAGTTCAGTCTTTCTGCCTGCTGCTACAGCTCTGGATGTAGTTCTCAACTCCAGGATCTGCCTGGGTATTGCTGGGCTCCCCATCATAATGATAGTGCCCCAAACTTCTCAAATTGTAAACAAGCCCCCAGTAAATGCTTTCTTCTGTAAGGGTCGCCTAGGTCACACTGTCTTCACAACTGTAGAACACTGGTAAATTGTGGACCACAAGTAGTTGTAAATCCGAGAGGAAGTTCAACAGCTTCAGTTTCAAGAACCTAGAAAGTTAAGTAGATAAGAGGGAAATAAATTAATCGAGGGCAGATAGCATTTAAATGACAAAACAGGGAGCTAAAGAGATGTCTCTGGGGTTAATAGCTCTGTTGCACTGCAGAGGACCTGGGCTTGGTTCCCAGCACCCACATGGCAGCTCACAGTCACTCAGAACTCCAGTTCAGTGAATGTGACATCCTGTTTGACGTCCACAGGCACCAGGCATGTTTGATGCACACATATACACGCAGCCAAAACACTCAGAAAATAACATAAATTAATCTAAAAGAAAAAGTTAATGACAAATGATTATTTTTTGAAATAAGAGTTATCAAAATTATCAACATAACTAAAGGGTTTGCATTGATTATTGTCATAAGTTTTAATTAAAAATTTGAATAAAACTATGGACCAATGTGCTGTTTAGTTTTTGTCATCTTGATACAAACTAGAGTCATTTGGGTAAAGACTGTCCATTGACAAAATGCTTCCAACTCTACTCCAAGTCCATCAAAGAAACACATTTAACACAGTGAATGCTCTGTATCAATTCTGACATCATGGTTGTGAGTCTGATCTTGAATGGCTGAATGGCTATCTTTCCAGCCCTCTATATCAATTCTGTATTATCCTTCAAATAGCATATTAACTGTTGTTTAGATGAGGTTGCTTAATTTTCCAGAGGCATACTGATGTTCTGTACTCGATTGTATTTGGCCCAGCCTGTCAGCTTTTCCTACAAAACCGACGCTCTGTTCTTAGAGACGTAAACATTCAGAATCGTTTCTCTTCTTTAAAAGGTTTTTCTTTCATGTGTCTGTGTATGCCTGCTTATCCATTTGGGTAGCATGTATGTGCAGATGCCTGTGAAAACAGGAAGAGTAGAGCTGTCCAACATGGTGATGGGAGCCAAACTCTGGTCCTCTGGCAGGACAGTACATACCCTTCTCCTCTGATGACTTACGACGTGTTCCTCCTCCCTGTTGTTGAAACATGGCCTCATTCTGAAGCCCACTGTGTTACATATCACATTGGGCTCCTTCCTGCCATTATGACAGTATTCCTGGGATAAACAACTAAGGGGAAGAAAGGCTTACTTTGGGCTATTGCTCTGGCAGTTTACGGTGCCCTCAGTTTGTGGTGGCGCAGTATATGGTGGTAGAACCACACAGCTAAGGGTCTGACAATTTTCTGATACAGGAAGCAAAGAAGGCAGAAAGGGACAGGGTCCCAATTTGCCCTCTGAGTACATATCCTTATTGACCTAAGTTCCTTCACCATGAACTATTTCTTAAATACTCTTTCCAAATAGCACCATTAACTGGCGATCAGGCTTTTAACACATAGGCCCTTGGAGGCCAATTGTCCAAGTGACAGCATATATTTGGTTCTCTCAAGCATGTTGTTGTACAGGTAACTGTCGGAGATGGAAGAAAACGGACAAATGAAGTAGTCTGCTCAGTGTTTCACACCTAGCGAGCAGGACCAGTTGCTCTGAGGCCTGGCACTGTCTGACTCACCCCTTAATAGTATTATCATACCCATTGAGCTTGTCTTAGTGCTTTAGATATATCTCACATGCGGAAGAGGAGGTGGCATTTACAAATAATTTAAAATAAAGGCAGCAGGCTCAGTTTGGTAGTGACCTTCGGCTCCTTTTATGTTGTGATGGCATGTGGTTTGAGAGGATATTTGAAGCAGCGTTATATTGAGGAATCATCTCCATGCAGGAACATGGAGAATGTTTATCAGCAACTTTATACCATATTATGAATGTTTAATAATATATGAGCAACATAAAGAAAAGCAGATTAAACAGTAGGAATCCAGGAGTAACCATACCCAAACTAGAAGGTACAGCCTTATAACAAAGTCAGGCAAACTCTTTGTTTAGTCAAAAAGTCAAAATTCATAGGAACTTGGTGGTTCTTTTCTGACATTAGAGATTATAGTTTTCACTAGTCTTTCTTACGATTTCTTTCCTTATAGATCTGAGAGGTGTGTGTGTGTGTGTGTGTGTGTGTGTGTGTGTGTGTGTGTGTGTGTATTTGTGGTTAGGGAGGTTGAACTCAGGACTATGGGTGTCAGGTATGTTCCTCTCAACACTGAGCTGTGTCCCCAATTCAAACAATCATTTTTATAGACCCCCTCATTAGAGGCCAAAGTCAAACTTTCCTGTTTGTATTTTTAAAATAAGTAAGGATGTAGAAGTGAAAGGTAAACTTTGGCATTCCCTTTATGCAACTGAACCTTCTCTCGTTGTTGTTATAAAACGCACACACCCGTGACAATAATCCCCACAACTATAGCAAACTTACAACAACTCCAGGTCGTGCTCTAGAAAGCAGAGGCGAAGGGATCTTAAAATGTTCTGTAATTTGTACCATGCTTATCCTGTGCTTTATGTGACTCTCCGCTTACATGTGAGGACACACCATGTTTGTCTTTCTGGGTCTGGGCTACCTCACTGAGGATGCTCTTTTCCAGTCCCACCCATTTGCCTGCAAATTTCATGATGTCATTGTTTTTAATAGCTGATCAATACTCCATTGTGCAGATGTACCACATTCTCTTTATCCATTCTTCAGTTGAAAGCCATCTAGGCTGTTTCGAGTTTCTGGCTGTTACAAACGAAGCTATTATGAACATAGTTGAGCAAGTGTCCTTGTGGTATGGTGGAGCTTGTTTTGGGTATATACCCAGAAGTGGTATAGCTGGGTCTTGAGGTAGAACTGTTCCCAATTTTCTGGAAAACTACCAAATTGATTTCCACAGTGGTTGTACAAGTTTGTACTCCCACCAGCAATGGAGGAGAGTTCCCCTTGCTCTATATCCTCACCAGCATGTGCTGTTTCTCGAGTTTTTGATCTTAGACATTCTTACGTGTATAAGATAGAACCTCAGAATCGTTTCAATTTGCAGTTCCCTGATGATTAAAGATGCTGAACATTTCTTTAAGTGCATCTCAGCCGTTAGAGATTCCTCTGTTGAGAATTAGATCTGTACCCCATTTTTCAATTGAGTTATTTGGTTTGTTGAAGTCTACTTTCATATATATATTGTCCTATTGGCAGTGTCCTTTTCAGTTCATGAGATCTCATTTATTAATTGTTAATCTTAGTGTCTGAGCTATTAGGCACTAAGGAAGTTGTCTCCTGTGCCAATGTGTTCAAGGGTATTCACCACTTTCTCTTCTACCAGGTTCAGTGTATCTGGTTTTATGTTGATGTCTTTGATTTACCTGGACTTGATTTTTGTGCCCGGGGATATTGATCTAGTTGTATTCTTCTACATGCCGACATTCAGTTAGATCAGCACCATTTGTTGAAGATGCTCAAAACCACAGACCTAAAGAAGCTAAGTAACAAGGAGGGAACAAGGGGGTCTGCCCGAATGTCACTGAGAGGGGTGAGGATTAGGCATCAGGGTGGATGGAGGGAGGAATCTGAATGGGGAGGGTTTGGGATGCAAGTAGGAGGGAGGAGGTGGAATGGAGGGAGAGAATAATGGGGGAGACAACTGAATTGGGAGTGAGGCATCTCTGTGATGAGCTGGAACCTAGGACAATGGAAAAATCCCAGAAATCTAAGAGGGTAACCCTAATTAAGACTCCTAACAATGGCGAATATGGAGCCTGAACCAGCCATCTCCTGTAACCAGGTAAGACTTTCCGTGGAGTGATTGGGACATCAACCCAGCCACAAAACATTAGGCCCACAATTTGTCCTGCCTACAAGATGTGCAGGTAAATTTCAGGGAAGGGCCAACCAATGACTGGCCCAGTTTGAGACCCATGCCACAAAAGGGAGCCCACTGTTGACACTGTTAATGACATAATTTTACCCTTGCAGACAGGAGTCTAGCAGAACTGCCATTAGAGAGACTTTACCCAGCAATTGATGGAAAGTCATGCAGAGACCCACAGCCAAACTTTAAGTGGAGCTTGGGCACTCCTGTTTTAAGGAGGAGTGGGGGAGGATTAAAGGAGGGGAATCAAGAATACTACAAGTATCAACTATCCTGGGCTAGTGGAGACTAAACTGCCAACCAGAGAGTGTGCGTGGGACTGACATAGGCCCTCTGTACATATGTAACAGTTGTGCCGCTGGGTCTTCATGTGGGACTCCTAAAGTGGGATCAGAGGCTATCTCTGACTACATTGCCTGCCTCTGGATTCCTCCCCCCTCCCCCCCTCCTGTACTGGGCTGCCTTGTCTAGCCTCAAATTAAGAAGATATACTTAGTCTTATTGCAACTTAACATGCCAAGAGAGGGAGCCCCTTTTCTGAGGAGAAAGGGAAAAAGGGTAGATGGGGGGCAGGCAAGTGAGAAGGAAGAAATGAGAGGAGAGGAGGGGAACCTTCGATTGGGATGTAGAGTAAACAGATAGTTTAATTAATACTAATTTTATAAAAAGTAAGTGTATCATCCTGCGGTCTTCATACAGGTAAGCTCTGGGCTGAGAAGCCAAGGAGAACTTTCAATGCCTAGCTCACACACTAGAGCTATAAACTGAACTTAAGTGTTTTCACAGCTGGAAACCATCTGTGTGCACTTGCTGTCATTTGGTCCAACGCATGGCCTACCTAAATGGCTCTGTCATTTTAGGCTTATCTGTGGTCACAAAGTCCCCATAAGGAACATATAAATGGCATTAAAGTGCTCTGACATGCACCCCACCTCGTTCTAGTCCTAGGAATAACAAGAAAAGCAAAACAGAGCAACAGCATCACAAACAAAACCAAAGCCTGAATAGAGGTTGAGCAGTTTTGCTTTGCTCAATGGATTTCCTCTGAGACACCCACCTTCACAGTGTGAGTGGACTCTAATGTACCCTTATCTTTACTAAGCCTTTTTTCATGTCTTAAAAAAAGGAGGGCCAAAGAAGAGTAGATGTGGTAGGGGCTGGCTGAAGGATACGACAGCTTCATAGGTCTGTCATTTTCCCAGTGCCTATGTAGGTTTTCTTAAATATCTTGTTAAAAAATACTGACTCTATTAGCAAGTATCAAAATCTATGTCACATCGACAAGTACCTTGACTTCTAGATCTAACCCCTGACTCCAAATCTGATGAGAACAAGTTTGTATATTTTGTTTTCTTATACTCTATTTATATTAAATATACTCAGTATAATTAGTTAATTGAAAAACACAGTATTATGCTCTCCTAAGTCTATGATTAATTCCACATGCTTTATTTATCACTCACACTTTTGGCCTGCTACAACTTGCTGGAGGTGAGTAGGCATTGTTTTTCTTTTGCATTTACTATAGTATGCATTTTGCATTTATATATATTTTTGTATACAGAGACTGCATATGTAGTCTTTCTCTCTCTCCCCTCATCCCTCCCTCCTTCCTTTCCTCCCTCCACCTGTTTCCTATGGCTTGTATTCTTCAGCCAGCATGAACAACTTGGGGGAAAGGAGCAGTTAATGAGTTAATTGAATCAACCAAATAAACTACAGATTTGTTAAACTGCAGCCCACACGTCTCACACCCTCCTTTATTAGCCTTGCTCGTTAATAGATCCATTAACTGTTGCTTCTGGAAGTGCCAGGAGCTAAAGCAGGGAGGGGTGTGGCTTGCATCCCAACTGGAGCACTGCTGATGGAAAGGGTGAAGTGCAGATAAATTGATTTTAGTGTTCCTTGACTCTTTTAGTGCCCTAGAGAGGGTGCGCTGAGTTCAACAAAGGGGTCTTGTGTGTGAAGCCCTCTGGAGCTGACCTGAGGTGGCTGGCAGGGGAGCAGAGGGCTCATAAAGCCTGGGGAGTTGAAGCTGCAGGCCATCAGCTGGGAGGGGTTAACAACCTTTATCTGATCTTTAGTTATTTTACTGAACAATAAATGGCCAGCAGTCTGGGGAAGTTCAAAGCTGGACATGAAGCCAGTACCCCTCAAGACTCCATCTGGCATTAAACGACAGGGAAGAAGTCAGAGGCCAGACAAAGCCGTTACTATTAGCCACTGGCAAGGGAGAACATGAAATTTTTAAAACAGGGGAAAAACCCAGAAAGACAGAATGGAAAGCAGAGTTTAGGAATGGTTTTGTGCTTGGTGTTCTGGTGAATTCGGCATGGTTTTAACTCAGTTTGCTGCTGTCATTCAGCTCGCTTGACAAAGTTTCAATTCCAGGCACTTTTAGCTGCTCACGGACATTCTGATGCATGACACTGCCTGTGGAAAGTTTCAAGTCACTGCAAAATAAAAAAGGGATTATCAATTATTTTTTCATTAACCTTTCATTTCAACCCCAAAGCATGCAGTGTTTAGAGATTAAATCCTTTGGCAGTCGTAGGAGCTGTAATTTCAGCAATAAAAAAATGAAATAAAAGGACATTGATGTGTTTTGTTGCTGCCTTACTAGGAAAAGAGTCCAATCACACGAGCGTTGGTAATGGCACTTGGAATTACCAAGACTGCAAAAGATAAAGTTGGTGAGTTTACACATTGTTAGATCGGTTTTATTGAGAGAAATATAAAGTCTCTAAAAACCAAAGGATCATAAATGCTTATCTGAATTTTATAAGCAAATATTATTAAGGGTGAGATATCTGTTAGGTTGAATCCAAAAGTCTAATATAAAAGTGTACCAACTGTCTTTCAGGGTTGGAGTGTGGGTAAGACACAAACAAGTTGGTGTAGACAGAGACAGCCTATGCTAGATGTCTCCAGTAATGGATCAGAGAGACAGCTCAGCTCCTAAGGTGTTGACACAAGAGCTTGGCAACCTGTGTCTGATTCCTGGGTCAGCTCAACTGGGAAGTGTTTACTCCACGATCACAGCAAGCCGGGTTTGATCTCTAGAGTCCATGTGAGAGCTTCATGTGATGGTGTGCTTTGTAAAATGCAGAAGAGAAAGAGAGACTCCTGGGGGGTTCATCACCCAGCTAGCCTAACCAAGTCAGCAAGTCCCAGGCTAGCCCAATCAAATCAGCAAGCCACAGGCTAGCTTAACCAAACCAGCAAATCACAGGCTGGCCTAACCAAACCAGCAAGTCCCAGGCTAGCCTAACCAAACCAGCAAATCAGAGGCTGGCCTAATCAAATCAGCAAGTCACAGGCTAGTCTAACCAAACCAGCAAATCACAGGCTGGCCTAATTAAATCAGCAAGCCATAGGCTAGCCTAAACAAATCACCAAGTTACAGGCTAGCTTAACCAAACCAGCAAATCACAGGCTAGACTAAACAAATCAGCAAGTCCCAGGCTAGTCTAACCAAATCAGTAAGTCCCAGGTTAGCTTAACCAAATCAGTAAACCACAGGCTAGCCAGTGAGAGATCCTGGCTTTAAAAAGAAAGTGAATGAGCGCACGCCTTTAATCCCAGCACTTGGGAGGCAGAGGCAGGCGGACGGATTTCTGAGTTCGAGGCCAGCCTGGTCTACAGAGTGAGTTCCAGGACAGCCAGAGCTACACAGAGAAACCCTGTCTCGAAAAAACCAAAAAAAAAAAAAAAAAAAAAAAAAAAAAAAAAAAAAAAAAAAAGTGAGTGGAAACTGAAGAATAGAGTCCAAGGTGAATATCTGGTATACACACACACGCACATGCACACACAGACACACACACACGCACACACACACACACACACAGAGACACACACGCAGACACACAGACAGAGACGGGGGGGGGAAGGGAAAGAGAGAAATAAGAACTAATAGATGATAGATAGATACATAGGTAGATAGACAGACAGATAGACTAGAAAGAAAGTCCTGGGTGTGTGATCTATGTATGCTGTTTGCAGCCAGATAGCTTGGGACACTCTATCTTAGTCAAACTTCAGTTATGTTAAGGAGACACAAACAACTTAAATGGAGAAAGGATTTATTTTCATTCCTAATTCCAGAGGTTTCAGTTCGTGGTTTGCCTGACTCCACTGGGGGGTGGAGAGGTGCCATGGTGAGGCGGAACTTAAGGGCAGCAGCAACATGCAGTGGAAGAGGACGCCACTTACCTCGTAGCATCCTTGAAGCAGGTTTGGGGAGAAATGAGCGCGACTTGTCAGGACCACAGCTCAATGGCCAATTCCTCCAAGATCCTTCTACACCTCAGGGCTTCCCAATAATCTATTAAAGTCCAAACACTCCCCCTGGTTAACCCATGGATGAAGGCAGAGCCCTCATGAGCCTTCATTTTAAAAAGCAACTATCAAAACTATCTGGGGAGCTGAGACTAGAACTCAGGGGTAGCACACCTGCGTCAAAAATACCATCATGTCAAGAACATTTTTATTCCTAGGTCTGTGGGTGCGTATGCACACATGGGTGCAGGCACCTAGAAGGTAGAAGAGGGAATTAGAATATTTATTAAGCATCTTAGTGGTTAGGGAAAGTGAAAACCTCTGAAGGTCTCTAAGCATGACATTATATTACTAGAAGGTTTTATGTTGATAAACTGCATAGAAAACAATTAAAATCCCACTCTGGAACAGCGTGACTTCTGTCCTGGAAGAGAAGGAGCCATGAGTGAGAAGGTCCATTCCAGAACTATTAACTTCACTAACCAGAAGAGTGGTTTCTTTTCCCCCCTCACTTCCAGAGACAGGATCTCTTGTAGTCATGTAGTTCATGTTGACCTGGAACTTTCTGTGAAGGCTCCATCTTCATACCGTGTTTGACCTGGGGAATAGAAGTACACGCCTCCTGTTCAAACCGCAGAGTATTGCTTGTCTGTCCCCACAGCTCATTTTTCCCTCTTTATTTTAGTCCAATATCCCAGCCCCAGGAATGGTTCTGCTGGCATTTAGGGTGGGTTATCCATACTCAGTTAAACTGTTCTGGAAACACACTTAATAAAGTGTAAATTTAGATAATCATCACAGTGACTCAGACAGGATCTCAAATCCCATAAACTAGATATAAAGGCTGCTTCTTGATAGTCTTGAAGGCAAAAATACCCAAGCAAATAGTTAGAATTAAACAATGATAGGCCAACACTCGAGTAGATAAGAAAGCCTGAATATTTGTTAAACATGAAAACTACGTCCATTTTAAAATGAGGAGAAAATTATATGGTCACACTTTGAACGACCTGACATACTGATATCTTTTGGGTTAAAATCAAATGCCTATGCAATGGAATGTAATTAGGCACTCTGACTTATCTGCTTCTAGAGTGAAGTTTATATAATAATCTTTTTGAAAACATAAAAAAAGGGCCCAGGCTTAGAAGACATTTTAGCACTTACTAAAAGGAAATCATCAGGTATGGATTTCCCGTAACTTAATCCTTCTGCCCAAGAATGCCTTGGATGAACCCCCCACCCCCCAGTCTTAAGCCCTATAGGCATCATTAAAATTGATGATTTAAAATTTATCTTCTGGATTGAGGATAGCATTAGCAGTTAGAGACTATTAACTGTTGGTTTTATGTCACAGTATGTACAGTGCCAAAACTCCCAGATGATAATTTGCTGATTACTTTCATTGCTAAGTGGCAGAGTATGACTCTGTCTTGGTCTTTGTCTCTCTGTCTCTGTCTATCTCTCTCTGTCTCTCTCTCTCTCTGACTGGCTGGCTCTCTGTCTTTCTTTGCAATTAACAGTTCTTTGTTTTCTATAGGTGAAAGTTTAAATCACTGAGTTGGTATACTTTACATGCTGCCCAGTGAAGCCCAAGGCAGACTGGATGGCCACTCCTTGTTTCTTCTTGATGAATCAGTTGAATCATTCTTAGATTTCCTACAAAGAAAAGACAAAAGATGTTTGAAGTCTTGATGAAATCTATCTCAAGGAAACAAAGGCTGGCCTAAGTAAGGAGATCCATCAGTCTCAGGATGAGGAGTAGCTTTAGATAGAAAGTGATGGTTATTGCTAGATCCTACATTATGTTGCCAACTCACTGAAAATATGTTAGTTATTCTTGTTACTGTGACAAGATACCTGACCAATGCCAGTTGAATAAAGAGCGTCTTTATTAAGTCTCACGGTTTGAGGCTACAAGTCCATGAGGTGTGGAAGCAAGAGGGCTCCAGCTGTCACATCAGGATTGTGTGGCATCTGGTTATACTGTGTCCACATTCAGGAGAGACAGGGAGAGGGTAAGGGGGAGGTGAAAGGGGGAAGGGAGGGAGGGAGTCAGGCAGGGAGGGAGACTGCACTCTAATTGCTTTCCCCTTTTTATTCAGTCTATAGCAGGTCGTGACTCCTCAGTTAAGTTTGTGTGGAAATATCCTCAAAGACATGTCTCAAAATGCTCTGGTAGGTGATTCCAAATGCAGTCAGGTCAACTGTAAAAGTGAAGTGTCATACACATAGGGTATGTTCTTTAAAATGCTAAAAGAGTTTTACAGATTTAGCTTCTAAGGATTTGTATGAGACGTTTCTAGAAAAGAGAAAAGAAGGATGGTTTTGGTGTTCATTTTAATTTTAAGTAGGAGTTTTCTTGGGCACAGTGATAGTGTGATATCAGGAGAGTAACTAAAGGCAGAAAGCCATACAGATAAGTGCCTTATTCCTTTTATGTTGGTTTAAATTTATCTATACCCTGGGAAACAATATCAGTATCTATACCTCAATTTCTTTTAAATTACCAAATTTCATTTAGTCTACTTTTTGGGGATGGGCAGTTAAATTAGATTTTCTGATACTATATCTGTATATGTATACTTCAAAAAAGAAAATTTAATTAAGATAATGAATATTTCCAATTATGAGCCAATTGTCTAGAAATTCCAAGTGGGCTTGAGTCCCCAAACTCCCTCATGGTGTACCAAACTTCTGGATAGTTCACAGGCTCATTGTATAGCTTAATAATCTCTTTCTAATCTATCTATCTATCTATGTATCATCTCTCTCTCTCTCTCTCTCTCTCTCTCTCTCTCTCTCTCTCTCTCTTTCATCTATGTATCATCTATCTATCTATCTATCTATCTATCTATCTATCTATCTATCTATCTATCTATCTATCTTATATAATAAGAGAGTCTTAATGAAACATCAGGTTGGCTTCTGGGAATTTCCATGGGGCATTATCTTGATTACTTTAATTGAGGTAGGAATTCTCACCCACTCTAGGTGGCACCATTCCCTAGGCAGGAGAGTCAGGGTTGTATGAGAGTGGAGAAAGCTAGCTGAACATTAGCATGCAAGCACGAATTCATTGCTCTCTGCTCTTGAATGTGGAAGCAATGTGACTAACTACTTCAAATACCTGCTACCTTGACTTTCTCACAATGGTGGACTGTAACCCGGAATTGTAGGTTAAATTGATCGTTTCTCCTCTAAGTTGGGTTTGTTAGGGCATTTATTATATTAAGTAGAAGTGAAACTAGGAAAATGGGCTTTGGGGTATTTTATTGTTGTTTGTTTTGTTTTTATTTTTAAAGTCAGGGTTTCTCTACATAGCGTTGGCTGTCCCAGGACTTTCTATGGAGATCACTCTGGCCTCAGATTCACAGAGATCTCCTTGCTTCTGCCTCTTGAGTGCTGACATTTAAGGCTGTGCTCTCACATTCAGCTGACAAAATGAGATGAGTAGGTACATTAGAAAGGGTGATCAGGTTGTGTGTGGCGAATACAAACAAATGCACTTGTCACAGGAGAACAGAATTATCCTAAGTAGATGAAAAAAATGTCTTAGTCCATTTTCTTACCTTTGGTGGTAACTTGGCTCCTAACACCCCACCCTTTCCCATCATGCTATGGAGGCTCTCTTTCAGACCTAAGGAAGGATCCACAACTGGGATTCAATGAAGAAATTATTGATTCCCATCCTTCTTTCCTTTTTCAAAAAAGCATTTTTGGTTTAGTTATTTCATGTGTACCTGGGCAGGCTTGCAAATATTTATAATAGTTTTGGAAATGAGACAATAGTGTGCCAGGAATCAGCAATCTCCTTCTCCCATATAGATTCTGGAGCCCAGAGCCACGTTGTCAGGTTTGGTGGTAGGTGCCCTTACTCACTGAGTCATCTTGCTAACACTTCTTGATTTTCTTAGGCAATCAAATTCTCAAAAAGAAGTAGTAAAAAGATGTCTCCTTTTTATATTTCTGATGCATCAAAAAAGGCATTCACAGAATAAGGTTACAATTATAAAGCTTACCACTGACCCTAATTTGATGCTGGAAGATTTAGAGATGAGCCTATTTTATGCACCCTTTTTTATGTTAAAAGTTAGAACATCCATTGTTTACAGAGAGCTTTGCACAGTGATCCAGGTTAGGATATAGTGTAGTGTTGAGTGAGTTTGTTTGTTTGCTTGATTTTTTGTTGCTGTCACCATGTTTTAAAACATGAGACCATCAGAATTATCCTTCCTGGAAATTTTCAATAAAAAGCTAATTAGAAATGTAAATAAGATGAACTATTGTGACATTGGGTGATAAATGGAAAGAGCTTCAGATTAGTAAACAGGTGTCAGGAGTGACTAGACTACGAAAGCATTCAGTGGCTGGCATAAGGACATAAGAAACTTAGATTTTGAATATACATACTCCATAACAGAGGTAGACAATCCTTTTAGGTTCATTATAGCCTAAATAAATGGCTCCAGGAGAGAAGATCCAGGCTTTCTTGCTTGCTTTTTTTGTGTTTCCAAGCATGTTCACAATTCTTAGTAGCATTTTTCTTTCAGTTGTCTCAGAGTTACTCTTGCTATGATGAAACACCATGACCAAAAGGCAAGTTGTGCAGGAAATGGCTTATTGGCTTACCCTTCTCACATTGTACTCTATCACTGAAGGAAGCCAGGACAGGAACTCCATCAGGGCAGGAATCTGGAGCTAGGAGCTGGTGAAGAGGCTGTGGAGGGGTACTGCTTAATTAGCTTGCTCTGCATGGCTTGTTTATGTTGCTTTTGTATATAGAACCCAGGACCATCAACTCAGGGATGAAACCACCTTCAAAGTGCTGGGCTCTCCCCAATTGATCACTGCAGCTGGATCTTATGGAGGCAGTTTCTCAACTAAGGCGCCTTTCTCTCTGATGACTCTAGCTTGTGAACAATTGACATAAAACCAGCCAGTATATCTGTACTTTACTATGAGAAAGCAAGCATGGGATATTAAACATAAAGCTCCTTGTGCCTCTCTGGAGCCTTTTAAAGCACATTTTAGTTTTCTGGAGGTCATCATTTGAGTCTACAAAGTCCAAAGCCAGGCTCATGTCGGAAGACCTGTACTAGGTTCCAACTATCCCTTACTTTACCCACTATTGTGTCACAGAATTGGAGCCAGATCAAATTGGTCTGTTGAAATTAGTGTTTATGGTGGAGGTCCTTGGAAGTGGGGTATTGGGGAGGTGATTGGATCACAAGTATAGAGTCCTTATAAAGTACCACTCTTGTGTATTAGTATTTGTTTTTATTGCTGTGACAAAATAGTGGACATAAATAACTTAAGGGAGCCATGATTTATTTTATTATGCTTTCATAAGGGTTAGACCACCATGACAAGGAAGGCTTACCAGCTTGACTCACTCTCAGAAACGGTTTTTTCCTATACTACCCATGAGGGGTGCTGTATCTATCGGAAACCCATGAAAGGTAACAACCAAAAGAATAAAAATAGTGCTAGAACATGCTAAAGCTTTGGATTCTTCAAAAACAAATTTTCAACAATGTGGAAGTTATAGTGGCTGGACACCATCGTCTTGTGGATATAGGACTATGATAATACTCTTCTTTATGCAAAACAAAACTATGTATAGCTATAGTTTCTGGCCATTTGATGAACAGTAAATTGGTTTACTGTAATGATGGCATTATATAATAGCAATAGAAGAAGACTAGCAAGAAGGCTTGGAGCCCTGGATGAGACATCTGGTCAGAAGAATTCTATAGCTAATCAGATAAGGTTTAGTAGTGATGTCTTTGGGGTTCCCTGAACTGGGTCTTGTAAAGACACCACCTCAAAGTAACAGATACATTATTTCATCTCATGTTTTTCACCAATATGGAGGCAGTACTTTATGGTGTCTTTTGGGCTCTGGAGAAAAGAGGAGTAGCCTTGTCTTTTATCTAATTTTGCTTTCTATAGTTTTAGTAACTCATGATTAGTCATGGTTTGAAAATAGTTCATGGAAAGCCTAGCAACAAACAATCTACGTATTGTTATTTCTGATTGCTGTGAGGCTTCCTGCTCCAACTCTCTCAGCATTGAGTCACTTCTTCATGAAGCGTATCTGCTATGCTGCAATGCTCCACACGTTAGTCCAGTCACTGAATAGATGTGGGTTATTGGATTGGCCATCTTAACCATCCAGTGTTGAAGTTCTTATGTTCACGTACCCCTGTTTTAATTAGTAATGACCCCCAAATCACAGGAGTACCAATATTTTCAATTTAGGTGGATACTTTAAGTGAAAAGATAAAAGTTCTGAAAAATATTTATGCCTCCTTTAAATAATATCATTGGTTATATGCTAACATCAATAAAATATGACCTATCAAAGAAATATATAAGATGTAACCCTCTGTCATCAAAGCTGATATACATGACATTTTCAAAGATAGCTCCCAATCCTCAGATCATATCACTAGTTTTCGTAGACATGTTGGCAAGAATAGGTACCACACTTAAGCCCATCAACAGAGCTTCCTCTCTTCGTGGCTGAACTGCCTACAAAGCTTCTAATGTTCTAGCTCCAGACACACAAAAATCAATTGACCCTCAGTATTATACCATCTCCTGAGGAAGCCAATCAGCCATATAGTGACAATATCAGTGCACTGGGCTCCTTCAACTTTTAGACATATTGAAAATTATCCATGATGGGGTATGAGTTCTATTGTCATATCTTATGCTTAAAATGGACTTCTAAAGTGACCTGGTCTTGGAATAGTGAGGCACTAATTTGATGATAATATTTTGTGAGGATTGGGAGCCATCTTCCAGAATATTCTATATGATTAACCAACTGTCATGCGATTATTTTGGTGCTATTGTTTACAATATGTAAACTACACAAGGTGGAAAACCAAGAGTTTAAAGCAGGAATGGCCAAGTGTATATAGTTCTTATTGCTGATTAATATAATGTCAAAATGAGCAAATGAATAATGAAGTAATGGCTTAAAGCAATTTCTATTTTTTTACTTATGCTACTACTCTATAGAAGTCTGGCAGTCTTACCTGTTTTAACCGAGTCTTGTAAAGCTGAAATGAGGTGCTATCTATCCTATACAATTTTCTGTAGGTTCTAGGGATGAATTAATATCCAAGCTCATGTAGACTGGGGCTGAATTCAGTTCTTGGCACATTGAACTTTTTGGGTTTAGGAAAAAGGACTCTACTTTATTTCTGCCCATTCACTGGGCCTGATCTTTTCTTCTAGAGGTGTTCTGCATCCTGTTTCACTCTTCCTTCTTCCTCAATTAAGAGACAGTGGGCCAAACCCCACTCATAATGGAAAAATATTTTCTGTTTTAAGGCTTTGTCTGATAGATTGGCTCTCTCCCAGTTAATCCAGAGTTATCTCTTTATCTTCACATCTATAAGTTTCTTTAATTAGATCTATCAAGTCTCTTTTGTAATGTTACACCATGTTTACAGGTTGCAAATGTGACTGAGAGGTCACTCTGATGCAAACTCATTGACTACTGCCTCTCACAGTGAGATTCTGGGGGGACCAGTGGCCTCTGTCTTGGAAACTGTGAATCTGTGGACCCCAGGTTCAAGAGGACAAAGACTTCTTTCTACCAGGGGAAATAGCCAAAGTTGCACCTCTATCATACTGGAATTAGCAATTGATCATATAGAATGCTCTGCCCAAAAAAATGAGCTACAAAGCTCAGAGAACTGGCAACAACAGAAAGTTTTAGTGTTGGTCCTGTAAGCACTACTGTATTTTCCAGCTTCTAAAGACAGGGGATAGGGCAGAGATCTCCTGCCTTCTCAGTTATTTGGAGGGAGGTTGAGAAGAAGGTGTGATCTGATAAGCTCCATAAATGATAGCAGGGAGGGGCTCCATCAAAACTCTGGGAGAAGGCATTCCAGACATAGCTTCTGTCCTGGGAATGAGCAGATGAAAGGGCTGACTTGCTTCCCTATCTAGCTGAAGAGCCTTTGCAGGGTGAGGGAGGAAGAGATAGAAAGGGAGTATCCTGAGAACTGAACCCAACTCTGAACTCCACGCTGAAGCCCTTGACATGATGTAGTAGGAGAATTAAAAGATACTTCAGGATTTCTATAATTAGTGGAAATTGATCCAAGTGGGGGGAACCAGAGATAATTCGGGCACAGTACTTATAACTGACCTTTGAAGAAACATATAGCCATGTTGTACTTGCATGTTTTTCTATCTGGTTAAATGACCGAGAAGCAGAGCTGGGAGAGTGAGTTAAGAAGGAAAAGAAAACTACAATAGTTGAGGAGAAATGTATCAGACCTTGAGTTAGTTATGTATCAGAGCCTAAGCATTGAAGAAGTTAAAATTGTCTTTTTCCAAAAGTTCTACCTACCTAAACTATTCTATTTTCATGAAGATAAGTTTTATTCTTTGACTCCAATAAGATTTTCTTTATTCTTTGGAGAAGCACATTATAAAAAGTAAAATTATTTAGTAGCATTTTAATAAGTTGGCCCAAAGTTCAGAAGTCTATAAACAATGGAAGTAAAGATTTTCCTCTACACAACTCACTTTGATTTCAGTTTAGTATTTAAGTTCTTTTTTCGGAAAGAAAAATGAAAAAATATTTAAATATTATATGTACAACATATGACCATAAGGCAATTTCTAACAAAGAATCATCTCTCTCAATACGTGTAAAACAAATCATCCATTTTAAACGAATGTGTTATTCTTTATATATAACTGTTTTGTGTTTGTGTATGTACAGATGTATACTAACTGCCCATGAAGGTTGGGAGAAGTCATCTGAGCTCTCATATGGAAGCTGGAAATATAACCCAGGTCCTTGGCAAGAGTAGCAAGTGCTCTTAACCTGTAAGCTATCTTCTCAGCCTCCAGTTTTAAATTTTGCAAAATTAAAAAAATGATCTTTGACAGGCAGAATACTCCTCTTTTCAAGTCCGTAGAAGCTCACAAGTATGTGACTATTGCAACCTCTAGATTTCTGTGCCTTTGTATGTAACTGCTCATTCTTTCTGATATGAACAATGAAGAAAATGTCTCTCAAAGTAATCATAGAAGACTTATCATATTTGTTTTCCAAGACCAAGCTAATTTTTGAAAATACTTTTCGTTTTGTGGAAACAGCCTATCAAGGGAGGGCTAATTACCTAGACAGCTCTAAGTCTTAATGATTCCAAAACCAGGTGTGGGAGATATATAACAATCTGCTTGGAGAATTCTGAAATAATCTTCAAGTGACTAGGAACAACTCCTATGTGGCAAAAATGAGGCATGCATCTGACTTCTTGCTATGGAGCCAACACTCAATGGCTTGTTCCTAAACCAATATATTAAGAAAAATATGTTTATCTGAAAAGAAACCCAAAAGCTTATGAAATGGGCAACACATCTTTTAAAAACAGTGACTTTAAACACAAGAATGCCATTCAGGATAATAGATTATTCTCTCAAATCTCTGCAGTGTCCCTTCTGTATCTGAGAAGCAGTTTTGTGCTGTGATGAATCCTCTCTTCTGGGTGTCTGTCACCATCATTATCAAGTCTGAGGAGAGAGTAAGAGCTTCTTAAAAATGGTAACTTTCAAAGATATGAATTTTTAGTAGCCAATCAAAAATAGCCTAGATCTCTTTTTAAAAAACTTAATTAGTTTAGAATTGTTTTGCTTGGTATTCAAACAAGAGGAGAATAGCATTTAACAACAACAACAACAACAAATTGTTCTTTGTTTTAACCTTTATTTGATCACCAGTGACCATTTCCACGAACTAAAAATGCAATCCAGACACTTAAAACTGAAGTCAAGTTTTCATAAAATCAAACAGGACAGAATCTAGTAGTTGAAAAAGGTCAGGTAATTTTATTCTGTATTTCCCTTTATTTCACTAGTATGAACTGTGTAATAGGCAATTAATGAAAGAAGTCAGAAGGAGTTGGGTGACAAGATGCTCAGTCACTAAAATTTCCTGTTGCCAAGCTTGACAACATATTTTACTTGGGGCTCACGTGGTGGAAGGTGAGAAATGATTTGCACAAGTTGTCCTCTGACCTTCACTCATGTGCTGTTCACATGCAAACTACCTCATGAATGAATGAATGAATGAATATTAACAGTAAGCAAGTACACCAATGAAAGGTAATGGTAGGAGCTGTTTACTGAACACATTCTTTGTGCTAAAGGTACATTAATACCTTATCTGTGTTATTTCACTGATTTCTGGAAAACATTAGAGTGTAGATTCCAAAGAACAGAGATAATTTTACCTGTTCTGGTCATTCAACTATACTTGGAATTTTTCATATCAACAAGCCACTTGGAATAGTTTAGTATCGTCAGAAGCATTTGCCAAGTCCTGATAAATAGAAAAATCCTCTGAGAGAGGTGCTATTAAATCCCTCTATTTCTGATGAATAAATGACACCAAGGAGATGATTTGTGGTTGCAGAGGGTACCTGGGAGAAGGAAGAGCTTGCTACTCTACCTATTGTGCGTATAGTCACCCACAAACGAGCAGAAAGTGTAGCAACAGTGACAGGTGGCACACACTGTCATATTCAATATTCATTTTGCCTAACTTTTATTTAACCCAGTAAGGAATGGCTCTTCCTTGGTGTTCTCACTCTAAAGCCATCAGGAAAGCTTGGCTGTTTTTAGTGGTCCTTGACTAAACTTTCTTGAACACAAAAAGGTGTAGGAAGCTTTATCTTGAACCTCATGGCATCACAGCATCGTAGGATCCCCAGCAGGTAGAGATCCTCAGGTAAACACTATGACCAGCGAATGAACAACACTGGTCCTGCTTCCTTGGCCTTCATGAATTCCTCAAGATTGGGTTTTCCTAGTGTGATATAAAAAAAGTCTCAGAGAGACTGTTAAAGTGATGATTAATATTTTGAAATTATTGTAAGTGCTATCTCAAAAGGCAATCTTTTTTTGTTTGTTTTTTTAAAAGAGCTTCTTCCTCCATTGCATTGAGTAGCTCCATATGAACGGGGAGGCAAATGCATTGAGTAAGGAGATTTTTCATTTCTGATTCATATGTGGATAACTGCTCATACTGGTGGCCTTCCTCAATCTTAATTTTCAACAGTTCGTCAAACAAACTGCACTCTCCAAATGCCTTACGGATCAAAATGTTGTGTTTAGTCAACAATGCAAAAGGGCTCTGAAGCTCCTGTGACGACTCCAGTTCCAACCCTTCCAAGCAAATGTCTTCTTTGTGGTGGATGTGACCCATATTTGTCCTATTGCTCTAGCTGAGGGAGGCTAACCATCATCTCACACTTCTCCCCGTGTCTGTGGAATGTCACACCTTTGGAAGAAGATCTTGATGGTTTTCATTGAAGTGGAACAGACCAGACCTTGTTTGCCTAATGTCCCTAATGAAGAACTTGGCACCTGACCAACAACCACAAAGCAGATGTACTTTCCTTGATATTGAGTTGGAAGCAGCTGACAGGTTGTCATAAAGAGGCAGAGACTTAAGAATCATGTCAGGAAAATATGACCAGGGCTGTGTCTGGTTTTCAGAGACCCAGTGACAGCTGCTGTAGCACATTCATGCCCCCATCTGCAATTACAATAATTAAATGTAATAAAAGATGAATCTATTTAGTAAGACCATCAATGCATCATCTAAAAAGCAGACATTTTTCCGGGTGAAACAAAATCTTGACTGAACCAGTCATAGATTTTCTCCTGTTACCCTGTTACTCCAGTGGAAGCTGATGTAGATAGAGCCTTCTGTTTCTTGGCCCACATAGCAGAAGACTGGTGATTCTAAGAAGCACCATGGTGGCACATAGTCTTCAAGTGGAACATTATCTGTATACCTTTAGCGGAAACAAAGCTAAATTTAATAACTATATTATCATATTTGTGTAATTTGATTTATTACCTTTTATTTTTTATTTTTGTTTTTATTTTTTTAGCAGTAGAAGGAAGGTGTTTATTGGGGGTGAGGAAATGCATACATGTAACAAAGACACAAAGAAGAAGACCTCTAAAAAGACCAGAAAATCCATTCTCTTCTTGAGGGTTAGGGTTTTCTTTTTTTTTTTTTAACTTTTTTTCACATTTATTTTATTCATTCGTTCACCTGGATTTTGGCCAGATACCCAATTTCCCCCTCACACAATCACTCCTCCCGTACTCCCAACCCCTTCTTTGAGAGGGTGGAGACCACCTCTGTGTATCCTCCACCCAGCACATCAATCTCGGCAGGGCTAAGTGCATCTTCTTACATTGAAGCCAGACCAGGCAGCCCAGTTAGGGGAATGTATTCCACAAACAGGAAACAGCTTTAAGGACAGCCCTGGCTCAAGTTGTTGGGGGACCCACATGAAGACTGAGATAGAGATCTGCTCCATATGTGTTGTGGGCCTAAGTCCAGGCTGTGTATGCCCTTAGGTTGGTGGTTCTGTCTCTGAGATTCACCAATGTCCAGGTTAGTTGACTCTGTTGGTATTCCTGTGGAGTTCCTACTCTATTTAGGGGTCTCAGTTCTTCCCCCAAGTCTTCCATGAGAGTCCCCGAACGCTGTCCAAGTTTGGCTGTCTATCTCTTTATATGTTTCTTTTTTTTTTTTTTTTGATATTTTATTTACATTTCCGATGATTCCCCTTTTCTTTGGAAACCCCATGTCCCCTCCCCCTCCCCGCCTCTGTGAGGGAATTCCTCCTCCCACCTACCCGCCCACCCATTCCCATATTCCCACCTTGACATTCCCTTTTACTGGGGCCACTAGCACCCTCAGGCCCAAAGTCCTCTCCTTTCTCCCT
>CM052702.1:31718647-31743509 GCA_028551405.1 Uromys caudimaculatus | reverse complement strand
AGAGAGAGAGAGAGAGAGAGAGAGAGAGAGAGAGAGAGAGAGAGAGAGAGAGAGAGGAAGGAGGAGGAGGAATGATTCTAGGAGCCAGAAGGGTTGAGGACACCACAAGAACATGACCCATGGAATCAACTAAACTCAGGAGTTCACAGAGACTGAAGCAGGAGACACCAACCCTGTTTGGGTCTGAGCTAGGTTCCCTGAATAAATGTTATGGTTACATAATTCACTGTTCTTTGGAACCCTTACCAGTGGGAGTATGGATGTCTCTGACTCCTTTGCCTATGCATGGGACCCTTTTCCTCTTACTGGGTCACCTCTTCCAGCATCAATATGAAGGATTGTGCCTAGTTTTATTGTAATTTTTGTGCCATATGTTTGGTTGTTATCCCTGGGAAGCCTCCTCTTTGTTTTGTTTTGTTTTATTATTTTTGTTTTTTAAGAAAAACAGAGGAAGAGTGAATCTAGGGGAGGCTCAGGGTACTAGAAGAAGTGTAGGTAAGGGAAACAGCAGTTAGGATGTGATATATGTAAAGAGTAAAATTAAATTTAAAAAATAACTCCTTTTATTTCACTTGAGGTTATAAGTCTGTTTAAATACTTATCTGATTATGATTTAACTTTGGTAAATGGTATGTATTGAAAAAATTATCTATTTCTTTTAGATTTTCTAATTTAGTGGAGTATAGGTTTTTAAAGGATGTCCTTTCGATTCTCTAGATTTCCTCAAAGTCTGTTGTTATGTCCTTTTCATTTATAATTTTGATAATTTTATATTCTTTCTCTGTCTTTTAGTTAATTCAGATTAGAGTCTGTCAATCGTACTGTTTTTCTCAAAGAACTAACTCTTTGTTTCATTGACTCTAAGTTGTTATTTCTATTTTATTGTTTTTACCACTGAGTTTGATTATTTCATCTTGGGTGTGACTTCTTTTAGTTCTAGAGCTTTCAGGCATGCCTTTAAGTTACTAGTAGGAAATAATGTTTTGTTTTGCTTTTTTCCTTAGTGCTATGAATATGCCCTCTTAGTACCACTTCCATTGTGTCCCATAAATTTGGGTGTGCTGTGTGTTCATTTTCATGGAATTCTAGAACATCTTTAATTTCTTTTATAATTTCTATCTTGGCCAATTTTTCATTCAGTAGTGAGATAGTCAGTATCCATGAGATTGTAAGTTTTATGTTGATTCTGTTGCTGAAATCCAGCTTTACTCTGGTTGTTAGATGGGATTCAGAGTTTGAATTTTCGTCTATCTATTGAGACTTGTTTTTGTGTTCAAGTATGTGGTCAATTTTGGAGAAAGTTTCACGAGGTGCTAAAAAGAAGGTATGTTCTTTTGTGTTTGTGTGAACTGTTTTGTAAATATCTGTTAGGTTCATTTGGTTTGTATGATCTGTTAGCTCCCACATTTCTCTGTTCAGTTTTTGTCTAGATGACCTGTCCATTGGTGAGAGTGAGGTATTGAAGTCTCACACTCTCAGTGAGGGATAGTCAATATGCGATTTAAGTTGTGATAGTAATTATTTTGCAAATTTTGGTTCCTTTGTGCTTGGTGCATAGATGTTAAGAACTGCAGTGTCCTCTTGGTGGATTTTCCCTTTGATGAGTATATAGTATCCTTCCTTATCTCTTATGATTAGTTTTGATTTGAAGTCTAGTTTGTAAGATAATAAAATGGCTATACCATATTTTTTGCTTCTTAGATCTATTTGTTTGGAATATCTCTTTTCATCCTGTTATCCTTAGGTAATGTTATCCTTAGGTGATCGTACTTTTTGGATTCAGCAGAAGGATGGATCCTGTGGCACTTTACTATGGAATGGGACCATTGCCCTTGAGTGAACAGTATGTTTGTTAATTCTTGTTGTTTTGTTGGTGGTGGTTCTATGGTGTGTGTGTGTGTGTGTGTGTGTGTGTGTGTGTGTGTGTGTGTGTCCCTTCTTTCAATTTGCTGCTCTGGGAATATTTATTCTTTCTGTTTTTTGGGATGTAGTTACTTTCTTAAGGTTAGAGTTTTCCTTCTAGTACCCTTTGTAGGGCTGGATTTCTAGATAGATATTGCTTAAATTTGGTTTTATCATGTAATGTCTTATTTTATCAATCTATTGTGATTAAAAGTTTTTCTGGATATAGTAGTCTTGGTTGGCATCCCTGGTCTCTTAGAGTCTGCAGTACATCTCCCAAGTCCCTTCTGACTTCTAGAGTCTCTATTTAGAAGTCAGATATTACTCTAACTGGTCTACTTTTATATGTTAATTGGTCCTTTTCCCTTACAGCTTTCAATGTTCTTTCCTTTTTTTTTTTCTATATGTTTAGTGGTTTGAAGAGTTTGAGAAGTGAAGCTTTGCAGTCAGCCTGCCTGCTTCAGTAGCCCTGTTGGGAATCTCCTTTTCTTTTACCCAAAGTGTTCTTGCTAAGACTTGACTGTGCTAAAGAAACTCCCTTCTGCTTCTAGAGATGTTTTTCTTAATCATTAAAAGTGTTGAATCTTTCCAATTTTATGAATAAACTGATATACTTATATCATTTCTGTTTTCCTTTCATGTGTGTTCATGTAATGTAGTTAATTAGTTAATTTTGGTATATTTGGTCATTCCTGTACTCTAGAAATTAGACTTATTTGCAGTAGTACACAGGCCTTTGCATGTGCTATTAAATTCAGATTGTTACTATATTGCTGGAAAATGTTTAGCTTAATTTTCATAAAGGAAGTTTAATTTTATATTTTAATTAATTTATTTATTTAATGCAATTTTATTTCTTATATTATCTTTATCTGGATTTTGTATCAGAGTCTCATAGGATGTTTGAGCATGATCACTACTCTTAAGTTTTCTGAAATTTTTTTTTTTTTTGTATTTAGTTGGTGTTTCTCTTTTGTGAGTATGACAGGGTATATGTGTATCACAATGTATGTGTAAAGGTCAGAGAAAACGTGTAGGAGCCAGCTGTCTCTTCCCACCACATAGATTTCAGATCTGGCTCAGCAGCAGCATCTTTATCAACTGAGGCATTTCTATGACTTACTAAATGCTTTTTGAATTTGTGTTTTTTGTTTTGTTTTTATGGCAGGGTCTCATATAGCCCAGGCTGGCCTCAAAACTGCTATGTAGCCAAGGATAGACTTCACTTCTTGACCCTTTTGCCTTTATTTCCTGAGTTCTGGCAATCACAGTATGCTTTAAGACATAATCATCTAAAATATTTTAAGTAAATGTGTTGTTGATTCTTTTTAAGTGTAACAAAAGTATCTGGTACCACCCCTTTCCCTGTGAGGGACTTTATTTCTATACTACAGTTGTGATGACACTTTGCTCATTTCTGGGACTTTTTTTGCTTTCTTTTTTCTTAGATAATCTAGGAAGAGTTTACCAAAAGAACTGACTCAATTGTACTGACGTTTTCTTTCTCTATTACTTTCAGTTCTACAGTACACTCGTCTCTGCTTTAAACTGTGTAATTCCATTCCTTTGCTAACTTTGAGTTTGCCCTGTCTTCTCTAGTTACTTGGGGTGCAGTGTCAGGTTGCTTTTGAGCGCTCTCCCTTTTAAATGTAAACATTCATAAGTAGCTATAGCTTTCTCCATGGATGCCATGTTTGCTGTGCTGTTCAGTTTCATCGTGTTGTGGTTTACTTTCCTCTGCCTCCAGTTATCTCTTAAGTTTTAATTGGTTTCTCCTTTGAGCCATCAGTTAAGTGTCTAGTGAACTGATATATTTTGTGGATTTTTAAAAGCCCTTATTTTCTGCTATTGATTTCTAGTTTCATTCCATCATAATTAAAAGGACTGTATTTCTTTAGAGACAATGTCTGGGCCTTTTATTTATTTGTTTTGATCTGCTGGATATGTCATGATCCCCTGTGTCTCTGTGTGCCATATAATCTTTGGTTGAGATTTGTACTTTTGCCAAAATACCTGCTCCTCCCAGACTTTCAGGCTGGTTTCCACAAAGGAATGCTTGTTGTTGCCAGCTCACCAGCTCTTCTGGCTGGACGTCTTCTTAGAGTCTTCAAATGTGGCTTTAATAGTCTTAATTACTCACCATATGTGCATCTTCTCAATCTTCAAGGTATTCACCTACAGAGAGACAGAGTTCATGTAGTTCCAACATACTGAGACCCGGTTTTGGTTTTTGTAGTTTCTATTTAGAAGTTTCCAGGTTCTCTGAGACAGGTAAGACAGGTAAGAAACCTGTCCTTTGGGAAACACATAAAAAACAAAGAAACCAAAACACAACCACAACAAACAAACTAACAAAAAAATCCCACAGAAAATTAGCTGTACAGCTCAGTGCTTTGCTTCCATCACAGGGAAGGAGCCAGTGACTGGTACATGTCAGGCTGGTTACACTATAATATGGCAGAGAGGGTGTGTGCCAAAAAGGCAAATTGCTCTTTTCACTGGTGTTCCTTCTCAAGTAGAGATTCTTGGGTATTACATATATTCAACTGGTCACTGCTTTCTGTGCAGGTATCCAGTGCAAATATCATTGTTAACTCAGCATCTCTGCTGAGGCATGTGTTCTAGAGCTTCTCAGTCTTCCATTATCCTGGCTGGTAGATTAGTTCTGGTGCTGATTTTGCTACTTTGAGAACTCTATGACCTGTATGAGCTTGGGGATCATTCTACAACGTCTTCCTCTCATCCCTCTAAAACCATCAGTGACTATGTACCGTCTGGGCTGTGGGTGGGTATCTTTAGAAACCTAGTTTATATCTGCCCTTTTCTCTTTCTAGCAATTCCAATTGAGCTTAGAATTGATCCCTACCTTACCGCTCATCAAGGAAACTTCTCTTTGTAGCAGACAGAGACCACGACAAAAATCCACAACCAATCAAAATGAAGAGTCGCGGAGTCCAGTTACAACTGATATATCTACAAAACAACACCTGTATCTAAGACTCAGGGAGTATTGAAGGGCGTGGGTGGGGTGTATGATTGTAAGAGCCAGAGGAACAGGAAGTTTGTTGTCAGATTGTGCCTCCTAGTAATATCAGAAGCTATCATTCATATAGTCTCACCAACATAACTGCCTAAGCAGAAGCTAAGCAAGAGCAACACTTGTGGGCATGCCAGAGTGGATGGGGAAAGCCCATGGGACCTCAACTGTACACAAAGAACTATAGCTAACTAAGGATTGCCAAGAGTGAGAGATCTAGGCTTCCCAGGAAAGAGAGACCAATCAGTCAGCCATAATCATGCATACAATTAACATTATATAAACTGAGCAGTTATACTAAGGAGCATATGTGTATGTAGTTATACATATGTTAATGAACCATTAATGGAGAAGAAGGCCAAGAATTTGACAGGGAACATGGAAAAATATATAGGAGTGTTTGGAGACAGGAATTATATTACAGTCTCAGAAGCAAATCTTAAAATCAACAGCAAAGGGGAAACAGAGCCCTCACTGACTTGCTTCCTCAGATGTGAGACCTAGACCTCATCACAACAGTGTTTCTCTTGTCACCATCCCATCGAGTCTGTCACAAAACATACATTCTTCGAACCTTCATGCAACCAGTTTCATTTCAGGAAACTTTGCCTCTCTTCAGTTACCAGGGTGACATAGTGGCTTCAGTTCTGACCCTTTGCCTGTACCAGTCTCCAAACAGTAGAAAGGTCAATTATCTTTATAATAGCTCGTTTCAGAAGTTCTATCCCCAAATTCAATAATTTATTGACCAAAATTAGCAAACACATGAAATCAAATCATACCACTCTGTGTGGCCTATTGTTTTCTTTTTCACAGTAATAACCCAATCTGGAAAGAATCCAGTCTAACAGTACCACCAGGCATGAGAGTGTTGTCCTTAGATACCCCAGAAAGAATCGATGTGGTTCTTATGACCCCCATGTTCATTCTGAGTTGTCATGAAAGAGCAAGTCTGACACCTTCCCTACTCTTGCCTCCCAGATCATAGTGTGATCTCTCCCTTCATGTGTACTTCGGATTGGATGCCATCCACCACAATGTGGTCCCCCTGGCTCTACTTCAGGTACACACTCATCGAAGAGTCTGTCCCTGAGAAACAGATCTCACGTTGGTTTAGAGAGCTGCTGTGTTCTAGGCCACTGTGTTCTAGCAAAATGCTCAAGCTGGATAACTTGCAGATTAAGGAGCAAAGGAGAAAGGGGAGAAGAAAGGAGGGAGGGAGGGAGGGAGGGAGGGAGGGAGGGAGGGAGGAGGCTCCTTCTTTTGTCTGTACTGAACAGACTGAACGTCTCAGTAGTATTCCTTAGGAATAGTTCTGAAAGCCCTCTTTCTCACAGGCTGACATACTATATCTTATTTTTTCCCTCAGGGCTTCTTTTGTGAACAGTTGACTCCTAGCAGGCAAGGTTGTCACTGACTGACTCCTTTGTACTTTTCAGCAATAAAATATGGATTGAAATGATCCATTTATTTTTTCTAAGTAAGAGCCTTGTAGAAATCAATAAATGTCAGTTTACTAACTTAACAGAAATCTGAATACAGAGAATTGAAACAAATTTGGTGTTTTATAGGGACACCCTCAGAACAATCTAATATAAAATTAAATGATCAAAGAATACAGCAATCTTTGACTTGCTCTGAATAATTTATCAATAACTAGTTATAGCATTGTTTAGATTAAGTATCTACTGATATTGTATTGCAATGTATGAAGGGTTAATAGTTCCACTATTTGAAATTATTTTCATTGACTTGCTAGCTTTGAATCCATTAAACTGGTATCTCTTGAGAACTTACTATGTATAAAGCTGGGGTTTAAGTTGCAAAGATAAATAGACTATTATTTAAAAGAACCCAACAATTTAATTGAAATGTGTGTATGTATCTTAGCCTATGTAGCACTAGTTTAAAACACAGGGAATGCAACATGCCCTGCAGTGGTTGAGGAAGTAGCTACTGTCAGGGCTGGCCCTAGAGGGAAGATTAGAGTTTCAGAAGGAATTCATCACTAGACCAAAAGGCAGCAAATGGTGGCTTGCTTAGCACACAAACATTCTCTAGGTCCATACTGAAATATGAACATTATGGAAACATGTGGGAGACATATTCCAGTATGGACCTACAGAATTCAGTTAATAATCTGGGTAAGCTGGGCTTTGACTGTGGAACAGCAGAATTAAAGTGACCATTAATTTTAAAAATAAAGAAAAAAAACAGGATCAGTGAAATTTCTCAACCAGTAAAGGTACTTGCTGCCAAGTCTGACAATCTACGGACCCACATGGTGTGAGTCGGGAAGGCCCCCAGTTGTTCTCTCACCTCCACATATGCCGTGAGCGCGCCCATACACACGCACACATGAGCTCACACACATGTAATAAATAAAGTTTTTAAAAAATCAGTGAAGTAGCCCAGACATAAGACAGTGACTTGGATCAAGCCAAATTCCGGACACAAAGTAAATGCTTATAAGTCATCCACATACCTCTACCATATTACTGGTGAACTAGGATCACCACCAGTAGTGTGAGGCTTTTCTCTCTTAAAGGCCTAGTCAGATTATAAGCAGAATCACTCCAGAAATGCCAGAAAATGAGCCATTTCTCATTAAAATTGTATGAAAAGTCTGTGAGACCAAAGAGTTTCCATCAAATGAGTTTGATCTCAGGCCTATGTATCCCATGGTACCGGTTAGAGTTGTATCAGAGAAGAACAAAGCATTGAAACATAGCCAGTTATGTTACTATGTTTGCAGGCCACTACACTTTAAGTATAATTAGACGACATTCAAAATAGTTTTGTATCTGCCAAAAAGTGGGGGTGGGGGGGCTTTATTAACTGAGAAGTGACCTTCCCAGGACCCCTGCTTCCATTTGTAGCTCTGTACACAAGCTTCCAAAAGGGGAGTTTACATTTATAAAATGTGTATTCTCCACAGTGTACAACACAGCATTTTTAACTGAACTTTAGCATGTATATATTTTAAGTGTGCATTCTATAACTATGTAACTCATGGGACCTTTACAAACTGAATACACCTGTGTGACAGAACTCAAGTTAGGATCAGAACTCCAGCAATACTGCAGACTACTCCCATTCCCCAGGGAAACTGCTCTCCTGACTTCTAACACCGTGACTCTGTTGGACCCATCAACACACTACATATATGTATAAACATATGTATGTATATATATGCATATATACATACATGTGTGCGTGTATATATGTACATATTATGTATGTTATCTTTCCTCTAACTTTTTTTGGTTGGTTGTTTTTTGAGACAAGGTCCCACTATGTGACCCTGGCTAGCCCGCAACTTCCCTATATAGACCAATTTGGTTTTGAAAGCATGGGACCCACCTGCCTTTACCTTGATCATGCTGGGATTAAAGGCTCATACCTTCACCCCAGGCACACTGACTTTTTATTCAGCAGCTTCTGAGATTCACTCCTTTTTGCTACAAGTGGTTTGCTGATGATTTACATTCATGACTATATTGTGTCTCACTGTGCAACTATTTTAATTTTACTATGCATTGGCATATAGCAGAAGCCTATAAACTATGGCTTACTGACAAAATAATTACTTTTGTAAAAAGTTCATCACTAGACAATTAGCATATCCATTTAAGTTCAGAAGACACAACAAACACAATATACCCTAGAAAGCTAAAATATATTATCCGGTTCTTCCTTCAAAATACCATAAGCCTCTATTTACATGATTCTATGGTGGGGATGTATTTATAGGCAGATGTACAGATTTTTTTCCTTTTTTTCTAGAGAAATATTCAATTAACTCAATACAAATAAGAAAATGGCTGTTACAAACCAGGTACGGCAGCACGCACTTACAAGCCTAGTGCTAGGAGGCAGGTATAGAAGATCCTAGTGAGAAAGCTTTCAACTCAGTGAGAAATTCTGCCTCTTAACAAAATAGGGAGTGGGCTAGGAATACACTTGATATCGACCAGTGGCCTCCACATATATACACATTGGCATTTCCACACAAATATACACATACATACTCACATATGCACAGAGAAATACAATGAAATGCACGTTTCAATTTGCAGCTTATGATTATATATGATTATATATAGTATTGGTAATATACATAAGACATAAATCACTATCAGTTTCAAATCTCTTCATCCTTGTATATGCTTGCTTTATTCTGAATCATATATGCTGTTTATGCATTCTGTTTCAAGTATTTCTTGAAGACAACGCGTTGATTGCTGTGTTCTCTTTAAAGTAGTCTCATGAGTGGTAATTATTCGGCTTCATTTAGCATCTTCAAGGAGACCTAAATCTCCAAGAAGTCATTCTATCCTTGGGTTGCTTCAACCTATGATTTTTAAATGATTGAAAAACTGAGTGCTGGAAAGCTGTTCTGTGACTGAGGATCCTTGCAGCTCTTCCAGAGGCCCTGGATTCAGTTCCCAGCACCGGTATGGGGCAGCTCACATCACCTGGAACTCTTTTTCCAGAGATCTGACATCCTCTTCTGAGCTCCATGACACCTTCGCTCATGATGCACATATCCACAAATACATACACATAATTAAAACAAAGTCTTAAAAATAATAAATAACAATTGAAGAACTAGAACATTTCAATGTCCTCATACACTAAGAAGGACGAGGATTGATTTGAATTAAACCCATGGACAGGAAGTTCCATTACAAATTCATTCACAGCTTCTTACAATTGCTTTTTGTTGTTGTTGCTTGTTTTGTTACACATTAGAGACACAATTCTGAGTTTTAGCTCAACATACCAGAAGATTCCTAGAAGTGCTTGGAGTTTTTTTCCTTCCAAAATTAGAAAGGAAATTGATCTCACAGTGAGACTACCAGGCTAAACACTACACAAAGTTGTCACTATATTTTATTGTAATATGTGCTGTCTTGGCCCTTTTCTGTTATGAAGTAAATGTGTGCTGAAAGAACAACCATTTTAAACATCAATCATAAAAGTTAGAAAATGCACAAGCATTCCTGTCTGAGGCACCAGTATTTTTGCCACATAGTAGCTTTTTCTTTTCCTTTTGCTCTTTCTTCTCTGGAAATACAAACAAACAAATAAGCCAACTGTGAGAGCTAGCAGAAGGACCACTAGGAGTGGGCCCAAGGAAGGACTGAGAGAACAGGCTTTTGTGGACAGGCCCTTTTGTTTTGTTTTTGTACAGACTAGTTTGACGATTGCTTCCTTCTTTGGGCCTTTTCTGGGGGCAAAATAATCCTCTGGACAAATGAAGGGAAGCTTGACCTCCCATTTATCTCTCTGCCCAGAGTCCACTGCCACCAGGCTGATGAAAAGGAAGGAGCCGCTGTCAGCAGAGCCTGCTAATTCAAAGCATGCCAGAGGCCTCATTTTGTTTGGGGAGTATAGACTTTCTTTCTGTTAAGTGAACAAGTTATTTTCATTCTGTCCAGTTTAGGCTGTGTAATGATTAGGGCCCTAGAAGAAGAAATTAGCCTGTGGTAACTGAGAAGTTGGAGAATCAAAAGCAGTAAAAATACCAGACTTCCTTCTCAGTGTCATTGTGTGCAGGAAAGCCAAGTGCTTATGACGGGGCCGAGAAGCAGGGCTGGGTTCATAAGGCTCCATGGAGATTTATCCAAATAAGGGAAAGCCAACTGAGGTTTGCACAAACCATACATCCTAGATCTGCAGGAACAACATCAATCTTTGATTAAGCATTTGCCAAAACTTTCAATTATCTTCCTGAAGCCCACTTTGCATTTCTCCTTAGGCATTTTATGTGTTAAGAACTTATGTCGTTTTTTTGGTATTTTCCTTTCTTAAACTACAACCATTGAGTCCCTCGGAATTCCAAGATAATTAACCGTGTGTTTTAAAATATATTCACAGGAACAAGGCAAGAATATTAACAGCAAAGATCCTGCTGCCATGGCCTGGAGAAGAATTTGGTGGTTTATGTTAGCTTACCTAGATAGTGTAGGGAGTCCTGGACAGTGAGGAAGGGCAGCAAATAACAGTACATTCTAAAATGGTAATAAAGAGTCCTAATGATTGAAATAATGGGGGAAATGCAGCACAATGTTAGAATGTGACACGGAAGTTCAAACGCAGATACAAATTCAATTTAGGACAAACAATCCACACACACGACATATACAATTAAATTTCAATTCAAATTGAATTAAATGTATATATATAATATAAGTATATACCATGTTTCCATAGCAATTGTCAACAATAGCTGTTTCTGAATGGCAAGATCACAGTTAGTTTTTATTTTTATTTGCTTTTTTCATTTTTATAACATATTAAACATGGCAGGTACAAATTCATTTGCAGACAATGATTCTAGAAGCAAGTCACCACACAGTTCTCAGTGTGTCAAATGGGGAAAGAGATGCATCATTGAATTGCTGTGAGGAATGAGTAAGACTAATTTCGTGTTGTTGTGATAATTATCCTCTAGTAGTCTAGTGAGACCGTGGACGGCAGAGCAGGAACGGAACTAATTTAGAGATGATAATGAGCCATTGAAGAAAGCAGTTGGGGATATACTTAGAAATCCGTTAACACGGGAGAAGGTGGTAGATGGTTGGCAGAACTATCTGAGGGTTCTCAAGATAATGCTTCCATAGATCCTTCAGAACCACATAACCTTTTGGTCTGTTATTATGGGTACCTGTGAGCTCAGTGACGTGCCCATGGTCACAGTTGTCAACACCCCTCTGGCCAGTGAAGTCCACCCATCCATTACCTATTTCACATCAAGTTCATTGAAAAGTACAGCACCCAGCCCATTCTCTGTCGATCCCTCAGTCCCTGTATTTCTCATTCTCTGACTACATTTTCACACTGTGTCTTCAACTCAGAGCCAGCTCTGCAGACTTCGGTGTGCCTCACTCAACTGTATTCGTAAATAAGGACATTCCTTCCAAACTCTCACATGTGCTCAAGTCATACACAAGCATTGCTCATTTCCCCACTAATCTAGAGCATACTTTGTGTAATATTCGATAAACAGTTCATATTTTTTCTAAATTGTTTATAGCTAAAATGTCTCTTGATTCCTATGTCCCCAATAGCACTTAATAATATTAATGAAATTTCTTATTATACTATTTCTAGCATATATTTGTTGATGTCTTCATCTTCAAGAGTATATTTTTAAATTTTAAGTTTTATGTGTTTAAGATGGTGACTTTATAGCTAAGTGTAAAACTTACAAAAATTCTTCATTACAAAGATGGCACAGTAGATAAATTAGTAGCCTTGCAAGCATAGGGACCTGGGTTCAGATGCCCAGAGTCAATGCAAAGTTGAATGTGGAAGTAAATTCCAGGGCTACCACAGTGAGACGAGGTAGAAATGGAGAGAATAGCTGGAAGCTCATGGGCCAGCTAGCTTATAGTCACAGCAATCAACAACAGACTCTGTCTTCAAGAAGGCAAAAGATGGGGCCTAGCGTCTCAGGTTGTCTTATGATTTCCACATGCATGGCATGGAAAGCATATGTCTGTACTCACACGTGGACACACACAGACATATATCACACACAGCCACAAAGATTATTCTTTGAGAAATTATCAATATTAACCATACAGTTGTTAAAGAAAACTGAATTGTTATAAGCAATCAATATAAAAACTAACTTTTTTCTTTAAAAATATTTTTTCTTTAAAAATACACTAGGAAGAGGAATGAGTCAGTTGGGGTGTTTTATCTTGTAGTTAATGATTATGAGGCTTCTTAATGCCTCACAATTTATTCTGCCCCCTAAATTGCTAGTTCTTTATGGTATTTTATTAAAGAATTTTTTAATTCTTTGAGAATTTTACAAATGCATACAGTAAATTTTTATCATATTCCCCTCCCACTCCTCCCAAATTCAACCCCTCCCTCAACTTTATGTTCTCTCTCTCTCTCTCTCTCTCTCTCTCTCTCTCTCTCTCTCTCTCTCTCTTATAGCCTACTAATTCTAATTTGAGCTACTCATACACTTGCAGGGGTGGGGCCATCCACTAAGAGCATGATCGACCTACCAGAGGCCACATCCTGAGAGATAAGCATTTCTCCCTCCTCCAGCAGCTACCAACTGTCAACAGCTCTCCAGCAATGAGGAAACACCCTGAGATCTGCCCTCCTCATTGACTGGCCTGAGTCTGTGCGAGTCGTACACAGACAAGGCTCCCATGAGCTCCGGAAGCACACTGGGTCAGTCATGTCTAGAAAACATTGCTTCTCCTTGTTCCTCCCAACACCTGGTTCTTAAAATCTTTTTGTCCCTTCTTCTGAGATTGTTCCTGCACCTTGGAGAGAGAGAGAGATTTCTCACTCTAAGATTTTTCAAACTTTATATTAATTCTAAATTTAAAATGAACTTTCTGAAGTCGTCTGATGGTTTTCAAATATGTTTTTTTGTTCTCCTTCTTACATTTAAAGAAAACAAATTCAGTTTATTTTCATTTGAAAATAAGGACAAAAACAAATTACAGTAGCAGTTTCTGACTTTTAAACATAGCTCTATGAGTCCATGTTTCCAAAAGCCAGTTTTCTCTTTAATAACCACTGTGAAAGAACAAAATTTGAACATAAAACATTGCACTATGTGTATCCCTTGAGCAATTAGTTGAGTCACTGCTCTAAGAAAGAGAACTCCAGAACTCCCATAAAAGTCCAGTGTTGACTCACCAAAGGTTTATGACTGGGCTGATCTTCTGTGTGCTTTTCTTACAGAAAAGGAAATCTTTATGTGCACATTTACATCATATCTACTAGTTTGGAATTAGGCAATTTTATTATCTTAAAATCTCGGGGAGGAAGCTTTTTAAAGTCTTGATGATTTTATATTCATTTTGAATTAGAAGGTTTTATTGCAAAACTAGGTTTCTAATGTGTTTTCTCCAAAGCATAGTCCTGGGTGTTTTGTATGTTCTTCATATTCCAATCAACCACTAAATTTCCATAGCAACATTTGTAAAACTCTATCTGATGGATCTCCTGTTTTCTACCTTGAAGCTTGCTAATTAAACTCCAAAGAAACTGAGGATACACATGAAAGAGATGCCAGCACAGACCTGGTTCCTAACACAAGTGAAGATTTCCTTCTTATTGACTCAGATCTGTGTTTGTTTTATTTTTCACAGTTAACTTTTATACAAATTTTCAATAGGAAACTAAAGCTGCAGGAATATGTTTAGAGCCCTACGTCTAAGGAGAGCCTTTCCTCACCATCTGTGCAACTCTGCTCTCAGTGTGATCGAGAAAATCCTGACACTCGGCTGGAGTACTGACGGGATCCCTCTAGCTTTTTCATGCAACATAGTGATGACTAAGTCATGTGGTCCCTGAACTTGAGGAAGATGATTGCTAGCTGGGACAGAGGAGATAATGCTGTTTTAGCTTCATTTCTGTTTCTGTGGTGGGAGGAACTGACAAAAAGCAATCTTAAGAGAAGATTGACTGTATTTTAGCTCACAATCCCAGATTACATACAGTCCATCATTGTGGGGAAGTCAAAGCAATAGGAACGTGATGAAGCTGGTCACTCTCGGCCACCACTGGGAGAAGAGGGAGATGCATGCATACATCATTAGTAATCTACCAACCTTCCCTGCTCTTATACAGACTAGGCCCCAAAACCAAAATGGCACCACCCACTTTCAATGTGAGTCTTCCCACATTGTGAAGGCAATCAAGACAGTCCCCACAGACATGCACACAAGGTCAACCTAATCCAGAAAGTCGCTACATGAGAATCTCTCTTCACAGGTAATCCACATTGTGTTAAATTGACAATTAAAACTGACCATCACAAAAAAACATTAAATTAATCAGACAACCTACCAACAAATTATGTGTAACTTCTGATAAACATTGCAATAGTCGAGAAGAGAGAATGTTCTCTGAGCCTTATAGCTGTATATCTCAATTTATGTTCTAACATGATCAAAAAAGCTGACTTCATCGATTTTGATTACTTACTAAGGTGGTATGTCCTATGAAATAAGAAAATGCAGTGTTGCATGAGTTGTATGAATATTATTTGTTTAATGCTAGTTGAGTCCCCTGTGTATAAACAAAGGGTATTTGGTAGTAAACAAAGCAGGGTTCTCCTTCATATGTAGAGGAATGAGACAAACCTTCACCAACATAGTAACAAGGGCAGAGCTGTTGTGCTTACTGCAAGAAGAGCTTCCGGGGCTTCAGGAAGAGCTTCCTGGAAAAAGGAAAGAACTAGAAGCGAACAAGAACACAGGAGACATGTTTCCAAAATGGCAAGCGGAACAGACACTGACGTATCAAAATGGACATTAATTTACTAAATGCACTAACCACTGAATCATTACCCCTCTTCAGCAAAACTGAACAAAAGCAGAAGACCTCAGCTACAGACACTGGACCATGCACATGACTAGAGTCCGTGGTACAGCACCGTGACAAAGGTCAGATCACAAAGCAGTGATCCTTGAAACAAAGGCTCATAGGAAGGAGAAATTGGAGAACAGGAAGTCACACAAGAATGCTAGGAAGGGACCTCAAACCAGGTGCTTACTTGAGGGAAGTTTATTTCTACAGACTAAATGTCTGTGGTGTTCAAGGATTTCCTTGAAAACTATATTTTGCTAAGGTTAACATGGGGCTTAAGCTGGCCAAAAGTTTGATTCTTCCCTCTACTTTGAAACAGTGTGAGCCATTTCTTTAATGAAAGGACAAAAAGAGAAAAAAGAAAGGGAGAAAAGAAAGAAAGAAAAGTCCTAGCGTTTGTCTCTGGGGAAAAAATCCCAAGCAGTGCTGACAATGACTTACATGGGATAATTTATTTAACTCTTTCCACAAATCACTTATTTGTTTATTCATGTTATCAGGTAGTGAGCCAGGCAGCATTTGTTAATTACCTACTATTGAGAAAACACATCATTAAGAGCTGTGTGGATACAGCAATGTTGGGGAATCAGTCAGTGATCTCAAACAACACATAATCACAGTCCATACAAGATTGGCATGTGCTTTTAGGGGAGAACCAATCTAGCTCTACAGAATCTCTTATGAGGCTGGGTATCATTCTAGAATTCCCAAGGAAATACTCTGTCCAAATGAAAAATCTAGGATTGTCACGAAACTCATAACAGATATTAAGTTACTGCCCCGGGGTAGATGTAAAATGAGCTGAAATCAACTGAAGCTTCGGTGGTGAGCTGGGTTTCTCTGCTAGGGCTTGGCAAAGTGTTAAATTTGATGAAGGGGGGGAGATCACAAGTATTCACTGATGACAAGAGTTGGAAATAACTTGTTTCTGCATTTGGCAGCCTGAGCTGTGCGATTCTGCTGTCAGGTCCTGTTCCTACAGGAAGCCCCGTGTTTAGGAACACGAAAAACATTTTATGTTTTGCTAAAAATCAAAACCACTGATGAGGCAGCTTCAAGTCTCTCTTTCCCATAATTTTCTACAATTAAAAAGATTAAAAACTCATGAAATTCTCTTGTGCATTTTGTGTGTGTGTATGTGTAGCCTGTGCATCTTTTCCATCTTTCCAGACTGTATCTTTTACTTACATTTTAGGTTGGTTAAAACCTGGCTGCCAATTTTAATAGCAACATATTCAGGTAGTACCCCATGCTGGTCAAATGGCAAATGTTCTAGATCTTTCGCAGCCATTTGTCTAAGTATTGTGGAGCAGAGTCCCACCACAGGTCTTGTATTGGTTCTCTTATGAAATGAACTAAATCAACTTTGATATCTCTCTCAAAGTAGTTCTATGTGGGAATGCTGTGACTCAATCAAAGTCCTTCAATTCCACCACTCAGAATGAGAGCTAGCATCATTCTAGAGAAAACAAGTACTTAACACATACCACATTGATTTGGCCTTTTAAAAAAAAAAAGAAGCTTTTCGCATTGAAATAATCTTAAATCTGCAAAAGAATAGCCAAGATGATCCAGAAAGATCTCAGCTGCCCTTCAGCCATCTTCCCTAACTTTATCACCCTGTTTAATCAAAGAATTCCCGAAACAGGAAATGAACATGGATGCATTCCTAGTAAATGAACTAGAGAACTTACTCATATTTCATCAATTTTCCCCACTCATGTTCTTTTCCTGTCCCAAGATCAGATCTAAGATCGTACTTGACATTTGGGGCACTTTCCCTTCATCCCAAAGCTAGTTCTTTTGGATGGCGGGAAAGGCGTCTTATGGGTGGTTCTGGTTCCGAATTGATTTCACTGATGCCATGGAAAATCTCGGCTTGTTCTTTTCCCATGAAGAAAGCTGTTATTTCTATGTTCGGCTTGCTGTCCATTTTTAATCTCATCCAACATTCTTGAGATTTTGGAAGGTAACTTGGTTGTACTAAATGAAATCTCTTATTTTCCCTCTGACCCCTTAAAAATTGCCATTACCTGCGAACCTCTACTCATGATAAGCAAAGGAAGTTTCTGGAAAGAACAGATTTTTATATTCTGAACCCGTGCCAGGAAAGAGTTTTAGGATGTTTGGTGGGTGCGTAATGAGCTGATGTGGGTCCTGGGAAAGCAGTTCTTATCAGGAGGAAACACAAATCTATACAGTCCTATGATTTTCATTCATGTACTATCAGGAAAAAGGAGCTAAGGACTTTGGCTCATTACTGGGCACAGACCCACTGCACAGAGGATTTTTCCACCTTGAACTTCGGGGAGATTATCATCTCAGGAGTCTTATGTGCAGAGTCAGGTCTTGGGCACATTTAAGCAATGCCTCCAGAGGTTGCCAAAAACACACACTTGATGCTAAACGATTGGCTCCTGTAATAGTTGGTACGTTCGGGCCAACACAATTGTAAGGCACACCTCAGCCTTCTGTATGCCAGGTTTTTGTGCATAACCCCTGAGCAGATGTGTCCGCTGAGATATTTGGCCTGGCTAGTAGTTGGTCACTGCTGAAAGCCTCCTCCTGCAGGGGAATGTTTGCAAGGCACGCCTTTCTTTCCCTCCTACTGTTTAAGCAGTGCAGCCTGTCAAATTATACATGGCAGATGGATTACAGTTTGTCCTTTTAGTGACAGGAAAAGCTGTTTCAACATCCTGGCAGAGACATTGTCGACAGCAAGATAAGATTCCGTTGCTTCTCGGTTCTCTTGAGGAAAACTCTCCTTGGTATGGTGCAACAAGTCACTATAAGGGCTTTTAGCTGTTCTGTGCTATAATGAAATCACTGGTTATTTCATTAAAGCACTCCACCAGGAGTGCTTATAAGCATTTTATAACTACATGTGCGGCTTGGCTAAACTGGTTTGTCCTGGTGGTGTATAGGAAATTACAAGATGCATCGAATGTGTCCATGAGTCATACTGGCATTGCTGGGGAAATGGTCTATGGATTTAAAATCAGCAAAGGACACCCGCCGCCTTCTCTTTGTTAGTGCTATTAAGGGCACGAAGGTCCTGTTCTCTTAACTTTCCTGTGCCTTTCTTCTTTCATTTTTATGCCCTCATGTCTTTCCTTGCTCTCCCCGCTGTGGTTGTTGTCTTTTCTCTATCTTTGTTCTTTCTGCAGATAGCTTTGATTTCTCCCTCATCAGTCATTCCTCAAGGAGTCTCTGACCTGGCTCCAGAATGACTAGATAAGCTTCAAAGGACTGTCATTGAACTCTGCTATCTGTCGAACGAATAAATGAAAGAAGAATCATAAAATTATATATATATATATATATATATATACACATATATATACATATATATACACATATATATGTATATATATGTGTATATATATATATGTATATATATATGATCTTGAATGAAGCTCTTACATGTTCTCAGCCTCTATTGGATTTTTTTTTCCTTTAATCGATTCTGATTTGGGGGGGAGGTATTTTCAGAGTGATAAGGATAGCTTTAGAATATATCTCCCTCTGTTTTATAGCCCAGCGTTTAATCTCTTGCTGTCCTTCAGGAACTTCCGTTGTTTCTTTGTTCTTCAAATAGCTAGTGAGTCCCAGGGATCTTCTGTTGAATGTGTCTTCCATCTACCCCTTATTTGGCTTTATTTCTACCAGGACCCTAAGACTGCTCTTTTCCAGACATCCAGACCTTGGCAATTACTCTGCGGTTTGGCTTGTCCTGGTCTTTTCCTAAGGCCTGTTCTCCTCTGCTGAAATGACATCTGAAGCTCCTGTTTTCATCTTGAAAGTTACCTGCCCCAAATCATGCATACTTTCGGGAACCGTAGAGGGGAGTTTACGGACAGGGGTAATTAGAACAGCCACAGATGCTACTGCCTTTTAAGTTAGAGACATAGTCTCCTGAGCTCAGTCAGCCCCTTGGGCTTCTCTCCCTCACCTCCTGCTTTCCACCCCGGCCTCAGCTTCTCTAACTCTATTGTGTTCTCCCAGACTCATTGCAAAATCTACAAGGAACTGTTGAGACCTAGATTGTCATCTCTTCAGATGTTAGCATTCTGTCTACACTCTACCCCACAGTTACCTGGCAACAGCCAGGTAGGCCTGACCCCCTATAAAAGGGGCTGTTTGCCCCCCTCCTATCTTTCTCTTGCTTCCCTCTTGCTTCTTTCTTGCCCTCTTGGGCTCTTCCCTTCCCCCTCCCTTCTGCCTGCCTCTACTTCTCTACTCTCTCCCTCTCTCTGCCTTTCTCTGCCTCTACTACCCTCTTAACTCCCCTCCCCATGGCCTGAATAAACTCTATTCTATACTACACCGTCCTGTGGCTGGTGGGGGGGGGGGGGGAGTATGCCTCGGCATGAGCCCTCTGAGACACACCCTTCCCCCATACCTCACCACATCCCCACAGACCATACCCTTTCTCTCTTTGTCTTTGTATAAACACATCAGAGCTTTTTAAGCCTGCTCCTTCCCAGAGCTGAATAAAAGCCCTTCTTTTCTTACAAAGTTGAATTTAGTACCTTTAAAGAAAATTAATGAGCGACAATATTAATATTACTCCTACAAACATCTAATATCATTTTTTTAAATGACTTCCAGGCATTGCTTCTCATTCTACAGATGCTTCATTTCCCAAGATGTAATTATTGTAGTTTATTCACTGTGATATAACTGTTATTGTGAGCTGGGAGATCTTGAGAGCACCCTTCTTTATTGGTGTTGCCAAGCAAATTCCAGAAGAGTCTTTGTTACAGTGGTCACCTCATTCCTCCTGGCTGGTTAGCATAAGAAAGTCACTTCCATAGGAATGGGACATCGATGGTAGACCATTTGAATGCCCCCACCCCCGACAGGCAAAGAGACACCAGCCCCGCACTCCACGCTGAGCAGGAAAACCTTCCACAAGGCGAGATCAGACTGCAAAATCGAATGTGCTTCCTTCCCCCCCGCCCCCGCCACGGTCCTCTCTCTGAACCCCGTCTGAACCCCATCCCTGAACCCCATCCCTGAACCCCGTCCCTGAACCCCTAGCCACATCTCCACCACAGAATCTAAGACCTTTCACCTGGCAGAACCAGGGGCAGGGAATCCTAAGCAAATGCCTTCCGTGGACATCAGGCCCCATGGCCTAAAGGGTTCCCAGGGCAAACTTCCCCCAAAACTTGAAGGTGGGGGAATGGCGGCTATACACATTCCACAAAGTGCTGCTCTTGCGCACACAACCCAGAAGGAAGGCTCTTAAGCGATTCTCAGAGAGTGGTGACTGCCCATCCTCAGATGGTGTCGTGGTTTGGAATGTTAATTATTGCCGAGGACCTGGTTAGAGGTATAAAGATCTTTTTTCACTGTTACCTAATTTTTTTTCCCTTACAATTTTTTGGGTGTGTTGTATAACAGTATAACTTTTCACTTATTTATTCCATCAGTAGATATTGTTTATACAATGTACAATGGTTTCATTTCAGAAAATAAAAAAAAAGTTCTGATCAAGAGTTTGGTGGCTTAGCCCATTTTAATAAAGAATAAAATAAGGTGGATAATGAAAAGGAAGAAAGAAAGAAAGAAAGAAAGAAAGAAAGAAAGAAAGAAAGAAAGGAAGGAAGGAAGGAAGGAAGGAAGGAAGGAAGGAAGGAAGGAAGGAAGGAAAAGAAAGGAAGGAAGGAAGAAAAAGGAAGGAAGGAAGGAAGGAAGGAAGGAAGGAAGGAAGGAAGGAAGGAAGGAAAAGAAAGGAAGGAAGGGAGAAAGAAAGAAAGAAAGAAAGAAAGAAAGAAAGAAAAAAGAAAGAAAGAAAGAAAGAAAGAAAGAAAGAAAGAAAGAAAGAAAGAAAGAAAGAAAGAAAGAAAGAAAGCCTCTTTCAGTTAAGGACTGATAATACTCTGACTACACAATACCCTTGCCATCATGTCTCCCAATGCCCCACACGCCACCCCTAGCAAGAGACTTTCTTTTTCTGTACTGTATGCCTCGCTCTCCCACTCCTGTGCTGTTATAACACTCACGGTGAAATGTATCCTCCATAGAGATGTGAAGGTGGAAACTTTGAGACAATTTTGTCATGAGAGCTCTACCGTCATGAAGGAATCACTGCCATTACTATTACAGCAAGCTAGTTTTCTCAGGAATGGCTTTGTTATAGAAGTGTTCCCAACATCTCTCTCATCCGGCTCTTTTCTTCTTATCACTGTGTGGAACTCTCCAGTATATTATATTGTAGCCAGAAGACTCTCACCAGATTCGGCCCTTTGGTTTGAGGCTTCTCCGCCCCTACAATGGTAAAAAAAAATTTCATATACATTACTCAGCCTCTGGGATTGTTATAACAGAAAAAACATAAATACAACAAAGTACTAGAAAGTCTTACATATCTTGTCACTTATGACATCACTTCCTGTACATGCCACTACATTATTTGAATTTATTATTGTTTCACTTATCTGTATGTAATTCTCTCATATATAACTTATTTCTCAAACATACCATGAAATTCAAAAAGCTGAAGATCTAAGTCAGTGGTCCTTAACTCTTTGATGGTAGCGACAATCATCAGTAAGAGGAAACAGAATTAGGGATTCCAAACTTTTTGAGGTTCAGAAAGAAAATCCTTTCAGAAATCAAGAATTTCAGATAGTGCTGTGGATAAAGTGAGTTTTGCTCAATCACGAGACCCTGGCCCTGAGTTCAGATTGCCAGTGCCCTTGAAGACAACTGAGTATAAAAGTATTGGTACAGGATGATCCGTGGAGCTGTCCACACAGCCCAGCAGAGTTGGCAAGATCCAGATACCTTGAGAAGTACTGATTCAAAACATAGGGTAAAAAAAAGAGGGTTGAAGAAAAACATTCAACCTCAACTTCTGTTGTATACACATGTTCACATATGCACACATATGCACACACATGCATGCAATATAGACCTTCTTCTGTGATACATAGGAACCACAACATTGCGCATCATGGCTTGATGATTAGTGGCACACATAACCAACAGCTCTCTAATTGGTCTTAAGACAGCTGTTTAACAAGAGGGAAATCACACACGGTCCTAGAGACCTAGCCAACTACCTAAGTCTTGGATCTTGGAGGAGAACCTACAACTGCCTCATTACAGAAAAAGCATCACTAAAATACAGTAAACAAGAAATTGTGTGTTCCTCAGTTCCAACTGACACATCTACAACATAATTCCTGCACCTGGGAAGAGGGTGGGGAACTCCTTTCTTACAGCTACAATGGCTCTCATTATTGTATATTTCCAAGACATTAGATATTTGGTAGGTGGAACCAATAATTTGTTAAATACATGACATACTACAAACGACTCAGTGTAAGGTTGCAGTGGACAGGTACACACAAGACACAAGACCAATCCTCTTCCAGGAGCAGGAAGAAATGGGCACCCTGAGTCTTTCTCCCCGTTTCCTCTGCTGTACCACATTTCTGATTTTTTTCCAGATTTCCCTTTCCAGTCAATACTCAACGAATGGAGGTCAATGGGTAGAAACTTAGCATTTGCTACTAAATGGAGTACCATTGCCCAGTAGTTTTCCAAATGTCCACAACCAAGAACACCTCAGAAATCAGTGACACTGTGTGTGCATAAAGATAGTAAGTGAAGAAGGAACCATCCTACATAGAAAAAGAAAAATATCAAGTTTAATTAATAATTAATTATTTTCAGGACAGGGTTTCCTGAATAGCCCGGGCTGTCCTGAAACTTGCTCTGTAGACCAGTTTGGACCTGCACTCACAGATCTGCCTGACTCTGCCTCATTGCTGGGATTAAAGGTGTGCACCATCACTACCCTGGTTGTAAGTACTTAAACTACACAAGATCACTGGCTCAGCCCATCTGTTGATGAGAGTTCCTATGCTCTTGTGTTGGCATATGCTACTTGACTTCTTTTGCACATCGGAGCACCTGCATTCCCCAGAATGATTTTGTACCTGTCACAAAGCATAGATGTTTGCTGTTTAGAGACTTCTGTTCCTCCATTAAGAATTCCTATGTGTTAGGACCAAGAGTGCATTAACTACCAGTGAATGTACAAACCATTCCTGCTGCTGACATCTTAATTAGCTCATTAATTATACTTTAATTATCCATTGTCCATAATCTACAATTGCTGACAACTGAATTTGCAGTCATTGATGTTAATTATGTATTCGTAATCACTCCCAATCACGGTCTAGAGCATTCCAGTACAAATTAGCTGGTGCAACGAGCCAGGGCATTCCAGCCAATTCACCCCATGAACATGAGGCTGGTGCCTGCTGCTTACACGCTCACAGTAATTGTTCCAAGGAGGAATTGACAAGGCAGTCTCCAGCTAAATTTAATATTGATTTCTGTTCATACTCTCTCTAATTATTACAATTTTACACTCAAAGTGTTCCATCAGAGATTTTGATTTTACATATTTTAATCACTTAACGAACAAAATATGAAAACATCTAGAATGTAAAGTAGCTCCTATTTTATGTAGAACTTCAGCCAACCAGAAAATAATTAAGGACTACACTGCCAAATACCCACAGGGCAAGCTTACCCTGCCTTCTTCCCTGTCTGTATAATTGAGAAGGTCCAGGAAATCTTTCCAAAAATATCTATGAAAGTAGCTGTCCGTTACACTTACCTGGCTGTTATTTCTAAGCTAATGAGTAAGCAGTCTAACAAAGGATTTTTTTATTTTCTTGAAAGTTAAATTAAATTATATTTTGGAGGACTTTTAATCACTCAGTTCTTAACATTTGTGCTAACCATAAGAAAAATGAATGCAAAAATGCCTGTATAAAATTATTCAAATTAGCTTTACTGGGTTATTGGCTTAATAAAGATGTTGGTCTGTATTAATTAAACAGCATCTATATAACATTTTAAAATTTTTCACACTTCACAGTTTTATTTATTTCATCTTGAAGCTTAGTTACTTTGCCAAATAAATGTATAATGTACATAATGCAGTATGATAAAAAAGAATATATATATATGTATATATATATATACATATATATATATATATATATATATACATATATATACTGATCCATTATGTTTGTACCTATTTAAGACACATAAATTTTAGAATTTTTTTATTTCTTCATTAATGGTTTTATTTGTTAGAAATTTGAAGCCATTGAACCTCTTAAAAGGCTCCAACTAAGAGAAAAATCTCCCTGGAAGTAGTGATACCTTCAGTGGTTATCCATGAACTATTTAGAAAAAGAGCATACAGCAGGTGAGAGCTGATGAAGATCTTACAGGGTATTAGCAAATGGGACACGCTAAGACTGCTCACACTTGCTGTCCCTGCAGAGGACTGCACTGTCTGTACACAGAGAGGCATGACTTCTGTAGAACATATTTAGCTCTATTACATTCCACACTTATCTTAAACCTTATATTCTTCTGCTGGTATGATTCTATATCTAGAAATATTAGACCAATTCAACAACTATATTCACAATTAAAAACAAAAAGTTCCTCCTGCAGGTCTCCAATATTTACAAAGAACTCAAGAAGTTAGACTCCAGAAAACCAAATAACCCTATCAAA
>CM052702.1:31707482-31718147 GCA_028551405.1 Uromys caudimaculatus | reverse complement strand
TTTTGCTCTCCTGGGTTTTTTGTTGTTCCAAATGAATTTGAGAATTGCTCTTTCTAAGTCTATGAAGAATTGAGTTGGAATTTTGATGGGGATTGCATTGAATTTGTAGATTGCTTTTGGCAGGATGGCCATTTTTACTAAAGATGCTGTACAATTTCAAAAGTCCATAGAAGCACAGTGAGGAACGGTCACGAGTTTAAGTCTGAGTTAAGGAAGCATGCTGATGGACATTCTGAAAGTTATAACAAAGGTGACTTTCCTTTAATGTAATTTATTGGAGGAGAGGGACATGCCACTGTGTATGTGTGAAAGTCACAGGATAACTTGAGAGAGTCAGTTTTCTCTTTCCACTATCCAGATTCAAGAGGTCAAACTAAGATCATTTGGCCTGGTGGCAGGTGGCTTTACCTAACTGAGCCATCTCAAGGGCCCCAAAGGTGACATTTCTAGTAGATAGGGTGGTTTTTGTAAACCATTGGAGAAGTGACTAATTCACAAGCTTTGAAGTGAAGCATCAATGGAGAGAGTCAAGTAAGTTCTAGCTTCCAGCATGGCTAACTTTAAACCATCGCAGAAATCATTCGGGTGATTGTCGGCTCACCTCTCTTACAACATCAGTGATAGCACATTATTAGAAAAAGGAATATTTTGAATGTGGTGTCCAGAGCTATGTACTGTGTTTTGATTTCAATCTATTTTATTGAGGACTGACATGAGAACCAGTCAGCACGTTCAGTGAAATGATTCCACATAAAGGCCATGTTAAGAATAGCTTGCCAAGTTCCTCTGTCATGCGGTGCATATATCCATGGCCTCTCTTGGCAGTTCTATCAGCTTACATTTTTCTGTCCTGATCTCACTTTATCATAGTCCCTCAATCTTATCTTTCTTAATTATATTTTTATAATGGTTCTGTACTTGTTGAAACATAGTAATCTTTAACAAATACAATATGGCCTTATTAGTAGAAGAATGAGTTCATTACATCGAAAATAATGTTTCATTTGGGGAAAAAAAATCTTTGACTTCAAGATCTGCTTGCTGTCTTAGTTTCCTGGATTAGCACTCTGGCAACTGCAAATATTCAATAGGAATCAAAAACTGGTGAGTTACCAACACTCCAGCTCACGGCCTTCCTTAGTGCTGCTACAAGGCCGAAGGTGCCAAGGTACACGACATGGTTAAGGACTATGTACTGCATTTGCCACATAGAATGGGATATGGACAATATGTATACATGTCTATGTGCACACATGTTATCACGTTTTTCCTGAAAAATGAGAAAAAGCAAGAAGAGTCAAGAGAAGAGAAAAGAAAGAAGAGATCTGTAAAAAAAATTTTTTCTCTAGAGCAGAGACAGCCTTAAGAAATGGTCAGTGGAAGATACCCTACCCCTGAAGAGGAGAGTCAGGCACAGATGAGAGGCCAGAGCTGCTCTGGGCATTTGTAAATGAAGAGGGTGGTGAAAGGACCATCTGCACCGCCATTGTTCTGAAGTCACCACCTTAGGAATTGGCAGGGGTGGCAAAGAGATAGGCCAGCAGGGGAAAAAAGGGCCAAACAAAGCCCACTAGACTGCAGTGGCCCCTGAGGGCTGACTCTCAGATTACCCACAATGTATTTGTGTTTGCTGGAGGCACAGCAGGGAACCTTTTTTTTTTTTTTCTTTTTTTCTTTAAGAAAAATTGTGCATTAAGTACAACATTTGGAAGTACTTAATGGTAGAAGAGCAGCCCGAAATGCTTCAGTGTAGGCTGGAACAGTAAAGCACATAGCAGTTAGGGCCACGCTGTCTTATGTGAGCTAGAGACAACTAGGAAGCTATCCTATCTGATCCCCGCATCATCAGCCATATGGACTGTAAAGTGCAGGCTGACTTAGGTTCCCCTACTTCAGACAGTTCATCCTACTCACGCATTGCTCACACCCAGGGAGAATTTCACACATTTACCGGATGGTACTGTCTCTTTTCCACCTTTGCTTTTGCTTCTTTGATGTTTTTTGTACCTCTGATAAACTGAAACATCTATGTGCTTTAGCAACTCTCTTAAATATTTCTTGTTTATAAGTTGGTAAACAGGACTGACTGCTTTGCTCCTTTTCATTTTACACTGCCATAGTCACAGACAGCTCTCCTACATGTCTATAGGATGATTCTGAAAAACTCACCTGAACAGTGTGATCAGAGGTTGCTTGGCTGGAGACTCACAAGGGCGGTCATTACTACTCTTCTCCGACCCCATGCTATTCATTTCAGCTTTTAAGAGGCCTGTGTCTATCACTTGCTGCAGTATATTACCACAGCTTTATAGCCCCGAGTCTCTGGAAGACGAAGGGTGTCTTTAAATGGTCTTCGTGCTCATTTTAAAGAGCAGAACATTTTATGACCAAATTATGTTTAGTTTTAAGAGAGCAGATTTAGTACTTTTAGTTTTGACAGTACGTAAGAAGACTCCACATAGGTTATGAAAATGTCAAAGAATAGCACTGAAACACACTGGTGGGGTTTTCCCAAACATCTGCTCTCTAAGTACTATGTTAGGCATGGTTAGAGTTTAGCTGCTTCTGGCAGCGACCCAGAAATGGCGGAGAGAGCTGCAGAGTGTCCGTGGGAAAGCAGAGGGCTTGTCTTTCATGTCTCCCACTAGGAGAGGTCCTCAGGTTCCAACTCTATTCAGTGTCTTTCAAAGCCACTGGTACCTCTACTTTGAGTACCAAGAGTAAACAAGGGAGCACCCAAAGACAGCTTTCTTCATTAAAAAAAAAAAAAAAGGTTTTTGTGTATTCATATGTTTAACACACTCTGTTATCCTCAGATTGTCTCTGGACACTTGTGTACTTTTGAAGAAAAAGGTCTGGGGATATATATCTGTGTAAAGATTTGCTCAGCATATTATAAGAACTCTGGTTACTATTCCAGAGCCACAAACAACAATAACAACAACAGAACCGATCACATGATGACTATGACCACAGTTATGTGTCAAAACCTTGGCAGCTTACCAGATCAATCACTAAGCCGTCAGAAAAGATACATTTTGGGAAATAGATATTGGAAAGCTTATGAAATTTATAGAAAGACGAGAAAATAAATCCTAAGAAATGGTGTGGAAGCAGAAGGGACATCGCTGTGGGAGTGTCCTGGGGACAGAGGAGAGAGCACTGGACAGTCTACATGGAGGAAAGGCAGGAGAGCTGTTGGCTATAGCTGATTACATAGCCTACACGCTTCCATTCCAGATCTTCTGTGAAACACAGAGATTATTGTTCGCCACATTTAATATGTCTTCTTAACCTAATCTCTTCATATGAATTACATGAGAAGCCAACCCCACTGACTAGGCTAAAAATAGAGATCCTAGCAGACAATAGACACTTATGTCTAGTGCAAGGTCAAGGACAGGCAAGTTGGCTAGGAGTGGATGCATCTTCACTGATGTCAGTGTGAGAGACTTCTAGGCCTATCCTACGGTAGGGAGTCTATTCTAATGCAAGAGGAAAATGGAAAGACCTATTATTTTTAAAGAGCAGGAAGCTGGTCCAAGGCATTCTGTCCATATTCCAATTATGAGAACTCGCTCATGTGACTTTCCATGTTCATAAGGAGCCTGGGAACTTTCGTCTCTAGCTGGGAAGCCACACGCCTGAGGAGAATAGGAGAATAAGTGGAGTCCAGAGAGGATTTTTGAGAGTAGATGAGCATGTGTGTATTGCTATGAGTTCTATCCCTATTAGACAGCTAGATTTGATACATACAAACCTTAGATGCAAAACCAAAACGTTATTTCATAGGTAGAAAAGTACATTTGCCTGATAAAAAACTTAATATGTTATTCCCAAGTTGTACTTGAATAGTTCAGTGCATAGAACAGAATTTCAGCCCAAGCTGTCTATTTGTTAACACATGTCTGGCCCCATTTCAGGGTCACTGTATCCTTTCTGCAGGGTTAGGGACTATCAGCTGCTAAAGGCTGTGATGGCTTAGTGGCTGTGGCTGTACGGGAGGAAATTGCTTGTTTCTCTGTAGAGCTGCCTTGTCAGAGTTCCCACCCTCAATCTCACCAAGGGCCTGCATACAGCCAGTGACAGGGACATTCTCCAGCTCTTCTTAAGCCCACACTCTCTAAGCCCAATTGTCTGTGTCTTCGTCTTCTGCTGTAACCAGACTCTTACCCCCTTTAGCATGAGCTCTGCCCCATTTCCTCCCAGATGTTTCTGAAGAGCCCTGCCTACTAATCTTTTGTGTCCCAATTCTTGTATCAGAGCCAATTTTTAAGGAGGCTCGACTGAGATACATATAAAGGGAGATTTCATGAGAATTTGCTCAATCATAAGTGAACTATTGAGCAATTTTAGTGTGGTCACAGTGATTTTGTAGCAATATTTAGGCATATTTTTAGAACTTTTGTTTTATGTTAGACTACAATTTAAATTTATTTCTTTTTAAGCTTCTCTTTATTTAGTTTATCTATTTGTGTGTGTACACATGTGTTTAATTTATTTAAGTTTAAATTTATTGCTGTTAATTATTTTACATTTATTTGGTGTGCGTGGGTACACATCAGTGTATGTCTGTGTGTAGGAGCAGCGGTCAGAAGGCAATCACTTGTCACTGGTTCTCTGCCTGTACCACAGGGGTCCCTGGATCAAACTCCACCTCTGTACTCTACCCACTGAGCCTTCCTGAAATCTATAGAATATGATTTAAAGTTAGTCTTTGAGGACAAACTGGGAGATTAAATTAAAATTAAATTTAAAATCACAATATAGGAATATTTATCTAATATTCCTAGCATGAGTGCCCAAGGTAACATTTGGCTCCTCCCCGTACTCCATGAAACTATTGTCTATGGGAAACATGCTGTGAAGCTAACACAGAGGAAGGCCTGGTGTTTTATTAAATATGTAGGGAAGGCCACAGAAAATGTTCTGAATGTAACTGAAGGTCAAATGGTCTGGGATTGTCAAAAAAACCAAGATCATGTGGGGCTCGTGCCTCTGTAAGGCACAAGTATTGTACTATTCTAACCAAGTGGTAATGGGAAATTCTTCCCTGAGAGTCATACTAAAGCTCATAAGATTGCCATGAGTCCGTCTTACAGATATAACAGATAAGGCAGTTTTCTTCTTACTACCTTCCTACGTGATGTTAAATATTCCTGTCATGCCTATTTTGGTGAAGGAACATGGATCTTATAGCTCCTTTGTCTGTTCTAGAGCTACCAAGAGAAAATAATCTTTCGGCACTTAAAAAGAATCATGCATCTGTTAAGCAGATGTTCAATATTATTTATTCTCAACCCAGTAAACAGATGCTTATTATATTTAGCTACCATATTATGGCAATCCTGGGAGAAAAACATTCCAAATAATGAATACAAAATGTGACTAAACGTTTGTTAACGCGTAATTAATGTTAAATTTCAGCAGTCTTAGAATGCCATGGAACTGAAAGACATCACAAGTCATCACAGTTGTCCGACGAGTTTAATTCTCAACGGACACATCTGGCTTGTTGCTTGGAATGAGTTCAGGTAGATTGCTGTTTTGTTGTTTTGTATATGAGAAACAGCCCACAAAGAAGAATGATAAACAACAAAAATTTTTAAATGGTTTCTGAAATATTAATCATGTGGTTACAAATTTTCAAACATGTTGACTCCAAATCCGTATCTTACTACAATTCAAATTAAATAAATGGTCACACGATTGCTACTTGCTTGGTCATAAAGATGATTTTTTAAATTTAAGGTTGCAATTGCCTTGTCTTCCATATAGCCCCTGAATGTGTTCAAGTTTTTTTAATTTCTCATGAACGACTTCTGCATACACTTAGCTCTGATCCGGGTGTAAATATCCTCACCATGTGAAAGGGTTCATTCACCTCATCTAGATGGTCTGGGATGAGAGAAGAGTGAGCCACAAAAGCTTTGCCTCTGAGCGTATTGATGGATCTAAAAGTCAATGGCCTTGTGAGAGTGCAGGGCCTGATTCGAGGCTGGAGGTGTCTAGAGGCACACCTCTGAAGGGCAGCCGTCCCTGCTTCCTCTCTCTGTGCCTCTACATTCACTTGGGTGAGAATCTTTGTTCCATCCCACTCTCCTCTACAATACCTCTCCTATTACAAGCCATAACAACAGGGCACAGGAGGCCTGGATTGAAATAACCAGACCTCAAAACAAATCTTTCCTCCTAAATGCTTTTAATTTAATTTATTTTTTTTATTATTGATGTTGTTTGAGACAGTATTTCCTCATGTAGCCTAGGCTGATCTCAAACTTATTATGCCTACTTCAATCTTTCCAAGCACTGAGAGAGAATGTGTCATTAACCTAAATAAGTAATGTTAAAATATTTTTTATTAAGTTCTATTTAGTGTGTGTGTGTGCACACATGCCTGCCTGTGTATATGTGCATGTGCCACAGATGTGCCTGAAGGCAGGTCTCCTAGATGACTCTAGATCTTGTCAGGCCAGTATTAACCATCACAGCATCTGGCTTCTTCATAGACAATGGTTTGCAAGGGACTGCAGCTAGACTCAGGCTACTGTAGACTCAGAGCAGTTAGCAATTTGTCTGGTAGGTGTAAGTCTTAAATTCACCCTGATCTCTATGGACACTTACTATTGATAACTCTCTTCTGATGGACAAAGAGAGCTGTAAGGTATCCCAGTTCCTGATCTTAGAGATTACATAAGTGTGTTTAGTCCTCATGTGTAGGTATTTGGTCTTCAACAGTAATCCCAATTTGATTATTTTCCATCCCTCTGTGTTAAATAGAGGCTATAATATTCTAATTAAGTTCTGACTTTTCTTGTGGCATAATATAAGATGTATAAGAGACACTTCCAAGACTTCTAGGGAGATGATTCTAAAAATAAACCGGAAGCATTGTTTTTATAAAAGAATTAGAAACTGAATAAATTAATTTAAACCACATTACTGAGCGAGGCAGTGGAAGCCCTTGCCTCTGTCATCTGGTACAATTCTTAGACTCCCTGTCTTCTGTCTTACTGTGTGTTCTTGGAAAAAAATCTTCCCATATATTCATTTTATGGGGAATCACATTGAATTTGTCTTATAAATGTACTAAGGAGAATCTAAAATGCATGAGGGTGGGGTGGGTGTCTACTTTTCCTTGCTTACATATGCCTTGCCCCTTGTAGCTGAGAGGACATTCCTGATGACTTACCACTGCTGCATGTTTCAAAGACTGACCTAGGGTAGGGCTTTTCGTCCTTGCTCACAGCACTTGTCTTGGGGCTGGGTTCTAGGGAGGGATGCTTACTGACAAGGACAAGCTGGGGGCAATTTTTGACCTGAACTACTTCCAACTCTGGCTTTTTAAAAATCAACTTCCCTTTCAATACTGAACATTCAGGTAGGAAACTCTTCATTATTTGTCAAGTCATTAGCATTGGTAGTTATTAACATGGCTGGTAAGATTTCATTGCTTTTGCAAGCGACACCTATTAGGAGCAATGGGGCAAAATGGAGAGAAACACATAGGGAAAAAGACAAAAACAGAAACAAAAGCAATGGAATTTCCATTTCTATGAATTCCATGTATACTTCAGGGTGGCCTATATTACAGAGCTCTTGGTTGTCATCCACCCTGACTCATGACTGTGGCTGGGGAGAAAATAGAAATGGAGTAGATAATCCTGAGTCTCCTATCAGACCTAGAAAGACACAGTGTATGGTTTAAAACAAAACCCTTGGTAGTTAAAGCAGAGGGTCTCAAAGAGATTCGCTCAGAAAATGATGGCAAAGACAGTGTGTGTCTCTAGTGGATTGAATTCCAGAGGTGAGTTAGTTGGACCAGTGAGAAAGAGGCTAAGGAGTTGGGATTGAAGGTTCCCACTTTCACTTAAACAACAAAACAAAACAACAACAACAACACACTCAAAAACCAAATCTAATTTAAACAGGATTAATGTGTCAGTAACTGTTCTATTGCTGTGAAGAGACATCATGACCATAGGAACTCTTACAAAGGAAAGAATTTAATTGGGGATTTGCTTATAGTTTCAGAGATTTGGTCCATTATCATCATGGCAGGAACATGGCAGCACGCAGGCAGACATGGTACTGGAGAAGAAATTGAGAGGTAAACCCTGATCTGCAGGTAAAAAGAGAGCAAGACTGGGCCTGGCATTTGTAACTTTAAGGTTCACCTTCAGTGATACACTTCCTCCCAAAAGGCCACGTGTCCCGATCCTTTCCAACAGAGCACTCCCTGGTGACCATTCATTCAAACCTATGAGCCTATGGGGAGAGTATTCTTATTCAAACCTCCACAATTAATATCCTTAATTTCATCCAGGACAAGTAAATTTCTGCATCAGTTTCTCTATACAGATATTTACAGAGAAGAACAAGATAATTTTCAAGTAAAAAATGTAAATGATTTATATAAATGTAAACAGTGGATTAATCTGGCAGCTGTATTTCTTTACTTTATGTTACTCCCCAGTAATCACATAAATAAATCAATATTTATTTAAAACTGTGACTCAATAGCTGAGCAATTAAACGATCTACCTTTACTTCCTATGCTAACGATCTGGCTCTTCAAACCCATTTTTATGTCTCCAATCCTGCCATCCTGCCACTGATCTGACTCTCCCTCTCCTCTTCCCTCCTCCCTCTGGCTGGTGAACAGGTGAACAGCCTGTTGTATTCTCTATGCTGCCTAGACATTGGGTAACCAGCATTATTGACAAGGCAGAGAATAAATGGTAAGAATTGTTTACACAAACTTGAGACAGGAGATTCTTGGTATAAGCATTGCATTGCTGTGTCCTGATTGAAATAAGATAAGAGGGCAGAGAAATAAGAATTTAAATAACACAAAGGTAAACTTTACACAGTGTACAAAAACATTAATCCTACGTAAAATTGTCAATACAGCTAGAATATGTTTATTTAGTTTTGTGTTGGAGTCAGGTGTGGTAGTACACACCCGTAATATCAACACTGAGATTGGAAGAGCACAAATTTGAGTCTATCCCATGCTACAATGAGAATTCCAGGCCAGCTACAATGAAAGATGGTACCTTAAAAATAAGGGAAGGGATAATTAATCTGAATAGACAGGGGACATCAGAACTTATTGGAGCCAGGAAGATGTGTTTTCTTAAAGTAGCATCAAAACCATGGATCACATAAAGTTAAGAGTTGGAGTCTCTTAGATTTAATCAGTCTGCTAAAACCAGTGGTAGTGATTACAGAATGCCTGAAGTCTCTTTCAATTTCTTCCCAAAATGATACAATGTGTGAAATAAATACATAAGCTATTAAAATTGAAGAGCAAACAGGCAGCTAGAATCTAAAGTGCTAACATGCCCCCTTTTAAATGGGAACACATGGCCAACTGGAATATGAACACGCAAAATGAATGGTACCACCAGTGACTGTGAGGGTGGCTGGCTGACAAATCTAGAGCCAGGATGCAAACTGTTTTGCTCCTTGTCTAGCCTGCTTCATCATAGCATCATTCTTGAGCCATTTCTCAGTTCTGTGGGATTCAGCAGAAGCAACAAACAGATAACCTCACAGAACACCTCACCAATTAGACGATGTTCTCTAAGTAAAACTCATGGGTTGACACATGGGGTAGGTGAAGCCAACTGTAGTTACTGTGATATTCCACAGATGGAGCAAAGGACTTGAGCCTACCTTTTCTCACACATAACAATATTTAAATTATTCATGAATGGTGGGAATAAAGATATCATGGTGATATCATAGTAATTACATTGATACTTATGTCTATTCTTTGAATGAAGACATGGATAATATTTACTCTGGATGTTTTTCATAAACAAGAAAGCAATAATATGGCTTCTCATCTTAAATCTGAGAGGTGGAAATACAATTCTCTAAAAGAGGGAAAGGAATTCAAATATTGGGCTAGTTCTCATATGCGTGTTTGTTTTCTGCCTTTTTCTTCTGGAACCTAAGTTTCATGAGATAATTTATACATGTCCAGAATCTAAAATAGTATAGGAATGTTAAAAAATGTTAAATGGATCAATTAGATGACTGAGCCCCTCAACATCTGTTAGAGACTACTGGGTACTCCAGGTATGAGAATCAGAAAAGTGGGTATTGTTGGTACATGCTTGGAAATTATAGTCTAATAGAACAGATATAGGATTGGCATGTGGAGAGAACATTCCTGGGAAGCTGTATTTCAACCACTAAATCTGTCCTATGATGGTTGAAATAAAGTTAAGGAGGCAGTGGGAGAGGAGATGGGGCAGAGGTTGCAGAGAGTATGGACCAGCCTTGAAGCAGAGCAGGGTATGGATTCCCACTCTGGCACGGGTGCTCTCAGCAACCTGCCAGCTCTTTTGCAAGGGAATACAGCAAAGAAGTTGTAATGTCTGGAATCTAGTTGAAAATCTAAGGGCAAAAATCATGGGGGTAATTTTTTTTTATGTTTTTACATTTTATTTTAGTTTTCTCAGAAGGTTAATTCCCTCTTTGGCTAAGAGGCGAAAGGGATGAAAAGGAAAGCCCTCTGTGAAATCTAACCAGATGTTTCCACACTGAATCCACATTATTATTAATAAGGGAGGAAACAGAGTTTCTCCTGCCAAACGTTTTGGTAAGAACTGACCAAGAATTGAGTCTGGTACCCATTAAAACCAGCATTAA
>CM052702.1:31649444-31701621 GCA_028551405.1 Uromys caudimaculatus | reverse complement strand
TTATGTTCTTGCCCTTGCCTTTTGCTGTCTTGTTGACTCTGTTATTAGCTGACCTTACTCTGTCTGGTTGTTGCTTGCCCCTCCTGCAGGTCTCTGTGTCAGAACTCCTTGAAGACCAGCTCTCTCTGAGAGGTGTTTGGGTTTGGAGAGCTGTGGCACTGGGTCTGATCTCGGTCCCTGTGTCTTGCGGGTTCAGGGCAGTTCCTGGTGAGCTGTGGGGCGTGTCTTTGGCCCTCTCCTGGCTTTTCCGAGCTCCTGAGAGGGAAATTTGTCCTGGCGCTAATTTGCTATGGAGCCCTGTGGCCCAAGCTGAGGTTCTCGGCCGCCGCCGGAAGTTGCTGTCCCTCAATCTCTGTGGCCCACGGAAACCGGGCGGAATCAGTGAGCTCTGGGACTCGTTTTGCCCCCGCTCGGGGCTTTTCCGTGTTTCTGGGAGAGAAAATTTTCTCCAGGAGCTGCTTGACTCGTCTTTTTTTTTTTTTTTTTTCTTTTTGGTTTTTTCGAGACAGGGTTTCTCTGTGTAGCCCTGGCTGTCCTGGAACTCACTCTGTAGACCAGGCTGGCCTCGAACTCAGAAATCCGCCTGCCTCTGCCTCCCAAGTGCTGGGATTAAAGGCGTGTGCCACCACCGCCCAGCTACCTCTAGTCTTTTACAGAAACCTCCACATTATTTTTCAAACTGACCACCATAGTTTCCACTCCCATCAACAGTGTATGAGGGTCTCACATTGATGACATCCACAGTATCATCTGTTGTCATTTGTATTCTTTTTATCTTCTCTAATTCTGTATATCTCCTCCTTCCACTCCTCTCAGTCCATCTCCCCACCTCTCCTTTCCCCAAGATCCACTCTTCTTTTGTTTCCCTTCAGAAAAGAGCAGACCTCTCAGGGATATCAACCAAATACATAGCAAGTTACAATACAAATTAGGCACAAACCTTCACATCAGAGCTGGCTGAAGGAGGAAATGGGTCCTAAGAATTGGCAAAAGAGTCAGAGATGCCCCCACTACCACTGTTAGGAGTCCCACAACATATATTCAGGGTCACTAATATATATATGCAGTGGACTTAGGGTGGACCCATGCAGGCTCAATGATTGCTGCTTCTGTCTATATGAGCTCTTATGAACACTGGTTAGTTGATTCTGAGGAGTATATTCTCATGGTGTCTGCTACCTCTCTGGCTCCTACAGTCCCTCCTCCCCCTCTTCAGTGGGGTTTCCCAAGTTCTGTCTAATGCTTAGATGTCAGTCTCTGCATCTGTTACATAAGCTGCTGGGTGAAGCCTCTCTGATTACAATTGGGCTAGGCACCAATCTATGAATATAGCAGAATATCCTTGGGAATAGTTTCATTGACTTTTTTTGACTATGAAATGTAGGTCATGGATTCCCTCTCCTGATATGGGCTTCAAGCTGAACCAGTCACTGGTTGGCCACTCTCATAAGTTCTGCACCACCATTACCCTAGTACACCTTGCAGACAAGACAAATTGTAGGTCAAAGGTTTTATGACTAGGTTAGTATCCCATTTGTGTCCCACCACTGGAAGTCTTACCTGGTTACAGAAGATGGCCAGTTCAGGCTCCATATCCCACATTACTAGGAGTCTTCACTAGAGTCAACATCATAGATTCCAGAGAGTTTCCATAGTTCTAGGTTTCCCTTTTCCGGGGAGATCCATGAATCCCTCTTGAGCTCTCTTTGTTACACTTAGCCTTTCTTGGTCTATGGATTATAACATAAGTATCCTTTATTTAGCAGCTAATATCCACTTGTAAGTGAGTATATACTAGGTTTGTCTTTCTGCATCTGAATTACCTCACTCAGGATAATTTTTCCTAGTTTCATCCATTTGCCTGCAAATTTCATGCTGTTATTTTTATGCAGGTTTCATGATGTCATATGACATTGCATAAATGGATTACACTTTTTCCAATTTCTGGCTATCATGAGTAAAGCTCCTATGAACAGAGTGGAGCATGAGAAGGTTTTCATCTAGCATCTTCTTCAATTTCTACAGTATCTTAGAGTTTTCATTGTAGATATTATTTATCTTTTGTGTTAAGTTTATTCTGAGATACCTTATTTTCTGTAGCTATTAAGAATGACATGCTTCCTGATTTATCTTTCAACATGTGGATGACACATAGGATGCCGACGTCTTTGTGTTTGCATTCTGCCACAATGTTGAAAGCATTTATTGGCTCTGAGAGTATTTATAATTTATTATGTATAGCATAGAAGATGTGACAGAATGCATGACAACGACTGTAAATAGAGATAGTATGACTTTTTGTTCTATTTGTATTCCTTTGTTTCCTTCTCTTGCTGTAGATAAGACATCAAGCACTATATTGGATAGGAGTGGAGTGGGGGCAGCTGACACTTTTGTCCTATCCTAGTCTCAGTAGAAATGTTTAGTCTCTCTCCATTTAGCATGATATTAGCTATAGACTTGTTGTGTATAGCCTTTACTATGTTAAGGTAGGTTCCATCCATCCCTTCATTCTCCATAACTATTATCATGAGAGAGTATTGAATGTTATGAAATGTCTTTTTTGCACCTACTAAAATGATTATATAATTTCATTTTTAGGCTGTTTATGGGATGATTTATTTATAGATTTATATATGTAGACCTATTCTTGTATCACTGGAACAAAACTAACTAGATTGTAGTGATTGGTGTTTTTGGTCTAATCTTGAATTTGGTTTACAAGTATTTGATGGAGATATTTTTGCATCTATTTTTATCAAGGAGATCTGTCTGTAATTTTATATTGTGTCTATCTAGTTTGGGTATCAGGGTAATAAACAGTGGCTTCATAAAACTGTTTGGACATTCCTTTCCATTTTATGGAATCACTTTACAAGTGTTGGTGTTACTTTTTCCTTGAAATTTTGGTTGAACTCTTCAGTGAATTGATTTAGTTCTTGGCACATTTTAGTTCGGAAAATCTGATTACTGATTATATGTCTGTTTAGGTTATTTATTTGTTTGGTTTAATTTTGGTAGGCTATAAGTATGTGTCTAGAAATTCATCCATCTTATTTAGATTTTCTAGTAAATATGGGTTTTTATAGTATGCCATAATAATTTTCTAAATTTCATTGGTATGTGTTTTACCTTTTTATCACTTATCTTATAAATTTGGTTCTTATCTCTTTTTCCAGATTAATTTGGCCAAAGGTTTGACATTCTTGCTTAATCTTTTCAAAGAATCAACTCTTAGTTTCATTCATCTTTTCTATGTTTTTGTTTTTATTTCATTGACTTCTGCCCAGATTTTAATTATTTATTCCCATAGTAGTTACCCTAAACTTATTTTAGTTATGTTTTTCAAATATTTCAAATGCACCTTAAGGTGTATAATTTAAGTATTGTTTGAATTCCCTCTTATTTTTAAATTTAAGAGCATAGTACTATAAATTTTCCTATGAGGATTGACTTTGTTATGTTTCATAGGTTTGGGTATGTTGTATTTTTATCTAGTAAGCTTATTTCTAGGAATTTATGTTGACAAAAATACATATGCAGTTTGGGCTATCTATCACAGTATTACATACAATGGTGAACTGTGAGAATTCTAGGAATTTTTTGAAGTCCTGTATGATTTATTCAGTGGCTCAGTCATCATTCAATAATGTGTTGCTTACTCTCTGTGGGTTTGTGTACTTTCTGAATATTTCCTGCTCTTGATAGCTAATTTTTTTTTCTGTTTTGCTTAGAAAGATTGTTTGTTCCAATTTCTCCTTATTTGCTAATCATTTTTTGTGTACTAATATGTGAACTATTTCAGAGAAAGTAGCATACACTCCTGAGAAGGCTATTTAGTCTTTAGAATAATCTGCAGATATCAGAATTTATTTTCTGTCTGATTTGTTAGTGATAATACAGTACTGAAGACACCCACTTTTACTTTGTTGCAGTTAATCTGTGAATTTACATACAGTACTTTTCTTTTATGAAATGGAGTGAGTCTGTGCTTGTTGTGTATGTTTAGAATTATAATACCCTCTTAATTGATAAATGGGTATCAATTAACTTTTATCACTTAAGACTAACTTTTGTTTGAACTAATTTTTTCAAATATAAATATAAGTATAAATAAAGATACCTGGTTGTTTCCTAATTTCATTTGCTTGCAAGGCATTTCCCCATCCATTCACTCTAAGATATTATTTACCTTTAATGGTGAGATGTGTTTCTTTCTTTCTTTCTTTTTTTTAATAAAATTTAATTGTTAGAAAATTTTAGAGAAATGTTCCATATAACAGTACCAATGAATACAGTACTTCTAGTGAACAGTTTACCAACAAGTACCAAAGTATAAATTGTGCATAAAATTTTATCTAGTAAGCTTATTTCTAGGAATTTATGTTGACAGAAATATATATGAAATTTGGGCTATCTATCACAGTACTATATACAATGGTGAATTATGAGAAACATGTCAAAATTAAGTACAGAATTTATAAATTATGAAATTACTTGTAGTCATTTCTATAATAGTTAAAGTGTTATTTTTTTAGACTAAAACTTTAGAAGTCAATGATACCATCATCTTATACTTTTGCATTATAAATATGATGGAAATAAATTAAATCACTTTGTAAAAACATTATGCAATTGGAAATTATTTCTGACAGACCAACTCTTACAGTTTTATAGGCCATTCATTTTTCTTCTTTGAAATGACAAAGGAAAGCTGATTTCAGTCAACATAGCACACAACCTAATCTCATAAATCACAAGTTTAATGTTACTTGATTTCAGTAGACTTTGAAAACCTTACTACTATTACACTCAACTAGAAATAAGTTGACAACTCCTGACTAAATTCAGAGAAAATAAATACTAGTCTTCTAAAGTATACACGACTCACCTCCCTAATGTGAACACAAAATTCAAATACCTCCAATTTTCTCCCTGGAAGATATGTTAGCTTCACTCTGAGAAAAGAGCAACATTCCTTTGCATTTCCCAAGGCCGTTACATTGAGATTCATCAGATACCTATAACGCTTGCTGAAGTTACCCCTTAAATATTTCTAGTTCTGTAGTGACTATTTCTGTAAAGAATGAAGTGTAGGATTTTTTTTCAGGACATTTAAGTTTTTTTTTTAATAGTTAAACCACAGATGTAGAAAATAAAAGAATTCAAAGTATTAGCAACAAATAAAATTATACCAGTGGACTTTGGTAAAATTCTATAAAATTATATCATTTCAATTATAATCACTGTTTAAGAATGCTTTAGAAAACAATCCCTTGAGTCCTATCTATACTTCTGAATGTGTCACCTACCTGAACTGTGCCATATTTGTGTATTTTAAATATATATTATTATGCCTGTGATTTTTAGAGCATAGATGGTCAGAATTGAGAGTTCATCTTGGTAGATTTTTCCTTTGACAAGTATAAAGTGTCCTTCCTTATCTTTTTTTGATAACTTTTGGTTGAAAGTTGATTTTACTCGGTAATAGAATGGCTACTCCATCTTGTTTCTAGGGACCATTTGCTTGGAAAATTGTTTTCCAACCTTTTACTCTGAGGTAGTGTCTGTCTTTGTCACTGAAGTGCATTTCCTGTATGTAGCAAAATGCTGAGTCCTGTTTACATATCCAGCCTATTAGTCTATGTCTTTTTATTGGGGGAATTAAGTCCACTGATGTTAAGAGATATTAAGGAAAAGTGATTGTTGCTTCCTGTTATTTTTGGTGTAATTTTTATGTTTGTGTGGCTATCTTCTCTTTGGTTTGTTGAAAGATTACTTTCTTGCTTTTTCTAGGGTGTAGTTTCACTCCTTTGTTGGTGTTTTCCATCTATTATTCTTTGTAGGGTTGGATTTGTGGAAAGATAATGTGTAAATTTGGTTTTGTCATGGAATATCTTGTTTTCTCCTTCTATGGTAATTGAGAGTTTTGCTGAGTATAGTAGCCTGGGCTGGCATTTGTGTTCTCTTAGGGTTTGTATGACATCTGCCCAGAATCTTCTAGCTTTCATAGTCTCTGGTGAGAAGTCTGATGTAATTCTGGTAGGTCTGACTTTATATGTTACTTGACTTTTTTCCCTTACAGCTTTTAATATTCTTTCTTTGTCTAGTGCATTTGGTGTTTTGATTATTATGTGACGAAAAGAATTTCTTTTCTGGTCCATTCTATTTGGAGTTCTGTAGGCTTCTTGTATGTTTATGGGCATCTCTTTCTTTAGTTTAGGTAAGTTTTCTATAATTTTGTTGATATTTACTGGCCCATTAATTTGGAAATCTTTGATCTCTTCTATACCTATTATCCTTAGATTTGGTCTTCTCATTTTGTCCTGGATTTCCTGGATATTTTGGTTTAGGAGCTTTTTGCTTTTTGCATTTTCTTTGACTGTTGTGTCAATGTTTTCTATGGTATCTTCTGCTTGTGAGATTCTCTTTTCTATCTCTTGTATCCTGTTGGTGATGCTTGCATCTCTTAATTCCTGATCTTTTTCCTAGGTTTTCTAACTCCTGAGTTGTCTCCCTTTGTGATTTCTTTATTGTTTCTATTTACATTTTTAGATCCTGGATGGTTTTGTTCATTTCCTTCACCTGTTTGATTATGTTTTCCTGTAATTCTTTAAGGGATTTTTGTGCTTCCTCTTTAAGGACTTCTACCTGTTTACTTGTGTTCTCCTGTATTTCTTTAAGGGAGTTATTTATTTCCTTCTTAAAGTCCTCTATCATCATCATAAGAAGTGATTTTAAATCTGATTCTTGCTTTTCCAGTGTATCCAGGCCTTGCTATGGTGGGAGAATTGGGTTCTGTTGATGCCAAGTAACCTTGGTTTCTGTTGCATATGTTCTTATGCTTGCCTCCTGCCATCTGGTTATCTCTAGTGCTCCCTATATCTGACTGAATCCTTTTCTTCCTGTGATCCTGGTTGTGTCAGAACTCCTCAGAGACCAGCTGTCTCTGTGATCCTGGGATCCTGGGATTCTGGGATCCTGTGATCCTGAGATCCTGAGTATGTCAGAGATCCTGGGAGTCAGGCTACCTCTGGGACCCTGAGATCTTGGTATGACAAAGCTTCTGGGATTCTGGGATCCTGGGATCCTGTGATTCTGTGATCCCGGGTATGTTAGAGCTTCCTCTGGGTGCTGTGAGACTGGCTGAGGGGTTCGTGCCCAAGGTCTGCTAGGGGCACCTCTGATCCTATGATCCTGGGCATGTTAGAATGCCTTGGAAAAGAGCTTCCTCTGGGTGTTGTGGGACTGGCTGAGGAGTTCGTGCCCAAAACCTGTTCAGGGCACAGACCCAGGCTGGAAGGAACCTGTGCACTGGTCGGGCGGGGTTTCTGGGTCCCTGGATCTCACTGGTCCCAGTTATTCCTGGTACTGGGACAGATGTTGTATCCTCCTCACCTCTGATCTTATGATCCTGGGTGTGTTAGAGAGCCTGGGGGTGGAGCTGCCTCTGGGTGTTGTGGGCAAGATGTGTTTCTTGAAGGCAGCAAAAGGATGGACTTTGTTTTCTAAACTAATCTACTAGTTTGTGTCTTTCTTATTAGGAAATAGAGAATGTTAATGTTCAGAGTTATTGTTTAAATATGTATATATTCTCAATTTGCTGCTTTTTGGTGTCTTTTATCTTTATGTATTTTTTCTTTTAGTTTTGAGTGTGTGTGTGTGTGTGTGTGTGTGTGTGTGTGTGTCTGTGCTTTATGTGGATTTGAGCAATTATGAGTGTAGATGTCTGTGGAATACAAGAGAGAGTGTTTGATTCCTTAGAATAGGGCTACATGTGGCTGTGAGCTTCTCAATGTGGGTGTTCAGAACCAAACTCAGGTCCTGTGCAAGAGTAGTAAATACCTTTAGACATGGAGCCATCTCTACACTCCCTGTGGTGTTTTATAAGATCTCTTTTGATTACTTAGCCTGTTTTTCCCCCTCTGTCTTCATGCGAGTTTATATTCATCTCTTTTCTGCAATGGACTCCTTCCAGTATTCACAGTAGAGCTAACTATACATATATTGCTTTAGTCTGTTTTGGTTGCACTGATTTTTAAAACTACTCTTTAAATTATAATAGGTAGTTGTGCCTATTATAATATTCCATGTTGGCCATTCTGAACTTGCAGTATGTTTTTTCAAGATCTCTAGCTTTAAACATTTTAAATGAATAATCAACTAGTCTTTTTTTTTTTTTTTTAAAACATTTATTGGTTATTTTATGTATTTAAATTTCAAATTTTATCTCCTTCCTAGTTTCCCTTCCAAAAACCCCCTATCCCACTCACCTTCCCCCTGTTTCTATGAGGTGCTCCCCCACCCACCTACCCACTCCCACCTCACCGCCTTAGCATTTCCATATGCTGGGGCATCGAGCCTTCACAGAACCAAGGGCCTCCCTGCCATTGATACCAGATAAGGCCATCCTCTGCTACATATGTAGCTGGAGCCATGGGTCCCTCTGTGTGTATTCTTTGTTTGGTGATTTAGTCCCTGGGAGCTCTGTGGGGGTTGGTTGGTTGATATTGTTGTTCTTCCTATGGGGTTGCAAACCCCTTTAGCTCCTTCAGTCCTTCCCCTAACTCTTCCCTTGGGACCCTGTGCTCAGTCCGATGGTTGGCTGCAAGCATCCTCATCTTTATAGGTCAGGCTCTGGCAGAGCCTCTCAGGAGACATCCATATCAGGCTCCTGTCAGCAAGCACTTCTTGGCATCTGCAATAGTGACTAAGTTTGATGTCTGCATATGGGCTGGATCCCCAGGTGGGGCAGTCTCTGGATGGCCTTTCCTTCAGTCTCTGCTCCACTCTTTATCCCTGTATTTCCTTTAGACAGGAGCAATTCTGGGATAAAAATTTGAGAAGGGTGGGTGGCTCCATCTCTCAACCAGGGGCCATGCCTAACCTCTGGATATGTTCTCTCCAGGTTCGCTCTCCCCTTTGTTGGGTATTTCAGCTAATGTCATCCCCACTGGGTTCTGGGAGCCTCTTGCTTTCCTGGTGTCTGGGACTTTCTGTTGGCTCTCCCCAGGTCCCCATCCCCCATTGCTACACACTTCTGTTCAATTTCCTGTCCTTCTGTATATCTCTTCTGTCTCCTTCCACACCTGATCCTGTCCCCCTTTTACCTCTCCTCCTCCTCACTTCCTCCCATGTCGCTTCCACCCTCTACCTCCTGTGATTATTTTGTTCCCCCTTCTAAGTAGAACTGAAACTAACATCAGCTATTCTTATAGGCCTGCCTTTATACATAATATGGCAGTTTTAATTTTTGCAGTTTACAATATTCTTGGATGTTCTTAGTGTTTTACCTATAATTTATATCATGGAGTGTTTCATTTCTCATCTTTTATTTTAAAATAAAATATTATGTATTTTTATGTGTATGGGTGTTTTGCCTACATTTATGTCTGTGTATCACACATGTACAGTCGGTGGAAGACAGAAAAGAGTGTCAGGTCCTCTAGGACTGGGATTGGCAGATGGCTCTGAGTTGTTGTGTAATTGCTGGGAACCGACCTGGCTCCTCTGGAGGAACAGCCGGTGACTTTAGCTGCTGAGCCATCTCCAGCCTCCTTGGTCATTTACAACTGGGGCTTTGTAAGCCTCGTATTGTGATGATCAGTCCTCTTTTTAAATTTTGGGGATTGTCTTGCAGGATTTTTATTGAACATATTTTCTATGGCCTTTCTCATGATAATATTTTTTCCTTTATGCTCATAATGCATTGGTTTGGGCTTTCAGGTGCCCCAAAACTCTCTCCTATGTTCTGTTTCTTTATTTTTATATAATATTCTGCTAATTCTTTAATCATCCTTCAAATTTAGTATTGACTTCTCCCTCCTCTCCTGAGCAGCCCAATACTCTGTGTCCACAGATCCATTCTGTGGAGGCTATTGAGCTTTTTACTCAACTTAATGGGTTTTTCATGTGCAGTATTATTTCAGTTTGGATTTTGAAAATGCATCTCACTTCACTGAATTCTGTTTGTATAGGCTGTATTTACTTCCTTATTTTATTTGACTTCTTTTGTCATCTTGGAATACATCAACTGTTCGTTGAGTTGTTTGAATATGTCTATAAAGATTCATTTGAATTTTCTCTCTGGAGTGTTTAAGTCATACTCATTGGTACCAATATTGTGGGATTGGTATTTTTGGTGGGAACGTGTGTGTGTATGTGTGTGTGTGTGTATTATATTTGTGTGTATATACATATGTGTGTGTTCGTGCATGCATGTATGAATGTGCTGTTTCTATCATGGAATTTGTGCATCTGGAGAGAGTTTATTGCTTAAGTTTTTCTTTCTTTCTTTCTTTTTTTTTTTTAAAGATTTATTTAATGTATGTGGGTATACCTTTGCTGTCTTCAGACACACTAGAAGATGGCATAGGATGTCCATTACAGATGGTTGTGAGCCACCATGTGGTTGTTGGAAATTGAACTCAAGACCTCTGGAAGAGCAGTCAGTGCTCTTAACCGCTGATCCCTCTCTCCAGTCCAAGTCTTTCTTTTTAAAACATAAATTCCTTCTCTCAGTGGCAGCATTTGCAGTGTTCAGGTGAGGAATAAGTCATAGTAAGGCTGGCCACTTCGGTGGCACTGACACTTAGGGTCACAGGCTTTAACCTTAATCTTCATTGTAGGGACAGCTACAGGCTACAGTAACAGTCACCATCCAATGGCCAACACAACTCCAGCAAGTTCCCACCTTTGTGGTCATCTGATACAGCACCCTGCCTTATGTCAGCTCTAGTCCCCTCTCTGTTTCTGGAGCCTGATCTAGATGTTGGCTTCCATGAGCCTCAATCAACTCCATCTCTGTCCTATGTCCACAACCTCTGTGATGTGTTGTGGAACTCTGCACATCTGATGCCTTACCTTCAGTCAGCTTCAGCCTCCACCCACAGCCCCCACCTCTGCAGGTTTTATAGCACATTGTAAGAATCTATACTTGGGTACCCTACCCTGCTTCTGCAGCCTCTGTTATGTGCTCATGCTATATAAATTCTGCAGCTCACATATTTCTATGGTTATTAAAACCATTCATAAATTCACTTGAGTGGCCCACAAAAACCAGTGTGGGAATGGTTAGGTACCTGTATGAAGCTGCTGGGAGGTGGTGGAATCAGTAAGAGTTGAGTTCTGGTATGAGGTCTATAGGTCGTTGGTGGTACGCATCGAAGGGGATTTGGTGCTTGGGTCCCATCCTTTTCATCTCTCCTGACTCTTGGTCAAGAAATGAGTTTCTTCTCTTTTCAGTACTATGTACTCCTACCATGGTGCATGCGTTGCCTCACCACAGGCCCAAGGCAACATGATCCAACCATGAAGCAGAGACTTCAAAATGTGAATAGTTTTTCTCTCTGGAAACTATTTCAGTATTCAATATGGCGACAGAAAACCAATCAACATATGTGATTGGCAGTCTGAAGTGGGGCTTTTGCTCTGACTGTACTCATGATGAGGATTAAATTTTGGATTTGGTTTATGGGAGCAGTTTGGAAATTTTGTTCCAGTGTGCCACAGAAAGCTAGATTTCTGTCAGTGGAGATTAATGATTCTACTGGGGCCTCAGGAGACCAAATCAATGATGGAAACAGGGATATTGAGGGCTACATTAATGAGGCTTCAGATAGAAATGAGACTCCATTAGAGGCCTGCCTTTCACAGCATTCCAAATCATTTGGCTCCATTTTCACATGCTTCTAGATGTTTTGGTCAGTTTAGTGGTGTTTACTAGTAGAAGAGATGACAAAGTGACATGCATACATGACTACCCTGATTGCCTATAGTCTAAGTGGCAAACAGTGGGCAGAACAGAAATAGCAGAAAAACTTGCAGTTTGGTCAGCAAAAGCAGAATATTCGATTTTAGACATGGAAGGTACTTTGCACTGAAGTAGATGGGAAGCTGCCTAAAGACAGCTCAGGGGTCTTCATAGCCATTAAACCTTTGCAGTCATATCTGTGGATAAATGAACATTTTGTTTTATTGGAGAAAACAAAAACATGTTTTCAGCTCTGCAATATCCAGGTATCATTGCTCTACAGAGATTATTTCCTTATTCAGGTGTCAAAGCACTTTGAGACAGTGGCAAATATGGTTTGGACCTAGAGACAGAAAGCAGTAGAGTCATGATTAAACTTTAATTTTAATCCTGTGTGATCCAGGTTACACTGCTAACTCTTCATTATTTTTAATTGACATGTAATAATTGTATGTAGTTATAAGGTTGATGTACAAAGATCCTTGTGAAGGGAATATTAAACATCTCACTACTTGCTGTTTTGGAATATACCATGAAATGGAATTAGAATATAACAAATAGCTTTACCTTATTGTGTTTTTCACTGTAAAGAGAGGTCTGTTTTCCAAGCCTATGGACCCCATGGAAGCACTGTGGGGCAAACAGATGCCTCTCTGCCCTCTTTATCATATCATCTTACTTTTACACACCTGTTAAATTAAATTAATTTTAATACTTTCATTCACAACTAGCCAATTAATTAATGGAGTTGATTATCAGCTACAAGTGGATACAGACTGTTTTCTCCCTGTCTTAGTTATTGTTCTAGTGCTGTGATGAAACAGCATGAGCAAAGCATCTTACAAGGCATTTTAATTTTGGACTTGCCTACAGTTTCAGAGGGTTAGTTCATAACCATCATGGTGTCGAGTGTGGCGGCAGGCAGGCATGGTGCTGGAGAAGTAGCGGTAAGTTCATATCTGATTTGCAAATTTCAAGAAGCGATAGAGAAGTGTGTGTGTGTGTGTGTGTGTGTGTGTGTGTGTGTGTGTGTATGTTTGTGTGTGTGTGTGTGTGTGTGTGTGTGTGTGTGTGTGTATGTAGATAGACTGGACATGTGTGGAGTTTTGAAACTTCACAGCCCACCCCCAGTGATGTACCTCTTCCAGCAATGCCACATCTCTTAGTCTCACAAGATTTTAGTCTGGATTGATGAACAAGAGTCACTATGGAGAGATACGTGATTTTAGTTTTGCTCCTTTCCCACCTCCTTGTTTACATAAACAACTTGTTCTCTCTTACTACTTAATCTTTATTGCTTCCCAAACCATGCATCCTAATTTTTTCAATTCAATAATTTTAGTCTTGCTCTTAAATAGAATCTATGGTCTTTTAATTAGTGTCTTCTCAGATATGAAAAAGAGAAAAGAAAACAAAACCCAATGACATGTATTACTTTGTGCTTCCAGAAGCTTCTTAATGGTGTTCATGGGAAGTGTCAGTCTGCTAATGCTTCTGAAAATAGGTCATCTATTTTCATCATATACTGCAGACAGGAAATGATTTTTCCTCACTGTTAAATGTGGCTCCTGTCAATAGAGTATGTGGAGAGTAATGATGTTTCAGGGAAGCATTGATCCCATAGAGAGAATACCATGGCCAGGGGAAGAAGGTGCGGAACACTCAGCCAACAGAGAAATTCACAGATCATGGCTGGGCACATAATAGGCTCCTAATATTTTTATGTAAAGGAATAAGTACATTCCATGTTATAAATAGATGCAACCAAAAATGAATGTGTGGTACTGAAAGGAAAGAATCTCTGTGGAGAACACAAATTATGTATGACTTTTGGCAAATTGATCCATCAGGACCCTTTGTGGCTAGTACTAAAGGCCTGAAAGAAATGTGGATGTCCATCATTGTGTGAGCAAGAGAAAAATGATGACCAAGCGAAGCATCCAGATTTCATATAACAAGCTAAACTCTAAGAAAGAACGGGAGAATTTCATTGCCAGTTCTTTGGTGAGAGAAAATAATAGAACCTACTGACTACTCTATGATTTTCCCTCCTCCCCAAGGCATTAGTCACACATAAATGCCGCATGCAGTATTTCTTTCAATCATTTGTTAACTGTACACTTAACAAATACTTTTGAGTTACTTATATGTACTTGGCCCTCTTTTAGGAAGTAACAATACAACAAATTGACAAAGTTCAAGCCCTGTGGCATGACAGAGAATGTTCATAAATATATATCTGGCGTTATGGATATAATGCATCGGGGTTTACACACTGAAAAAGTCCAGCAGAGTAAGAAGCAGGGGAAGGCTATACAAGCATGTGCCCACATTCTGCAGAGAAGATATATTGCTAGGTGACACCTAAAATAACGTCTAAAGGTGGTCAGGGAGTGAATCATACAGATATCTCGTGGGAGAAGTTCTCACAGAAAGAGTTACAAAGGAAAATGCCTGAAGGCAGATTGCTCATGCCAGGGAAATGTGGCCAGGACATGGCGAGTGGGAAAGAGAAGAGGTAAATGTGAATCCCCAGGTGCCATACCAACATGTCTTATGGAGGGCAAATATCCCTTTGAGTAAAGGTGTGAACTTCGATTTCTCTGAATGAGAAGGGAAGTCATTGTGCATTAGGTGGTTCTGAGCACAGGAAACATATGGTCTGTGCATCAAAAAAAATTGCAGGTAAATCAATGTAGAGGGCACCATTGCAGACAAGGAAAAAGAGCAAGGTACCGCAATAGCCAGGCACCAGATGGGCGTGGTTACTTCAGGATGTTTACAGTAGAGGTAGCTACATGGATGAAGCGTGGGTGGTTTTGGAAGGTAGATGTTGCATGTTGATGATGATTGGATATAAATCTTGAGGAGACTGTGTACAGTCATTATCACTGCAAATAATTTGACTTCTCTTGCTAAAATAGAGGAGTCCTAGTAATCATGCTAGTGTGGGTTGTGTAGACCATTATAAATAGGAGTTGGGTTTGAAGACGTGAATTTGATCATATTGGTGTTAGTTAAAGATGTTTTCATGATGAAAGACAGACACACATATTTAAGAAGCTACATGGCTCCAACCATGCAATTCCAAGAGATATATGCTGAAGAAATCCACCATTCTATACTGGAAGACAGAAGCCGATGAAGAATATTCTTCACAGCCATTGGATAGCAGCAGCACATATTTCATATAAGGAACCCCAAATCATGTGACAATAGACTTCTCATCTGAAGACACAAAGGTCAAAAGAATTGAATAGAACTGTCATCCATGAACCATTTTCAATGAAAGTATACCGCAAGAGTTCAAAGATAAACTAAAGATGCTCAGACGAGTGAGCACGGTGCAAGCACGCCCACTCTTGCAGATGGACTAAAGAAATTTCTTCAAATAGAAAGAAGATGTAAGAAAAAATCTTGGCATCTCAGGCAGAAAAAAAAAAAAAAGACGAAAGTGGAGAAGCAGAAGTATACAGAGCCTGTTCTTTCTCTCAGACACATAATAAATCATAACTTATGAACAAAACAGTCTAGCATATTGTGATGATTGGGACAATGAAGCTTGCTGAACAGATAAAAATTCCTAAACAGCAATGATAAAATATTGATATCAGTAGAGTAGTGTTTCACAAAGACAAACACAGATAACACTCTGGGAATGAGAACAGAGGAAAAAAATAAGAGAAGATATACAACTGCATATACCAATACGAACATAACTGGCTTTTGGTCAGTATATTTAACAGAGTAAATTAAAATGCCCAACCTCCCACAAATAAAAATCATGACCCAAAATAAAAAGCTATTTATAGGAGCTCATTTAAAGTTGGATATCATAAGTAGATTCAATTTATGAGGATGGAAGAAGATATATCCTGCAGATATGAAAATAAAGTGAGAGTGTCAATACTAACATCAGACAACAGATTTCAGAAGGACAATTACTGGAGGCAGAGGAACATGACATTATTGTAAAATGATCAACACCCCAGCTAGGCACAATGAGATCAAATGTATATAAGAAAGCCTCAAAGTGCATGAAGAAAAGAAGCAGCAGTCAAGTCCATGCCATAGATGAGGCCTCTGACAACTCCATAGAGACTGATAGACCTATTAATTGGAGAACCATCTGAAATATGAAAAACTGGAGCAACACAATCAACAGCATGCCTCTGGTTGACATCTTACATCAGTTCCCCCAACAACAGCAAAATATATTCCTTTTCCAGATCTCCATGGATTTGTTGGTCAGCATCTTAACTACAATGTAGACACACAAACCTGCACGAATGAAAAAGTAACTACTTCATACATGCCAGTGAGCACCAGTAAAACTGAACAACTAAAAGCAAGAAGCATGGTTACAACCCCAGTGTGTCAGCGCTGATCCTGACAGTGTGCTGCAGTGTTGTGTAGAGCAAGCATTTGTAGAAGGTGGGCAACGTTCTTTTCTTCCCCTCTCCCTCCTCCCCCTCTTCCCTTCCTCTCCTTTTTGCCAGAATTTCGGGTGAGACCACAGCACCCTGCTTTCTTGTATCCTATTTTTATGACATATGAATTTACAAAATTACTATAGCAACTAAGTAAATGTAAGAGTATGACTCTGAAATGTGGGACCATTTTACTAGGGAATGTTTAATAACTCTGTACATCGTAGCCGACCAACCCCATGCCAGTGTCTAGATGATTTGAAAGTTACTCATCTTTAAGAGAAACCTGAGGCAAGGAAGATGGTGTTTTAGTCAGGATTTCTATTGCTGTGATAAAATACCATGACCAAAAGCAACTTGGGCTGGAAAGTTTATTTCAACTTACACTTCCATAACACAGTCCATTGCTGAGGAAAGTTGTGACAGGAACCCAGACACAGGAGCTGATGCGGAGGCCATAGAGGAATACTGTTTATTGGTGTTCTTATAGCACCCAGAACCACTATCCCAGGGAATGGGACATGATCTGAAGTGAGCTGGGACCTCCTATGTCAATAATCAATCAACAAACAACAAACAAACAAACAACAACACTATAGGCTTGTCCACAGGCCAATTTGGTAGAAGAATTTTCTTAATTGAGGTTCCTGCTTCCAAAACCACACTTTCTTTTGTCAACTGAAAATTAGTCAGCACAGATGGCTTAGTGAAGGTGCTTGTCAAGTTTTAATTCCTGGGACCCACAGACTGGGAGGATGGAACTGACTTTGGAGGGAGTGTTGTATGTTGATGTTTGCACATGTGCTGATGTCATGTGCTGTGATATATGCACACCTACACACATGCACACACACATGCACACACACACACACAAACATGTGCACACACACACACATTTTTTAAGTACAATTTTTAGGGAATAAGGGAGACAGTTCAACAGGTAGCATGCTTGCTGTACATGCATAGGGTCTGGAGTTCACATTCCCAGAACCCCAGTGAAAGTGTGACAGCTGTGACAGCCTGTTGTCACAGTTTATAGGAGGAAGAAACAGGAAGTCCACAGAGCAAGTTAGACTAGCTGGAATGGCAAGCTCTGGATTCACAGAGACTCCACCTCAATATGTAAGGTGGGACAAGATTGAGGAAGACACCTGATGTCAACTTTGAGCCACTACATGTACACAGCTGAGTCTATCAGGTGATCAACATACTTGCATGCATGTCCACCACACACACACACACACACACACACACACACACACACACACACACACACACACACAAACTGAGCATCTTCATCCTTATATTGTAATTATATAAACTTTAGCTTTTTAATCTGAACATTTTCCCTTCTTTCCCTTTTAATGGAAGCAGAAATTAAAAGGGAAGAGGAAAAATGAGTTTGCGATGGTTACATTAGTGAGTTCTGGAGTCGCCTTGATTCATGACTGAATTACAAAAACAACAGAGGGCAGACAGGGGTGATTACTTAATAAGCTCCAGCCTGAGCAAGTTGAGCAAACATCTCCATTTATTTCTAATGATGACCAAAGGCAAGGCCAGAGCAGTGAGGATAAGCATGATGAATTGAGTCACTGTCTTGTCTCTACTTCTTCCTGGGAAAATATAAAAACACAAAACACACACTCCAAAGAATACACTGAAATCCCCTTGGAGAGCTTTCTCATTGCACTGGGAGACAGGAAATGACTTAAATAGACTTTATAATATTCTTAACAAATAATTACCTTGAGAGATGAAGTGATATAAATCTTGAAGGCTATATTCTGAGAAAATGTCATGGAGAAGAGTACTTTGGCTGCTGATCTTTTATCTAAAAATAAACAAAAGACAGAAATTACTCACTGCCCTGTGCAAAACCCTGAGCCTTTACAGCTGCATGGTTTTGGTCTTTTTTTTTTTTTTTAATTTCTGAAGTATTTAGGATTTTGTTTGCAGCACCTTTCCGCATGTGAGTGTGATCCTTCAACATGGATGTAGCCACATGAAGGGACGAGACTGCCTGGTAGAATATGAAGATGATTCAATTTTGATCACGAAGTCACAGGTCTGTGAAATCACTTCTCTTTCCTGCCTTCTTTTGAAAATTCTTTATTTCAACTAATTATTCACATATATAGCCATTTCATATTTATATAGATGCTAGATCTGTATCTATTATCTCTGCTTACACTTATTTTACATTTTATTCTTGACTGCATCCAGTCTCGTTCATTTTTCTGAAAACCAGTGTTCTGTCTGACCACAGTGTGTTTTCTCTAAATGTATATAGTGTTATTTTCCATCTTCTTCTGAAGTGCTTCTCTTGGACTATGATAACAAGGTAGTGCCGGCTGGTTTATTTCCTTCAGTTTTGAAGAGCAGAAGGAACCAAACTAAGATAGCAGCAATGCATGCTCCTCAGTAGGCTTCTCTGCAGACCCCTTCTTACCTGTCCCATCTCGCAGTGGTTCTGGCAACCTGTATTATTCTGCTTGTGTTGCAGCACCATCTCTGTCATCGTTACCCCACTGTCATTTTGGAGCCTCCTTGTATCACTGTGTTCTCTCTTAAAAAGACACTGGGAGTGGGATTGGGGTGACCTAATCTACTGTAACCTAACCTTAACTTGGCCATGTCTTTAAATACCCGATTTCCAACTATGCCCATGTTCAGGCTTACCAAAGTTTAGGACCAAATATGTATGTTTGGAGGATAGGTGTCAAAATTTAACCCACAGTGGTGCTACCGTACTTTGACTCATACAGGCAGGCTGTGAAAATGGTTATCATGTGTTGGCAAACAATGTTCACACTCAGCTCTAAGAATAGTGACATATTTTCTCATAGTCCATACAGTGTTTAAATGTTATAAAGATGAATTTAAAGAAAGTATATACTTAATTACTATCTTTTAGTATATATGGCTATGCCAACTTGAATATAGAGGAATGGAATCAACCCCAGAGTTTAGCACAGTTCATGCCTAGAATGGTGAGTTATCATTTATTTCTGGGCGGGTAGATCCTACATATGATCCCAATTTGAGAAGCACAGATTACCTCCCAGTGGCCTAATTACCTGTCTAGAAGAAATGCTGTAATCTATATTCTGTGAATCATTCCACAAGAATTTACTGCATATATAAGCATCTTGTTGTCAATCTATTATGTATCTATCATCCTTTATCTTATATCTTCTAATTTCTATGCATTTATCTACCTAACTACAATCTGCTATATATTACATATCTATTTTCCATGTAATATTTATTATAAGTCTATCAACTACTATAATCTATCATCTATCGATCCATTGATTGATTGACCGACCTATCTCTCTATCACCTATCATTTATATGTTTACATATCAATCATTGATCTTTAGCTATCAATTTACCTACCTCTTACCTACTTTCTATCAACTATCACTTATCTACCTATCATCTACCCATCCTCTCTCTCTTTATCATCTTTATTACCTACCATTTATCTACCTACCTATTATATATCTGTTTATCATCTATCAATCATCTGTCTAACTATTATCTGTCATCTATCTATCTATCTATCTATCTATCTATCATCTATCATTGATCTATCCATCAATCATCTATCTATCTATCATCTATCTATTTATCTATTATTTATTTTCTGTCAAGTATCTATCTGCATATATAGCTATCATTCTGTATAGCTATTCTTGCAATTTAATCATTAAAAATGAAACCCACACTGGTCAAAATCCAGAGAACAACAAACTATAAGATGCTCAATCCTAATTAAAACAATTACATATAATCTTTACACCAGATGTTCGGGAAACATTGTGGAAGATGGGGCAGAAAGTCTGTAAGAGCTGGAGGATTGGGACATCTGCTGCAAGAAGATGTTTTCTACTTGTGATGGGAAAGCTGCAACCAGAGGATCTCAAACAGCAACACAAGCTGATGTGCCAGTGTGGATGGGAGAAACTTCACAGTGCCTAAATTCTAGGTGAAAAATTACAGAAAATCAATGGCAGCTGGGAAGGAGAGAATCAATCTTTTCTGGGGACGAGGCCTCCGATAAGTCATGCTAAGGGGTCATCCCTGAATACATACACATACAAGTAAAGTACCATTAAAGGAAATTGAGAAGCAGTAAGGGAATGGGATAAGTTGGAGGGGGAAAGAAGAAGTAGAGATGACGTACATATGGTACTTTTGTATAAAATTCTCAGAAAATAAATTTAAAAATGGAAATGCACAGATGGACCACATCATACATATTCTTCTACCTTCTCATCCTCTTAAGAGTAAACAAAATTCTCCCCGTTTCCCTCACTCTCCTCTGGCTACCATCATATTTTTCTTGTGTCCTAAGAGCAGAGATCCAATAAGTTGCTCATTTCCCTCATTTTCCTCTGTTCTTCCCTCTGGTCGCCCTCTTCTCCACTGGAAATGCCCACACTGTCTAGGACTGCTGCTCCCACCCCCACTGTAACCTGACACATGTCCTTTTCTACTCGTTATTTATATCTGTTGATCTTTATACAATTCTCACTTGTTCACTGCTTGGTAATCTCTAATGTAGGAAGCAAATTCCACAATGGTGGAGACTGTTATTTGCTTATAGTTCTACTAGCTGTGTGGTGATGAAGAAATTGCTATCTTACCGTAGTTATAATGTACTATGCTGTAAATTTGAATACAGCCAATCACCTTTTCAGATATTTATGAATTATTTGTAATTTTGTTCCACCTTCATATTTATTTAAAAAAATACAGCATTCTTTTTATTATATTTTATTTTCTTGATTGTTAGGGAATTCGGTCATGCCTGAACATGCTTTTAATGAATCCACTTCTCATTTTCTCTGCCCCATTCCCACTACCTCTACCACTATTTCCTCCTAACTTCATGTGTTCTTTTTTGTTTTTCTTTTCATCTGCTGAGTACAGAGTATTTGATTGGTTTAGGGCCACCTTCTGGAGGAGGGATAATTTTATGTGTCACCTCTGAAGTAAACGGATTCTCCTCACAACAATTGCCAATAAATATCTAGCTTTGGGAGAGACTTCATGAATACAACTCCCCGTACACGTGTGCATGCGCACGTACACGCACAGACACACACACACAGACACACACACACAGACACACACACACACACACACACACACACACACACACACACAGAGATTTCATGTTAGGATTTTGGTGTAGCTTGGTCTTGTGCAGATCTTGTGTATGCTGTCACAACTGCTGTGAGTTTATATGTGCGAACTACCCTGCTGCATTCTGAAAACCCTGTTTCATTGTAAGCATCCACCCTCCACTAATAATCTTTCCTTCCTCACTTTCATTTTCATTCCTGAGCCTTGGGAGCAGTGGGTGTGACATAGATGCTCCATGTAGGGCTGGGCGCACTGTTCTCTTATTCTCTGCATATTGACAAGGTGTAAGTTTCTGTGCGAATCAATTTCTACTGTTAAAACAAGCTTCTCTGATGAGAGTGAGACGTACACAACTATATGTATATAATGACTAATCATTAGGAGTTGTTTAATACTGTGTCCACTTAGTAGAAGAACAGGTCCTGCCTTGAGGATCATGATCAATCCAATCACTTGTTCTTCGCCCCAGTAGTAGTGTCAGACATGAATTCTGGAGTGAGCATTAAATTCCAAGTAGAAAGTGGTTGGTTGCTTCCAGAACATTTGTGCTGCCATTGCACCCTGGACATACCCTGGCATGCTGAACATTGGTGTAGCTTGCAGGGTTCACAGCTGGGCAAGACTGATGATAGCTTTTCTCTTTACGTGGAGTGTATTGTACCTTCCAGCACCATGATATTTTTTTTCTTTTTGAAAAAAAATTATTATTAGCTAAAAGTAAAATATAGTATGCCATTTGAAAAGAAAAGAAAAAATCAAAATAGCAGAATAGCTACAGAACACCTAGCTATAGCAAAACAGTGATCTACATGAAATGCTTGTTCATATTTAATTTTTGTTAATATGTGCACTAAGAGTGAATTTTGTTTTCAGGACAATTAAGTTTTTAAATAGTTAAATCACAGATGTAGAAAATAAAAGAATTCAAAGTATTAGCAACAAATAAAATTGTACTAGTAGACTTTGGTAAAATTCTATAAAATTATAATCATTTCAATAAAAATCACTGATAATGCTTTAGAAAACAATCCCTTGAGTCCTATTTATCCTTCTGAATATGTCACTTACCTGAACTGTGTCATATTTGTGTATTTTAAACATATATTATTATTATACTGCCTGTGATTTTCAGAGCATATGTGTTCAGAATTGAGAGTTCATCTTGGTAGATTTTTTCTTTGACAGGTATAAAGTGTCCTTCCTTATCTTTTTGATAACTTTTGGTTGAAAGTTGATTTTACTCGGTAATAGAATGGCTACTCCAGCTTGTTTCTAGGGACCATTTGCTTGGAGAATGGTTTTCCAACCTTTTACTCTGATGTAGTATCTGTCGTTGTCACAGAGGTGCATTTCCTATATGCAGCAAAATGCTGAGTCTTGTTTATGTATCCAATCTGTTAGTCTATATCTTTTTATTGGGAAACTGAGTCCACTGATGTTAAGAAATATTAAGGAAAAGTAATTGTGACTTCCTGTTATTTTTGCTGTCAGAGGTAGAATTATGCTTGTGTGACTATCTTCTTTTGGGTTTGTTGAAAGATTACTTTCTTGCTTTTTCTAAGGTGTAGTTTCACTCCTTGTGTTGGTGTTTTCCATCTATTATCCTTTGTAGGACTGTGTTTGTGGAAAGATATTGTTTAAATTTGGTTTTGTCATGGAATATCTTCTTTTCTCCGTCTGTGGTAATTGAGAGTTTTGCTGGGTATAGTAGCCTGGGCTGGCTGTGTTCTCTTAGAGTCTGTGTGGCATCTGCCCAGGATCTTCTAGCTTTCATAGTATCTAGTGAGAAGACTGATGTAATTCTGATAGGTCTGCCTTTATATGTTACTTGACCATTTTCTCTTACTGCTTTTAATATTAGGTTAGGGAAGTTTTCTTCTACAATTTTGTTGAAGATATTTACTGGCCCTTTAAGTTGGGAATCTTCACTCTCTTCTATGCTAAGAGTAAATTTAATTATTGATTCATTATTTAAAATGCAATAAAGAATTTCTTTTACTATCTTTTCCTTCTAGTCAGAACCAGGTGATTCAATTACTCTACAAAATTATAAGGATACACGAAGGTTCTCTATGCACAGTATACTCAATGTGAACTCCAAGCACAGGTGAGTGTCTCAGTGAACAGTGTATACTTTACTTTTCTAAGTAAAAAAACAAAGAGAAAGAATGAAAGGTTGTATTACTTTTTTTCTTGTGATAGAACACCTTACAAAAAGCAACTTTAGGAATGAAGAGTTTATTTTGGCTTATAGTTTAAGAAGAAAAATTCCTGTCACAACAGGGAAAGCATAGGAGCAGGAGTAGGAGATTTTGCTAACAATGTCTCCAAAGCAGCTAGGAAGTGGGGTTGATCTAACTTCCTCCAGCGAGGCTCCACCTTCTAAAGGTCCACAGCTTTCTGTTCTAGCCTCTTTAGCTGGGGACCAAGTCTTCAAACATACAAGGCCATCTAGGATTTCTTACATTCAAACTACAATGAAGGGAAAGCTTACAAACACCATCTTAATGTAGCATTTCTGGTAAAATGCTGTAACATGAGGACAGCACTATATGAAATGCTTCAGATAAACATTAAAAAGTTACATTTAAGTGATGACTGAACATACTAAGAAAAGGAAAAAAAGACTTCTGATTTTTTAAAAAAATTTTAATTCTCATTCGTTAAATAAAATATTTCATCATGACATCTCATACATGTATCTAATTACCATATCCTGCTCCCTTCCCACTGTTCCCACACCTCTATCCACAAACTTTCCTTCTATTTTTACATATTGTTTTCTTTCTTTAATCATTACTTTTTCATGTACAATTTCACATTGTTGTATCCAGCTAATGTTGCCTGCTTTTATATGTTTTTAGAGCTGTCCACTTGGTATTGGATCACTAATTAGGGTTTATTCTTAGAGGAGACCGATTCTTTAACACTCAGCAGGCATTAATCGCCTGTAGATCTTCATTTAGCATTGTGAGCTATCCCTATTCATATTGGTATGTCAACTGGTGTAGTCATTGTCCAAGTCTTTTAAAATTCTTTTGATTCTTAAAGCTAATGTACAAAAAACATAACAATAACCCACAGCCTTTTGATGACATTTGCAATCTGTAATCCCATGTTCACTGTAGCACTATTTATAATAGTTAAGAAATAGAAACAACTGAAGTATCTATCAGCATATGAATAAATAGTAGTATATATGCAATAGACTATTCATCTTTTCAAAGTATGAAATTCTTTTCATTGTGGCAACATGAGAGAACTAGAAATCATGTTAAGTGCAGTAAACCAGGCAGGAAGACAAGTGCCACATGATGTCACTCATGTGTGAACTCTGGTAGAGGTTTAGACTAGTATAGTAGTTATGAGAGACTAGGGGTGTAGATAGAATATAAAAGAAGGTGGAAATGGATAAGAAAAACATTGATGGATAGAAACAAGACATCCTGGTGTAGGTTTACTATAAGCAATGATAATGTACTATTTATTTTTAAAAGCTTTGAGAAAGAATTTGAATATTTTAACTATAAAGAAATTACATGAGCTTAAGCAGATAGATATATTTACTCTGAAGTAAACATGACACCACGTTTCTACATTAAAAAAACTTGAATGCATTCATTAAAATGTGAAAAAAATACAGAAATCATGCAAATCTAATACTTACTGTTAGAAGTCATGACAGTGGTTATTTGAGAAGGAGTAATCACTAAGAGGGCCATGGCTGAAGCGTCTGTTTCTAGATGTGGTGGTTGGTTATGCTGGTGTATTTATTTTGAGATGTTTTTAAATCCACACAGTTCTGATATGTGAATTTTATATATACATACTATATTTCAATGAAAATTGAAAAATTCAGAGTCAGCAACACACACACACACATCCAGTGAATATGTTACATAGAGTCGATATTAAAACGTTATGGTTGGCTTTTGGTGCAATTTGATAAATCTGGGCAAGAATGAATTAAAAATAGAGTAGAAAATTCCCAGCAAGTTAAAAAAAAAAGCAGCAGATACACCTTTCAGTCTCTTGCTGTGAAATTTTTAGTTTTGAAGTAACTTAATATACTCATTTTGAACTGCATATGTTAGATGGGAAGCTTGTTATGAACACTAAGATGATTGAAGGAACAAGTGCATGAGTTTAATATTTCGCCATTTAATTGGCTTCTTGGATTAAACCTGATTTTTATTAAACATTTACTTTGTCTAGAAATTTCCTGACTACCTATCTAGAATGTTTTCTCGTGGATCATTCATTAGTCTTTGGCACAGGCCTTATTCATGTCATGTCTTTATCATATTCATGGTATGTCTTTATCAAACCTCTTCCCTCAAGGCTTTAAGGACCTATGTGGAAGAGGAGGTGGAATGACAATTGTAAGAGCCAGAGGTAGTGGATGCTCTAAGGAAACTGTGTCTTCCAGATACTTCACTGCTGATACACATATGAACTCAGAGACTGTGATAGCATGCATAAGACTTCATAATTTCAAAACAGACAAAACCTCAGTATACAGAAGGGGAAGTGGACACAAAGTCACACGTTTAACCAAGAAGTTATTTGCAATTGACAGTGGTTGGAAAGGGGGAAAAAAAATCAGTGTTCTCCTATAAAGTGACACCTTGTATATCAATATCAACCACAGTCCAGGGCAAGCCTATGTTAAGTAAGTGATCAACACCAAAGAGATTCCATATTTACTGTGTACATTCTGTTTTGTTTTAGTATTTTTGTTTTTTGGTCCTGATTTTTTATTGGGGGAAGAAAGAATAAAATAGGATAAGGAAGGGGGTGAGGTGGGTAAATATTATTATAATAATATATTAAATTTGAAAAAAAATAAGAATGCTTACTAGTTGAATATTGATGGAACCAGCATTCATCATGTCCTACTGAGACTTATGGATAAGATGATGGATTAGAATTTGTCACTGTGTCTCAAGATGAAGGAGAAGAGTCCTTCATCAAAGGATTGATTCTCTTCTGAATAGAGAAAGAAAGGACATCAGAAATTCACAAAGAGAATGATAAAACAGGCAAATCTATAGAGAAACAGAGAGACAACTCTCTGCAAAGAACTCAGACACGGTCAGACCATGAGAGAGGTGCCTCCCAGCCAGGGCACTATTACTTCATAATGTCCAATCTGGAAGCAGTGGGAAGGTAGAAGAACCTGTCTAGCCTACAGATTACACTGTTAGTATGTACAGTAGGGGCCCATTGTATGTGAAAAAGGAGAGCTCCTAAAGTGAAGACAGCTCTGACAGGAGGACCTTAAAACCAGGGGAGGTAGAATATACTGATATAAAAGGCTAAAAGAGAATAACAAACAGAGAATATGAAATTGTGGTAAGCCTGCAGAAGGACAAATACATAGGGAAGATGGGAAGAGATAATAAATATAATGACCTTTCAAATGAATCCTATGGAAACCTAGTACTGCAGGTGCTTCCTAAAGCATCTATCATCTATCGACCTATATGTCTGTCTGTCTGCTTATCATCTATCTGTCTATACATACAATGAGGTTTTACAGATCCCCAAATATTATAGGCTATTGTCATTCCTCTTGGTTACCTTACAAAACCTAACAGCAAAACCCTATTGCTGAAGACATAACATACTTGAATGACAGAACATGGAGAAATTATGCAGGCATTGTCCTGGAAGCCTGTGCCTACTGGATAGCTATTATAGTGCTGGAAGATGCTGTGAATGCTACCAGGGGAGAAAAGTAACCATCATTCTTACCCAGTTGTGACCTCTGCAAGCTACAATAATGATTGGCCTAGCAAGACATGCCCACTGGTTGAACAGCGACATAACAACATGGGATTTAAGTTTCATGCTACATGATGAAACCCATATTTGACATCATTAGTAGTCCAAGAATCAATGGCTTGATGGGTCATAGGCCCTAGGTGAGAACCCATTACTATTTGCTAAGTAGACATAGTCATAAACTGACTCCTAATGACTTGTCATTATGTACATAATGAATACAATTCTCATTTGATTAGCTTCTATTTGTAATAGGTGGTAATGGACACAGAGACCCACAATGGGCCAAGGCACAGAGACTAAGAGACTGCAGTGTGCTCAGCCCTAAATGGAACAAATATACCTTACATTTTTCCCCCAAGGTTCAGTGAGTGCAAAATCCAGAATGTTGGAAGTCTACCAGGAAACTGTCTTCTGGACACAGCTGGGGCTGCTAGCTGCTCATGTGAACTCATGATAGTGATGTAGGGTGCACAAGATCTGTGCAAACCCAAATAGATACAATTCCAGCATGGAATCTAAGTTGGGGATGAAATCCAACCCCTAGCTGTAGAACTATTGACAACTGTTATCGAGAGAGAGAGAGAGAGAGAGAGAGAGAGAGAGAGAGAGAGAGAGAGAGAGAGAGAAACACTTTTCTCGAATAGTGAATGCTTTTTTACTCTGAGCAAATTTTCATTACTGCTATATGCACATAGATGACCTCATGTGGGGTCATGATCCACAATTTCAAAAGCTAAGTATCCAAGCAACATAATTCCTCGGCTAGATTAATTAAAAAATACTGAAGTAGATATAATAAAAGATTAGGGCATCAGAAGTTTATTTGTAAACTGATTAATGAATTTACCAGAATACAAATAAGCAGATGAATGAAGTAAAGATATCAGTTTAGGACCTGGGAGAGAAAGGTAACAACACAGAAGATAAAGCTAGAAATAATGAAGAAAAAGCAGCAACAAAATTGAAATTAAAGAAAGCCTCAATTGTTGCAAGTAAAAAACTCAATGAACCAACTAAAAATATAGGGAAATTATCAATCCTAATACAAAATAAGCAGAAGAAAGATTATGGGGATAGAGGACAAGGTTGAGGAAATATTGTGTTTTAATATCAATAAAGAAAAAGAGCAAGCATGAGAATAATGTGCAGGAAATCTGAGGCATAACCAAAAGACTAAATATAAATAAATCCATGTGGTAGAAAAAGAAACTGCAAACAAGCAAACTTAAATGTAAGGAAAAATCAATTCAACAAAATTATTATGGGAAGACTTCTAAATGAAAAGAAATGAATACCTAAACACAGGAGACATTATATGTGAACTCCAGCCAACATGAGTACAGAAGAGTCTCTTACAACACACAGTCTAGATGCCTAACTTAAAAGCTAAGAGACAATGGTAAGAGCTATATTAAGAGCTGTGACACTGATGTTTCCTCTTACCACTCTATTGCCTTTGTGGGAAGCATAAAACCCTGGCCCAGTAACCACTGCAATGAAATAGTATAATAGCTAGATTTATGTTAATGGAAATGGGCCTGCTGACATTCCCTAGTAGAAATGGTATAGGGTGGGAAATAGTAGTGTGGTAGAGGTAGGGATGATTGAATGGTGTTTGTAACATTTCACATGGGACTCCACCCATCAATATTTGAGTCATTCATATTACTGTAAGTAACTCTGTATCCTGTAATTCTAATAAACTCACTGATTCACCAACTTAGACTTGGGTAGAGTTGTTATCCTGCACTACTGTTGTTGCCCTATGTGAGGTAAAAAGGTATCTGTTGACATTTCTCCAGGTATAGTAGCATGGTATTATAAAAGAACGATGTCAGTTCATTGACAAAGGCAACCACATGAAAACAACACCAGGCCTCTCACAAGAAACTCTCAAAGTCAGACAAACCTGGCATTAAATCTAAAGCCCTGACAATAGACAAATACCAAATGAGATAGCTATACTGAACAAATGCAGAAGAATATCGGCATATGAAATATACCAACCTACGCTAGAGCTGCAAAAGACATTTAAATCCTAAATACAAAGAGATAAGAAAGTCAACCTCAATCACAACAGAACAAAGAATAAATTTTATGAGAGGAATAGATGAATAAAGGACTATTAAAAATCCACTCCTGTCCAGAACAGTAAGCTAGCAGGTCCTTCATATGAATAGGGAAGAAAGGAACAGACAATAGTCCAACCAATTGGCAAAACAACTGACAACATTCTGGGGGTTAGCAAGCCTCCTGCAATTACTCTAAATAGAAAAGTTGTTTTAACACCCCAATTAAAACGTACTGTTTCTGTTGACAAACAAGATTTATCATCTGTTTTCTCTAATAAATATACTTTCCTGCTACCAACATTCCCAGACTGGTAGTGAAAGGGAAGTATATTTATTAAGCAAACAAAAGCTCCAAGTCAGTTGACTTCAGTTGTCTGTGCATCAGTTGTCTGGAAGCCCACTGAGGAGGAATATCAGGAGTCTGTTAAGGCCTGCTAAGAGGAAGCTATTTCCTCGTGGTCAAAAGAACGGAATACTCCTTGCACTTGGTGGAGTCATGGCATTCTAATGGCTCCAAAGATTGAAGCATTACATACCATTGTCTCCTTGCTCACGAATAATCTATCTGGGTCTGTCAACCACTTGGTCAAGAGACCATCATCAGGAAGGCTTATTCACCTAAATCCACACTGAAGAGGAATAATTATTCCTCCCATCAGATATTAATTAGATAATGTACTTCCCCTTCCCAGATAACCCACTCCCATGTATTAGCTTGTAGAGTTTCCATTAAGTGACATTGTCTCATTCTTCCTTTTCTGACCTACTCCCCTCCCCCCCCAACACACACACCCTGTGCTATTTTTGATACTGGCTAAAGCCTGGGCATGCTTCTCCCAATTCAAGGCTCTAGGATTTCTTGTGGTTTTCTCTGACATTGCTACCTCCACTGCTTCCATGTTGTCCTGTTCTGTGGCAGCTTGTAAGTGCAGTGTGGTTCTCACCTGCTTCTCCCCATCTTCTTCCTGGTGGAGCTGCCAGCAGCAGAGCTTGCCTAACCTTGCTTTTCACCAGTTCTAATAAAATTGTTCATGAAATTCCCTTGGAACCCCCCTTTATATCAGTTTGTTAAAAAGAGAGACCAAAACCACAAAGACAGAACTCCGATTTTCCCTGACAAAAGCAGAACTAGTAGGAAGAGATAAAAAAGGATACCAAATCTTAATAAAAGGAACAAGCCATCAAAAAAGATACAAAACAACTGTAACTATATATGAACTAAATTTTGGCGCTCCTAATTTTATTATATACATATAAGAAGACATATATCCTGGTTCAATAATAATTGGTGTCTTTGCCACGTCACTCCTGTTAACCCAGATCCTCCCAGTAAAACACTAATAAAGAATCACCAGAGTTGATCAGTATTGCATGATCAAATGAACGTAGGATTTTAACCGCATACTAAAGCTGTGAGGTACACTACTCTCAGTATCCCATGGAACTTTCACTAACATAAATCAAATTTTAGCCATAACACAACTCAGAAAAAATAAACACAGTAAAAATAAACTTTTATGTCTTACCAAGTCACAGTGGAATAAAACTAGAAATCAATGGCAAGAGAAAGCACAAGCACTGTCTATGCACTTGTAGACTAAAATGTAACTCTTTAATGACCAATGATTCTTTGGGCCACACTTAACGCGTTTCTAATGGAAAGTTTATAATTATGAGTGATTACATTTTTAAAGAGTCAAAGAGATATCAATCAAATAATGATATATTTCAAGGTCTTAGGAAAGCAAGAACAAGCCCAACTCTAAAGCAGGATGTCAAGAGGAACGAGGATGATCAAGAAAGTACTTAATGGTACAGACACTAAAGAAAAATATAAACTCTGAGCCAAATTTACTAGAGAAAGAGAAAACCAAAATAATAAAATTAGCGATAATGTAGGAGACATTACAACATATACCAATGAAATCCAGAGGTCTGTTGAAGAAGACTTTGAAAACATGTTTTTGCTTGTTTGTTTGTTTGTTTGTTTTAAAACCTGGAAATAAAAGAAGAAATGGATAAATTTCTAAATGCATAGAGCTTACCACAATTACATCAAGAGGTTATAAACAATTTAAGCTGATCAACAAGAAAAGAGATTGAATCAGTAATAAAATCTCTTACAAATGATAGGCCAGAACCAACATTCCCTTACAAATTCTAGCTTTAATGTTTTTCAGACTGTTCCACAACACAGACAATAACACTATAAAACTCAGTCTATTATGCCAATATCACCCTAATACCCAAACCAGATAAGGGCACAATGAAAAAACAATAGACCCAGTTTCTCTGATAAACATAGACATAAAAATTCTCAATAAAATTCTTCCAAATTGAATCTAAGAAAACATTAAGAAGATCATATACCATGACCCATCCATCTGGCTTCATTCCAGAGATGCAAAGAGGATTTAGGATATAAAAGAAAGTGTATGCAATACAGTGTGGAAACAGACCAAATGGACACCACACCATTACTCTAAAGATGCAGAAAATGCCTTTGAGAAAGTTCAGCATCCTTTTCTGCTAAATAATCTGATGAAACAAGGGCCAGGAGGAAGCTGAGAAACCTGTAGTAAACATTACACTAAATGGGAAATTATTTAAAACATACACTTTAAAATGTGTAATGAGACAAGACCTACTCTACTCATTCTTCTCAATACAATAATTGAAGTCTTGGCTAAACGAGAAACAAGAAAAAAATATAAGTGATATAGAAGAAAAGGGTGTCAAATTACTCTATTTGTTGATGGTAAGATAGTAAAGGTCATTTCTTCAACAAAGTAACAGACTGCAAAATCAACATTCAAAAGTGCCCAAGAGTTTTCCTATAGACTAATAATAAACTATCTGAGACACGAATCCGGGTAAAATTCTACCCCCCAGTATCTTAAAATGATCTAGCTAGGGATGAACTGAACCACAGACATGAATGAGTTGTACAGTGTAACAGTAAACAACTGAATGGAGCGTGAAGGTATTAGTAGATGGGAAGACCTCTGATTTTCATTGATTGGCCTAATTAACATGTAATGGCTACATTGCTAATAGTAATTTACAGGTCAAATAAAATTCCCATCAAAATTCTGATAACATTGTTCATCTAAGATTGACAAACAGAAGTCCCAAAGACCTTAAGAAGCCAAAGCAATCCTAAAGAGTAAAGTTGGAGTAACCACAATATACTGGATTGAAAGCAATGCTACAGAGGATAGCAACAAAAACAAAACATCATGACATAGCACAAATATAGAGATATAGGCCAAGGGAATGGAATAGAAGATCCATACATGAACCTGCAGAGTTCTAGTCACCGAATCTTTACAAAGGTACAAAAATCACATTGATAAAAGGACAGTTCTTGAGTAAATGGTGCTAAGAAAACTAGATATTACATATAAAAGATGGAAACTTAATCTGTATCTCTTACCCTGTACAAAAAATACATTCAAGATATATTAGAGGTCTTATTGTAGTAAGCAAACATGTGAAACTGCTGAAGAGACTACCAAGATACATCAGATACAGGCACAGTTTATAGCTCTCAGGAAAGGACTTCAATAGCTCATAAAATAAGTTTTAGAGTGGACAAAGGGGAATAAATGAAAAGAAGAAATAAAAATCAGCAGAGTGAGAGAAAGTCTCTCCCAACTATCTCCTGAATAGGAAATTATAATCTAAAATCTATAAAGACCACCAAAATTAAAGATCTAAAACAAATCATTCACAAATAAGTGATTGTATGCATTGGAAGGATGGGCAGTTTTCAAAAGAAGAAATAAAAATGGACAATAAACACACAGAAGAATATTCAGCATCATCCTTGGGAACATGTAAACGAAAATTACATTACAGTTCATCTTGCCAGCAGCAGAATGGTTATCATCTATCATTTAGCAAGCAAACAACAGAGGAAGATGTGACGTATCTCCTGCTGGTGGTAATGTAAATTGATGGTAGTGGTGTGAACCAGTGTGGTGGCTCGTATGATGGTCTCTTAAAAACTAACAATAACCATGCCATATGATCCAGCTATACCACTTCCAGGTATATAAAAATGGAGTTTAATCCAGCACACCACAGATCTTGCACATCCATACTGATTACAGCACCACTCACAGTAGTCATGGAAACAGTTTAGATGCTTATCAGCAACTATTGGATAAAGAAAATGTGACATGTACACAATAGAATTTTGCTTAGTTAGAAAAAAGAATAAAATTATGTTTTCTGCATGAAAATAGATGAAATTGGAGATTAAAACACCAAGCAGAATAGGCCATACTCAGAAATACAAATATTTCTTTTATCTCACATGTGGAATTCAGTTTTAAGATCTCTGTGAGTTTGAGGCCAGGATGGATTTCATAGTGAGTTTCAGTCCTATAAGAGCTACATAGTGAGAGACCATTTCAAACAAAACAAAACAAACAAAGACAAAACTAAAAAAACAATACCACAAATATGCCTTAAGGCATATTCATTTTTTTATGAGTGAAAATGTGAATCTTGTATTGTATGGTAAAATGTGATCAATTAAACAATACTGTTTTCTCCTAACAAAGTGTTTCATAATCCATGAAGAATATAGATAACTGAAGAAAATACTAAGAATAAACATATTTCAATGAAAAAGTTTACATTTTATTGCAAGCAGTCAAATCTATTTTGAGTAGAATCACCAGATTTGGGGAATAAAAGTTTTTAGTTCAAATTAAATTAAGTGTAAAATTATCAGTTTAAATGTCAGATAAACAATGACTTTTTAAGGTAATGTATGTTGCTGTTTGTGTAATGTTTACATTGAATTGGTCTTCCAGTATTTTGCCTGAGAACTTGAGTGCTGAGTAGTACTTCTGTTTTCATTCTGAAGGGCAGGGTTGGATTTGGTGATGCAGATGCTAGCGGGCAGGCTGCTCCTTTGTGGCAGCCAAGGGCATGAACATTGCTGCTCTTGGGACGGAACTTGTGATGGTCCAGTGAATGGACATCCATGTTTAACATGCACAGAATGTATCAGATGGCATGATAAATTAAAGAGGCCATTAAAGAAAAGCACAGCCATTGTTACGCTTAGCTTAGATACTTGTTTTGTTTGGCTGGCAAGATGACAAGGTCTGTCTCCTCACCAAAGAGCTAATGTCTTCAGTTGTCTAGATAAGATTTGGGAAAAAGAAGAGGATGATTGCAAAGGTGGACACTGCCAGAAACAATACACTCAGTATTCTCCTGTGACTGGCCCCAATTTATACAGAACCACTTAGGAAAGCATACTGTGAGGAGCTGCCAAGGTAACTTTGCGTTTATTTAGCACTTAAACCAATGTTTGTTTTCACGATACTTTCAAGGCAAGTCACTTTTACTAGTGAAGAGAAGAAGGATAAACTAACTTCCTGAGAGTTGCACACAGTGCCAACAATGGAGCAGGAAAGATGAGAAAAATCCCTCTGCTGCTGATGCTGAAGACATTTATTAAGGTGGAATCACTATTACTGTTTAAATTAACTTTGTTTTGAAAAGAACTTAAAAAGCTTTCAGAACACTCTCCACAGGGATGAGATACTCTTTGGTAATTTAAGATGTCTTAAATTCAAAGTTTCTCAGATATCTTCAGAAACTCCAAAGCGAACACAATCTTTAGAAATTCCCTTCCTTCTGTCCTATTTTCTCCTGAAGCAGTAATTTATAATTTTATTTTTATGGAGGTTGGAAGAAGGGGTATTATAGGGGATAGTGATCTTTTAATTCCTGTAAGAATACATTTAAAAGTGAATTAACTATACTTAACCAAATACTATTTTATTCATACTGTGGAAATACTTTTGTGAGGCTGGACTTTAGCGGCTACACTTACATACTCAAATCTTAGTAATAAAGACACTAAGTGAAAGCTCAGAGATTCGTGAAACCATTATTTCTATTCCTGTTAGAAATGGTATTAGGTACAGCTCATTTGAAGTATTTGAAGCTATTTTGACTTCAAACAAGACTTTTAGAAAGCTCTTGAAAAAAAAAAACATCTTAATGTTATTAAGCAAGCAAACAAAAACTCTTTGCGGTATTACTAATTGCCAGGCAGTGTCAACTAGAAACCTCAGTTGGCTCTAACCATGAGTGTTTAAGCTTAATCTTGATGGAAGATTATCTAACAAATTACATTTTCAGCAATTTGTCTACAAAGAGTTGACACTAAAAATATGTACATGTCATAATTCGGTCACATAGTACTCTGCCCAACAAGCCAGGCAATCCTGTAATAAAAGAAAGTGGACATAGTTGTCCTGCCCTAATCTACTCAAGCCTTGCCCCAACTTGAGCAATGAATGGTTGTGTTCTGTAAGGCAGTGCCATGCTCATGCAAGGCCTCCAGCCACAGACATGAAGGGCGGTGAGGAAACAAAATCATGAAAAGTCAGCTGGAAAGCTGGGATCAAGTGATCTGGGATCCCTGCTGGAAAAATCACAGCACTTCAGAAGCTCAGAGTGTTTATTATGTACAGTTGAACAGAGGGGCGGGTGCTATTGCATGCAGCTGAACAAGAAGTCTGGCGTTGTTAATATAGATAAACGAGCAGGCAGGGTTTATAGTGTACATCTGGATCACACAAGCTTAGCTAATCTCAGTAGGAGCCATCTCTGTACTGGAGCAGTCTTCAGGCCACAGATACCTGGGGACATGTTGCGTTAAAGGGGGTGTGGAGTCCCGAATCTGCCCCGGCTCAGGCCTCTTAGAGAGGTGAGTGGAGGGAAGTTTGACCGTGCTCACCCACGGCACTGCTGTGTGGGTATCAGCTCCGTTTGGTTCCCAGGCTCTTGGGCATCCCAGGCGCCTCTGGATACTGTGAAAGAGCTAAGAACAGAGTGGGGGCCGCAGGCTGGGTCTAGGGAGAAAAGCAGGGAGGGGTTCAGCTGAGTCCCACAGGGACCTGGTCCTTGGCTTGTGGCCAGCTAGCTGATTGGCTTGGTTTGGTGGCGGCCATGGCTGGGAGCGCTGGGAGGCCTTCTGTGGGAGACTAGACGTGGCTCTTTGGACGAAGGCCTGTTCCATCATTCTCCACAGCGGATCCCAATGAAGAGAGACAGTTCATGGTTTTAGGGTGTTTATTGTCATGGTGGAGAGTGGCGATGAGTGAATCCATACACCTCCCCCACCCCCGACATCTGGGAGGGCAAGGTTGAAATACTTTTTGCAGGGAGGAGTGGCTGGGAAGGGGAGAGACTAAGCCTCTAGGTGCCCATTAACATGGGGATGTCTTGAGGCTATATGACCACACCTCCACCTGTGGAGGGGTTTAGGCATTCCCCTTATGTGACTGATAGTCACAGACCTATGGAAAGCTTCGGGAGCCTGGAACCCAGGAGCATGGCAAAATGCCTACTGTCCCTTGTAGGGTTATCCCCTGCTGGGGACCCCCTACTGGGTCCCAGGGTTTTAAACCTTAGCTCAACCAGAAACCAGGCTGTCTTTCACGGTCCCACAGGGACAAAAGGTTTTCTGCCCACAGAGACAACACTCATACTGAGTCCCTGGGGAAGGATTTTGTCATTTCCCTCTGAATATCACCTCACAGGGAAGGCTTTGCCATGTCTCCTTGGGTCTGAGGCTCTGTGGTTCTTGACATGACCATGTGTGTGTCAACAATGTAACCTTTCCTCATGACTTCATTTGCTCTGTTCCATACCAAGTAGCTACTAGGAAGAGAGAGTTGTGTGAAAGGCAGAGGTACAGAGTATGAACAGAACCTGCAACTGTTTTGGGCATACAAGGGTGATTGGGCAAAGATGGCTACAATGAATTCAAGTAAAGCCAGCCTTCTGCAGGATACTTAAATACAGGTTTTAGCAGAAAGCAACTTAGAGATGGTGTTGAAAGCTTTTCTGTTTTAGGTGGAGCTGATCAGATCCCATAGACTCTTTCCTCTGTCCTGAGACTTATATGGCTAACTGGGTTTGCTCCTATTTGTCATTTGTTTTGTTTCCTTGTATTTCCTTTTCCTTGTCCTTCTGTGATACTCCCTCAACCTTGTGTATGTCCAGTTCTGTTCTAACCACTTCCTTCCCATTCTTTACTTAGATGGTGTCATAGAAACAGTTTGAGCATGGTGATTTACCCTTTCTTTGACCACAAAGTGAACTTGACATATATGGGTAACGTTAACAATTAGCAGAAGTGGGTGTCACTTTTAGATATCACTCAGACTTCTTTTTGTAAAGTGGTGATCCTAAAATTGTTGATGCAACAAAGAAAGTTTTAATAAGGTCCCAAATAAAAAGGCAATGAAAAAAATAATTGAAATTAGGGGGTGTTCACTCAGAATATGTAGTAGATTTTTCTGGCTTTTATATTTACTTTTTGGGTAAGTACATATAATATGTGCATGTCTGTGTGGTCACATGTAGGTGGGCTTACGTGTGTGTGTATGGGTATGTGTGCATGTATGTGTGAATACAGAGGCCTCAAACTATGCCAGAAATATTTCTTAATCACTCTTCACTTTGTTTATTGAGTCAGGGTCTCTCCTTGAACTCAGAACTTACCATACAGCTAGTATAAGCATCTGTAATGCCTGCCCAGCTTTTAAGTGAGTTCTGAGTGTGTTAGTACCAAGTGCTTTATACATTGAGCCATCTTTATGGCCTTATTTTTCTAGCTTTAAAACAACAAAAATATAAGGGCTGAAGATCCTAGCATGAGATTGCTCCTTTGGTCCCTAGTTCAGCTTTTATAACATATGAACACTGACTGCTTTGGGGAGAGCAAATATTGCCGTTTTCTGCTGTAGTCCATGCTTGTTAGTGCCATCATGAAATGAAATGGGTTTGTGAGCCCCGAGGAAACGGTGCTGGTTCTTGTCTGCCCCAGTGCTCCAGATGCAAAGCTATTGTCGTGAAGAGCAATAGTGGCTGGACTTGACCACCATCACACCAAGTGCCAGCTGCTATTGGCAAGAAGCCAATCACCAAGAGGTCAAAGATCAAGTGTTGTGACAGAGCATGAACTTCCAATCACCGCACACCCATGGCTATCTAGTTGGGCAAAACTGTCCACAGCAAAATCTTCAGAAACATGGCTCTTAAACAGAAGGCCAGAAAGGAAGCCAAGACCCAAGAGAGGCAAGAACAAGATGTTCTTCCAGAAGCTTCTGTTTTTAGATGCCTTTTGTTTCCACCATTAAATTTTTTTTAAGGGCTCGTGCTTGAAAACAACATGATCATCTGTAAACCTGCCTTTCCCCGATCAGCTAACGTTAGTTTGCAGTCACTAATGTGAACAGTCTGTGGAAAGTTAATGTTGGAATTGAAATGATTAAAAACCTGCAGAGTGGAGCTTCAGAGTTCCATGCCCCCAAAAGCTGGCACCATTCCTGGACCTATGCGATACCTTCAGAATTAATAATGTTTAAAAAGTGGTTTTGGAACAAAAACTGTAAACGCTATGCAGGAATATAAAACAGACATTCTCTTTTCTGGTCATCATACTTTCATATTGCTTCATCTAGTTCCAGTTTTCTATAAAACCTGGTTTTCATGCTGAGCAGCTTTCCTTACCTGCTCTTGGGCTCCAAGTCAACACTTTCTGATTCTGATTCTTGGCACAGAGGAGTCATGTAATGCTCCAAGGATCCCCAGTTTCAAATGGAGATAAGAAAGGGGAGAGAAATTGGAAAACAGAGAAGGGCACTGCAGTACTACTGCTGAAGATGCAGCTGTCACAGGCCCTCCTGGACTTTCCCAGCATTCCAAAAAATCAGCTGCCTCCTCCTCATGGTTCCCATAACCCTCCACAGGGTTTTCCCTGATGACACTGTGAACTGTTGGCTAATTGTCTGAGTCTTATGTGAATTTGTAATGAGTTGTGACACACCAGAGGTCTCAGGCAAGGTCGTGGACTCCATGGCATTGCCAGCAGAGAGGATGAATGAAGAAAAGTTCTATAAGTACCCAAACCCCAAGTGAAGTATAGAGAAAATAAAAACCATGACAGACCTGTTAAATGCAGTTTTCAATTTAATGTGTAGGCACATACTGCTCTTCTTACCCAGAGAACCCTGTGCTATAGCTTTTTCTTGGTCCATGTTTCCAGGACTTAGGGAGTGTGAGCCTAGTGGCTCAGGTCTATATTCTTGGTTCCAAGTGGTGGAAATAAAGTAAAAGGAATGATGCAGTCATTTTGGTTCCACATTCTCATTTTAATGCTCAACCAGAGGTTTCCTGTTCTCCAATAAATAACCATTCTGAGGTTTTCAGTTTTTCCCTCTTTAACATTCTAAGGAGACTTGAAAGGACTTTGATGTTTGATACTATAGGAAGAACTACTTCTGGTGATATTAATTTTCAATAATGGGTTGAGTTAGTGGTTGCTTTATGCAACTATCTCCACGTGTGCTGCTTCATGTGGTAACTGACGTCACCTCTTGTTTCCACAAAGCAAATCAGGACAAATACCAAAGATGGGGCCGGGGATTCTGTTAGTTTCAAAGAGCGTGGTGGCAGAGCTGATCTTGGGCCTCAAGTCAGAATTCTTTCCTCTTCCTGTGTTTACATGGCTTCACACTCCCTGTAAAGAGGGACTTGCCCTTCTTCCTCCCTCTGAGGAGATCATGTTTGTCAGTGTTAGACATGATTTTATTACCCAAAGATGGGTGGTGTTCTCACCTCACAGTTCTTAATGGTGAACCTTGTATGTAGTCCAGGGTGTGTCCTGTGCTTCCATATCAGTCTTTAAGGTCACAGAGAGGGAGTTTAGTCCTGCTCCTCTTTGACATAGGCCACGATCTTTGGACAGAAGAAGAAAGTACACATCCCCAAGAGGCAAAGGCACCAGCTATCATAGGAAATTTGCTTTATTTTTTTATTTATTGGCTTGTAAAGGGCTTGATAATACCTGCCAAGCTAAAGAGAATCTGTTGAGTTTTCAACCAGGCTGCCTAGTCTTACAAGCTTGTTAGTAGAGGCCATCTGCGGTAGTAGGTACTAACCGGTCCATGGAGATTGCTATGTAAAAACGAAGAAGAGCCAATGCAATAAATGCTCCAGGTAGAGTGAAACCTCGACTCAGAGCAAGTTATAGGGTAGTGATTCTTTCCAGGCAAGAATTATCCATCACAGGCCATACTGATGGGGAACCAAATATTGGTTCTTATAGCTCAGGTGCTGCAGCTGTTTATGTGGAAGAGGAGTTGCTCAAAACTATTCTCTAAGTAGCTTCACACAACTGGCTGTTGGACCATGTACTTTAAACTTAACCTAATTTATAATAGTGTGTGTGTGTGTGTGTGTGTGTGTGTGTGTGTGTGTGTGTGTATACGCACGTGTGCACGCATGGGCGTGTGTATTTACGTGTGTGGGGTCAGCAGCAGGTGACAAAATGCTCTCAGGACTTTTCTCTCCTATTTCCTGTCACACTGACACATGTAGAACATATATGTAGGAGGTCTACCGAGACAGAGATAAAGATAATATATTACATGTTTAAGTATTGTGAGCTAAGCTTCTCTAACTCTTCACTTTCGACCACTTTAATGCTTTTAAGAACAGGCTGAGCTTCTTTTCATATTCTAACCTAGAACTGTATGTACAAAGTTGACAAAGTGGAGTACACTTAAGACATTTCTGTTTAACTTTCCATGTCTTTTCCAGGATGATTCCTTCACTTCTAAAAAACATTTTTTTTTTAAATTATGACTATCATTCTCTTAAATCTTTGTTAAATCTTTTACTTAACAGATTTCCTTAGTATTCCATTCATTAAAATGGTAAGATTAGAGCATAATTACATTTATTTTGAAATTTTTGCACACAAGTCTATACTGGCATATGGGTAAGCACTTAAACTATCAGCGCCTAGAGGAAACATGGTTGCTTAAAGAGGATTAAGTATCTTCTGAAGTTTTATATTAATTCACAAAGCCACAGACCTGTGAGATGGTCAGAGGTTAAAGTGTTTGCCATGCAGGTAAGAGGGCTAGGGGAGATTAGATCCCTGAGAAACCACAGAAATACCAGGTGAGTACAGTGACCTATCTATAACCCCAGCCTCAGAAGGCAGAAAGAACACATCCCTAGAATAAGCTGGCTAGAAAGACTGGCCATATCAATGAGCTCTGGGTTTGATTGAGACTGTTCCGTGTAATTTTATGAATCATGCTTCCACTTGCCTTGTCTCCTTGCCTGGTGCTGCAGCCTCTCAAGACTTAGCTCAGAGATCATGCCACTGTTGACTCCACTTCCATTCTGCCCTTTCCTCCTGAGATCGGAGCCGCTGCTCACATTCCACAGACCATCCACCCCTGTAACTGGTCTGCTGACTGCCAAAGACCTCCCTGGTCTCACTCAGCTCCCATGCTAGCTCTCCTGGTCTCTGCTTGCTACTTGCCCAGTGCCGCAATGGCCACCTCACCTAGCTTCCTTTAACCCCGTTGAAGGAAAACCCTAGAGACTTTTATATTTTAAAACTGACCAGATAACTCAGCCTGGGCAAAGAATATCCTGCCCCATCCTCCTTGGCCTCTGCAGTTACAGTGGAGGCTACAAACTACCAGTGCCCTGAGAAATCTACATGTCTGTAGCTTCCTCTCTGCTCTGCCGTCTGGTGCCACTTCCAGTCCTCTCTATCCCCCCTTTCCTGTGCTTCTTGGAAAGCCCGCCTTATCTTTGACCCAGTGATAGCTGCTGCTGTCTTTATTTAGCCAATCAACAATTAGGGAAACTCCCCTTACATGAGACTTCCTGTCTCAAAGAATAAAGTGGAAAAATGATCCACTAGGACGACTCATACCAACCTCAGACCCCCCCAGGTACCTACATGGATCTCACGCATACACGTGTGCACATGCACAGGTATCTCATCCATACATGTGTGTTCACACACAAGTGAATATGCATACACACACCTTCATGCATTCACACATGCATACAGATGAAAAGGAGAAAAAGGAAGAATCCACTTGATATATAATCTATTATAAAGGTGCAGATACTGTAATGGCTGAAGCCATATAATCTCAACTACTTTTTCTTGCTCATGGATGTTAAGGAGATAAATGTATATGAATCCAAGTGCAAATGAAAAGACATAGCTACGTTATAATATATAGTGGAATATGTGGGGCGGGAGAGATGTCTCAGCTCTTGCAACAGACTCAAGTTCAGCTTCCTGCATTCAGGTTGGACGGCTTACAGTTTCCTGGAACTATGGCTTCTGGGGTTTTGACTCTCTCTTCTGGCCTCCACAGGCACCTGCATTCATGTGTACTTCCCCTCCATTCCCAGTGAGCATAGATGCAAACAGTGTTTTGTATAGAAGAGACACTCTTCCAGGCCATTCGCTTTCACTGTGGCAGTTCCAGATTGAATTCATTTCCATGGGTAAGACGTGTCCATTTACTATTCCACTCCACAAAAAAAAATTAAAAATTATTACTGAATTCTATAGAACACATTATTCTAATCTCATGTAACTCAGTGAGCCCATAAGTTTCTCCTACAATCTCAGAGCTATAGATTCAGTCAGGGTACCAATGTATGAACAATGCGCTTTTCATCTACAAGTGTGAGAACGACCAGATGTCATGGCTGGTTCATGTTTAACCCATTTGAATAACAGGACTGGTTTTGATTTGGCTTACCCTCCCATTATGAAAAGAAAACAGAGCATGTTTTCTCTGTACATTGGTTTACAGGACACAGTTTCAGTCCGGTAGTTCATCAGGGACTCGTGGCAAACACAAGGATACAGGAAAAGTGCTTGGGTCTCTGCCGTCCGTGAGCACAGAGAGTTAAAAAACGATGTCAGTAGATAGACTGCCTGCCCAAGACACTGTGTGGATAGCCAAGGTCACTCTGCCTGAAGACATGTCAAGCCACATCAGTCAGAGAAAGCAGCTTTAGGTCCAATATCAATCACACGCCATGCCAGATCCCTTCTTGTGCCATGATACCGGGGTATCATTTCCTTCCAGTTCATCAGCTCCAGAAGGATAAGGTAAACCAGGAGAGCAGTTAAAAGAACCATTTACCCATTTCCCCTAATTCCAAGATGATGTGGTTAGTCTAAATCCAGCACTGTTTAAAGGGAAGGTTCTTATGAATTCCAAGGAAGCTCTCAAAGGCAGCGTCTCTGGGTCATTTGCTTTTCTTGTTTATTTGATTTTGAACGTCTACAGACATTGCTGGCAAAATAAGCAATTTTCTCTTGAATTCTTAACTATGCCACTGATTAACTATAAGGATAGAGTTACTTCTGAGGTTACGACAAACTCTTGAGATTTGGTGGTTCACTGCCTGCACTTCCTCTAAAACCCCAGGAGTGCCTGCTCGTGACGGTTCCCGAGCTTCAACTAAATTCCTCGATATGGAAAATAAACTACACTAATCAAATTCTTTAAGCATCTCACTATTTCCCTATTTGGACATGATGAAAAAAATCTTGTCAGTTAGCTTGCTTATGACTGGAACTGGCAGAGGACAGAAGGGGGAAAAGAGCAGAGCACAGCAGAGAAAGGCATGTCTCATTCAGAACTCGAATGGGAACACTGGCCATTGTGGAGTCTCCCTACCGAAGGCACACATTTCCAGGGTTTCAGTTGTATTCATTTTTTCCAATGTTGATTTTAAATGTGATCCTTTCCCTTTCTAGGCAGATTGCAACACAATCCCACAGTGTTAACTGCAGAATCTCAGGACAGGTACTAAAAGTTTCCCACCACAAATCACTTTGTGAAGAAGGTGATATCATCAAGTCACTTCAAGCCTAAGGGACTCCAGGCCTAAGTCAGGGCTGAGGCTTGAGAAACGGATGCAGTCGTTTACCCTCAGATAATTATAGGACTTCTTAGACTGGGAAAGGCATATCGAGTCTTTTCTCCTTGTATTGCAGATGAAATCAAATCTAACATCGCCTACCGTAGTGTGACTTACAGAGATCTTTCTTCAACAAACTGTTTCCTGCCATCTTCTTTGAAATGAACCAAGATCATTTTGAAATTTCTGTTTTATTCCCAGGGCGCCTTTGCTGTGCTATCCATACAGGAAAGGCTATAAGTTCCTCTCCTCTCCTCTCCTCTCCTCTCCTCTCCTCTCCTCTCCTCTCCTCTCCTCTCCTCTCCTCTCCTCTCCTCTCCCCTCCCCTCCCCCTTCCTCCCTCCCCTTCCCTCCCCTCCTTTCCTTTCCTCTCCTTTCCTATCTTTTTCTTTCTGAGTGGTCTATAAAACATATCTTATATCCAAATGATAGTACATTCTATTCTTGCAAGTTTGCCAGTTCAAACCTTCTTTGCTTAATAGTTTATTGTTGCTGTCCCCTTCTTGTTTTCTCTGAGGACCAGCCAGGCAGATACCACCTAAATTTATTTGTATTTATTAATGCGTTGTAGGCCAAATACTTCTTGTTGAAATGAAATCTTACAGCCAGAAAGAATAAAACCCAGTTCTTGGCTGTCACAGCTGTGGCATGGGGTAATATTAGATGAAAAATAGAGACTGTGGGAATGTAAAGTCTAGTTTGCTCAGTGCTGGCTTTTCTTCCTATTAAGGTACACCAGTTTGAGAGTTCTCTTTCCACTCCCTAAGTAGCTAAACCCTGATATCACAAAGAAAAACGCAATTCACAACCCAAAGACACCCAAAGCTGGCTTGCTATTTTAAATAAAATGGGAAATACATTGGAATGACAGCTCTGAAAAACAATCCATTTTATTTATTTATTTATTATTTTTATTTTTTGATACTTCATTTACATTTCAAATGTTTCCCCCTTTCCAGTTCTTCCCTTTGGACACTCCTTATCCCCTCCCCTCCCCCCCCAACCTCTATGAGTGTATTCACACACACACACACACACACACACACACACACACACACACACACACACACACCTGCCCACCCACTCCTGTCTTCCATCCCTGGCATTCTCCTACACTGGGGCCTCTAACACCGTCAGGCCCAAGGGCCTCTCCTCCCCCTGGTGGCCAACAAGGTCCTCCTCTGCCACATATGTGGTCCGAACCATGGGTCCCTCCATGTGCATTCTTTGGTTGGTGGTCCAGTCTCCAGGAGCACTGGCGGGTCAGACCAGTTGACACTGTTGCTCCCTCCATGGGGCGGCAATCCATTTTATTTTTAACTGATTTCAATGTGCTCTGCACTTTCAACGCTCAGACAGAGGGATAATGGAAAAGCTACTTTTCTCTCTCTTAAATCACACATTATCACTCCTCGCCCCTTGTCACTCACCTCTTTTCCTTGGCACAGCAGAAGTGATGAGTCCCACTGGCCTTTTGTTGTCAGAAGAGTCTCTTTCTAGAAGAGTCTCCTGGGTGCATTTTTAAGCACAACTTCTTCACTGCAGGATGTTGGAGACACTTTCTTTTTGCTGGGCACCACAGTGACTCAGGGAAGGGTCAAATGCAGAGATCTGGGCTCATTGCCAGTGGTTCTTCACCCATAGCAGGACCACATTTGCAGCACAACCTGCAAGAGGGCACATGATTTCCACATACATCTCATCCTTGCTGTTGTTTTGCTGCTCTTCAAAGCAGACATCACCGCTCCTGACTCAGGAGCACAGTAAGGAGTTCCCGGAAGCATCTCTGTTCATCATGAAATGTAGATAGTGTTCTGTCCTGCAAGTGGACCAGCCGACAGTGGTCACCAACAAATGTCTCCCATCTGTCATAGAACTAGCACTTGTCATTTTGAGGTAGGTGGACTAGTGAGACGATGCTTTAGTTTTCCATGTTTAGTTTCCATCTTAACTTCCAAAGGATATTGTCTTCTGATGAGGAAGTCTCCATGGGTGGAACATTTCTTTTGGATCTTAAAAACACCTTGCCATTTCCTTTGCTCTCCCATGGTTTCAGGTGAAACATCTGCTGCAAATCCAACTCTTCTTCTCTACATAATATGTCTTTTTGTCTGGCAGCTTCTAGAGTTTTAATTTTGCTGTATTTTGGTGTGAGTTTCTCTAGGCATGCCCTTTTGGGTGCTAGGTTACTTCTAGAATGTGTATGTTGGCAGTGTCTTCCCCCAGATCCAGGGAGATTTTAGTCATTGTTTCTTTGAAATCACATTAATTTTTGTCCTTTTGGAAGTCCATTGCTATGTTTTCGATCCTTCGTTACAGTCTCACAAGTTCTGGACATAACGCTCATACATTTTTTTTTCCCTGTCTATTCTATCTATTTGGGGAAGTGGGTAAATTAAATAGGTCAGTCGTCAAGTCCCTTGCTTTTGTCCTATGTCATTTTTATTTTATGAGCAAATTCATAAGCTTATCCACTAAGATTTTAAATTAATTATATTTTTTCAATTTTCTTTTTGTTTTCATTTGGTTTCTGTGTTACTATCATTTCTTTCCTGAGGAATTTTTGTTTAAAATTTTAAGACTTATAGAAAAGATTTGCTTATTCACTGGTGTGTGTGTGTGTGTGTGTGTGTGTGTGTGTGTGTGTGTGTGTGTGTGGTTGGTGCGGGTACCTGCAGAGGCTAGAACAGGGCATCATACACCCTGGTGGTAGAGGAGGCAGAGGCAGTGGTAGCCACCTGAGATGGGTGCTGAGAATTGCACCTTTCTGCAAAAACAGTGAGACCTCAGAACCACTGAGCCTTTTCCTCAACTCAAATTTTTGTTTTTAAAAATTTGTGTCAGGGCAATGCATCATTGGGAGATGGGAGTGTACATGAATTTTAGAGCACTTGCTGCATAATGTGAGACATTTGGATTCTTTCCCTAGAAATGTAACACACACACACACACACACACACACACACACACACACACACACACACACACACAAATTAGTAATTGTTTAATGAAGTGTTTTATTTTTATTGCTTTGAAAATCCTTAACTCTAACAGCTGATTCATCTGAGTGGGTGTCTGCTGATTGCCTTTTCTTCCTTGAGGTGGGGTTTTTATGTGACTTTTTAATTTTATTTGGTTTAAATCTGAAATGCCCTCTTAAGGATCAGTGATTAGTGTCATCAATGAATTATTCCCTTGATGGATTCATTGGTGGAAGATAATAGGGCCTATACAGACAAAGCAAGTGACCTGAGCTGTGTCCTGGAAGGGCATCCATTGCTTGCCTTTCTGTTACCAGGCTACATCACCATAGAGCAGAAGCTACACAACAGAGTAACCATGGACTGAAACCTCAGAGCCGTGAGCCAAAATAACGTTTCAATTTTTATTTCTCTTGGGTATTTTGTCACCATAAGAGAAGAATGAGTAACCGTCAAAATCTTGTTGCAGACTTTTGTAGTGTAGCAGGACTTAGTGAATATACGTGTTCATTTTCATGCTGCAGAAGAATTGGGTTGGACCAGTTCTCCACTGAGCCCTGATGATATCAATGTGTAAGACAAGAAGACTGTTAACTAGTTCTGCTTCCTGCCATTATGCTCTGCTTCATCAGGAACAGATGTGGATGGAACCTCATCTCTCCACTGTATGCTGTTGATAGCAGGATGTGGGGGAGTGAAATATTGACTAGGGTAGTTTACCACAGAAAGTCCTTCCAGAACTTTTGCTGCTGGTGTTCAGCTTCCTCCTGGGCCTGAGGACTCCAGTAATGTCTCCAGGCTCTAAACATTCCACCCCTTCTCATCTTGTTGACGTCAGATGGAACAGTTCAGGCCCCTGCTTAGAAACACAGACACTAGACAGTGGCAGATACAGTGTGTGGCAGCTGTTTTCATTGATAGAGTAGAGGGGGAAAGGATCCTTTGCTTCCTCATTACTGGATAGGGACAAAAGGTTCTATTTATATTTAGTAGTACCAACATTTTCTCCTCTACACTGTAGTTAGAGGAAATAAGATATTCTTGAAGTATAATTTAATTTAGTCTTTCCTGTGTCTGTTGACAGTCTAGAATTGTAGGCTTATTTAGTGACCAGTCTGTGATTTAAAGGAGGCAAAAAGAAAGCCAGGTGATTCTCTAGTGTGGCCCTCAAGTCCCAAGGCCCTGGAAATCTGTTTTTGTGTCTTCCTATGTCTGCTTATTTTGTTAAATTTAGGGGTCTCCATAATTTTTCATGAGAGAATCTGAAAGGAATATGGCCACTCCATATTTTCTGGAATAATGAAAAAGCTTCATTGTAGACTTTTGTTCTCTCTCTTCCATATCAATATAAAATATAGACAAACCCCATGACATTAATTCAACAACAGTAAAAAATTTTTAGACAGATTTTCTTCTGTATGATCTTGGAGCAAACTAACCAAAATTCATACCCAGAAATTATTAGCTTCCTTCCTTTGAAGGTGCATAAAACCTAGCTCAAACCTGAATGTTCTCTGCTTTCTTTTAAAACCTGTTTTCTTCAACAAACGTATTTTTTACTATAAATAAGTAAAGCTGTATTCAGAAAGAAATATTTTGTTTTATCAAATCCTTATTATAGTTTATAAATTATTTCATGATTAAAAAATGTCTTCAAGTATATGGATCTGGCTCACAGTTCCCAAGAAGAACTAAGGTGCTGGAGATGAAATAAAGTACACAGATTAGATTAGTTAAGTTCTGCTTTCCTTCATGTGGTTCTTGAGTTCTAATAAGTGTAGATAAATGAAGACAGGAGTTAATGCACATGCAAATGAATTCACGAGTGAGCATGTGTCTGTGTGGAGTTCTTGGATGCCTCTGAGGGAGCAAAGAACACAATGTCAGTTAGGAACACACTGAGTAGCAGATCTAGACTTGTAAATACAATTTTGTACAACAGAAATCAGAGGTTTTTGGATAATGAAAGAAAACTGGAACATGAGAAACATTCACGATATTTGAGTCTTTTCCATGGGACTGCATGTGAAAGCTTACAGAGCACTGCGAATCCACTGGAAGAAGCCCGATTCAAAGGTACATTTGCTCATCAGATCTGAGAAAATCGTAGCTACAAAAATGACCCATGGGTTATGTAGGAACCTGTGAGTGCACGATGGACTGGTGGGTCAGTAAATGAATAAAGAAGAGTCTTTGGTTTGTATGTCAATTAAAAGGAAATAATGAATTTTGAATTTAACTGTTGTTTGAATTCAAAGAATGAATTATGTCACTTTTTCAAACAAAAACTGTTTCAATTACTTCATTTTCCTCTTCTCCCCACCCCATCCTCCCTGTTGCCCGACCTATAGTAGCCTCATTTCCACTTTCTTGCTACCAGTGAACCAGCTTTCACATCCTGTGGTTCCCCTCTCATGGCCTTCTATCTACTTTCATGGTCTACACTGACTCTTACCCCCTCCCATTAAAGTACGTATAAACATCAAAAGGTAGGCTCTGAACATGAGAAAACGTGCATTTTTTGTCTTTCTGAGCCTGAGTTACCTTGAATATTATGATACTTTCCAGATATTAGAATTTTCATAATTTCATTTCCCTTCATAGATGTCTATGTGTAAATGAGCACTGATATATGCATTTTGTGTATACATGAAGAGAATGGAGGAGAATAGACCCAGGATATGTTAGCAGGCTTTCTTTTTTTTCTTTCTTTTTTTTTGTTCAGAACAGGGTTTCTCTGTGTAGCCCTGGTTGTCCTGGAACTCACTCTGTAGACCAGGTTGGCCTCTAACTCAGAAATCTGCCTGCCTCTGCCTCCCAAGTTGCAGGCTTTCTGTAATGGTATCATACCTTTGGAGTTAGCACCTTGAGGAGGAGAGAAGCATTTTCTCAGCTTGTTGGAAGTTTTAGCCCATAGGTTGACTCTTTGCTTTCAGACATGTAAAGCTCATCTTTGAGGGCATCCACTAGCAAGCTGCTCCCTCATTGGGGCTAGTAAGGAGAGATAGAGAGGAAAGGACTAGTCCCAGTGTATTTAAGGCCATGACTCCTATGCCCTCACTTCCTTCCACAAGACTCCAACTTCTACCCACTGCACTATCTCCCAAAGGGAGAAGCAAGCCTTCCTTAATGAGCCTGTGAGAGATAGTCACACTCCTTACTGTAACTGGGGATGAGAGGGAAAGAAGAGGCAGTCACAGCAGCATTCGTCAACTGCCATGTCTCGACAAGGAGTGCATAAGAAATGGAGGCCTTCGGAGGCACTCTTCCACTCAGTTTTCAGTGTTGCTGTGTAAGTTCCAACCTCTTCCTAGTCTAATTTGGAAATGAATGTGTTTAAGTAGTGAGGGAATCATATTTGCTACCATTAAACATTCATTTATAAGCATTTGCTAAAAGGGGGATTTAGGTTTGCATCTTTTTTGTGAATTCATGGGAGAACTAAAATAATCACCATTGTGATTGACTGCATGCATGGGAACCACACGCAGATCTGACAGGACCACACAAGTTTCTAAGTTGGTGTGAGTGGGGTGCTATGTCCACCGTCAGGTGAAAATTCTGACCTGTTAACTTTTTATTTCCCAATGAAATGATCAGGAGAAGATGTGTCACATTAGAGCAAAGCGTTCCCCAACCCAGGACCATGATTAGCTGACCCATGACTGACATTTCACCAAATGACAAATGAGCTTTGAGGCTTTCACACATTGATATCTTGGTTGTTACTTGTTAAGGTCAAGTCAAGTTTACAGTCATTGTCCTATACTAACCTTGGTTATAAGTTGGTGGCAGTGCTGAGAGTTTACACTAATTACTACCTTGTAAGAAACTTCAAGACCAACTATTGTTCTATTTTACCTGTGAGGAAAGTGACTCTCAGTGAGGTGAAGTAATTGCCTTAAGGAAACACATAAATAAGCCATGATAGAACTGGGCAAGATATCTGGATCCCCAGAATCATATGATAAGTTGTGAAACACACTATGCCTAAGTACTTTTAAAACCATCCCCTAAATATAACAATGAGGGTGATAGGTCATTAAGCTAATTCCAAGGAGATTTTTCTTTCAGCTTTTAGTGAGTGGAGCATGAAGTGGGGAGTACAAGGGAGCAGGCAAGTCCAAATTTTACTGAAAAATCCCATCCATGAGTTTTGCCTCTCCGGGGGACTTATTATACTTATTCTACTTTCCTATTTCCCTACAGACACAAGGCCACAATGGATGTCTTTGTGATGTTTTAAATTAATCGCACATGTAAGGCACATTTCTGTCCTTCCACCTCACGCTGCCTTCCTCCGCTCCCTCCTCTCCTCTCCCGCCCCTCCCCCTCCCTCTCCTCTTCCTCCCTTCTCCCCTCCCCTCCCTCCTCTCCCTCCCCTTCCCCTCTCCCCTCCCCCAGCCTCTTGTTTCTATTTTTCTCTATTCTTTTCTCCCCTCTTTTAATGCCATAACTGGTTCCAAAACATTCGGTTATAAAATCATCAATAAATCACAAAATTTTCAGTTGCTTCTAATGATTAAGAAAAAAATTAAAGTTTGTAAAAGAAAAAAAACTTTTTGTTTTCATAAAACTTCTTGCTTAAACATCACAGGTTACCAGTTGATATTGGATAACCAATTCGGGGGCTCTTCCTTGGAGAAGACTATCTCTCCACTCTTAGCATGCATAAGTGTCTTGCTCTTTGTTTGAGGGTGGAACCCCATGAGATTTTCCCCTTCCCCACTAATATGTCTCTAGGTGCTGTTCTTGTTCAGGTCTTGTGTAGTCTGCAATACTATTGAGGTAACATGAATGAAGAGTCCCTGTCATTTCTTTTCTTCTTTTTTTTTTTTTTAATATTTACAGCTCATGAATAAAATTTATTTTTTTTCCTCCTTTTTTATTTTTGATACTTTATTTACATTTCCAATGTTTCCCCTTTTCTGAGTCTCCTCTTTGGATACCCCCATCCCCTCCCCAACCCACCTCTAGGAGGGAATTCCACCTCCCACCCCCCTCCCGGCCACCCATCCCCATATTTCCGCCTTGACATTCCCCTTTACTGAGGCCTCTAATATCCTCAGGCCCAAGGGCCTTTCCTCTCCCCCTGATGGCCATCGAGGTCATCCTCTGCCACATATGTGGTCCAAACCATAAGTCCATCAATGTGTATTCTTTGGTTGGTGGTCCAAACTCCAGGAG